>JAPDVR010000012.1:32714493-33314493 GCA_026230005.1 Gila orcuttii | reverse complement strand
AACCTTATTGTAGTGTTCCCAAAATAGTTTTCTGTGACTGAAACAAAACTGATGTAAAATAAAACATAAACATTAGATGAAAAGCAACAAAATCACTAAAACGGAAAAAAGATGTATAGAAATAAATATAAAAAAACTAAGTGCCAAATGCACAAAACATTACTAAAAAAATTCAAATGAAAAGACAAAAATAAAAGCTAAGTCAAATAAAAATACTAATTAATAATATAATCCTTCATCAAGTAGAATTATGCAGAATTTTTCTTTGAAAATTCCTATAGGCCTTTCTGGTTTATCACCTGGTATTTCTCATTTTACATTCCACTGTGTGATTTATATGACTGATGACTAACACTTTTTTTCCTGAGATGAAATAACAGCCAGTTCTTAAAGGGATCATTCACCCCCCAAAAAATAATTCTGTCATTAATAAGTCAAAATTTTCTAAAGAGACGCGGTCGCTTTAAATGATGAAAAGATTTAATTTAGGGGTTTATTCACATTTAAACATTGATGAGCAAACATAAACAGAAGCTCAACCGAACCTGCTTGACGTGTGAGAACTAACCTTGCAAAACCTCAAATGTTTACCACAACTGATGTGTGAGTAGATGAATATTTGAATAAATGCCTAAATTCAATCTGTTCATCATAAAGCAATTGTGTCTCTTCAGTACATGTTGCACTAAACCGCTCAATAGTTAGTTTTACGATCTCTTTATGAACTTTTTGAAGCATCAAAGTGATAGTTGCATAGCTGTCTATGGAGGGACAGAAAGCTCTCAGATTTCATCAAAAAGATCTTCATTTGTGTTCCGAAGATGAACGAAAGTCATTTTTGGGTGAACTATCACTTTAACACCACAGATTCGTAAACAACAACAACCCAACCACAATGCTTTACTCTCCAGGCTAAGGTCTGTAAACTTTCTTGAACCATCCTACCATCTGCACCCTTGACCCTATTCTCTCCCTTTTTCTACAAGATCATATGTGATTTTACTCAGCACTCAGTGTGGTGTCATGTCAGCTAACTGCTGGGGTACCTCAGGGGTCGGTGCTCAGCCACCACCTCTTCTTGACACAATATTGTTATGAATCTCAGCCTGCCCAATAAACATCTCTGGATTAATGAACACCACTTCGAACTCAACTTAAAATCCTTGTCTACCTATTCAGGAATCTAGGAATACCTTTGCAATATTGTCCTTGAAGTTCATTTGGTCGTCAAACCCACTTCTTTACAGATTTGCAAGATCAGGAAAATTAGACACACAATATCTGAGCATACTCTTTGTCCAAGAACGTCATTTCCAGACTGTACTGCTTTTAGCTGACTTAAATGCATGTGCATTCAAACCTCTCCAAATGATCCAGCATGCAGCGGCACATTTGGTCTTCAATGAACCCAAGAGAGTGGACATTACGCCTCTGTTTGTTTCACTTCACTGGCAGCCAGTTGCTGCCCTCATCAAGTTCAAGGCACTGAGGCTTGCACACAGAAAAGTCACTGTATCTGCACCCTTCTAACTACACTCACTTGAAAATGTATATTACCTCCAGAAATCAGTAGTCAGTACATCTGTTACTCACAGAGTCTTAGCTATATTTCTGTACACTATACAACATTTGCTGGATTTTTGCCCCAATTCAAAGTCTGGACATGCTGACGCTAGTTGCCAAAAGTCAAAGCCTTTCTGCAAATTTTTGGTAGTCAAAGTTGACAGATTTCAAAGAAAATCAAGTAGTGTATGATGGGGACAGATTTTGTACTTTTTGGCTTAAGATTATGATTCCATCTAGTCGGAGGATATCAAACATATTTGATATTTTGAGCTGATTTTAGAACACATTGATTACATTTGTTCTGTGTCTCTGAGCAAAGAAGCAAGTTTCTGTATGAGATTGTTGTGTTCGGAAAGTCTGATTGATTGTTCAGTGTGTGATGCCCTGTTTTTCTCTGTAACCAATTCAAGTGTATGAGTCCTAGTGTTTTAAGATCTGTTCAGATTTTAAACGTTGTGCAGTGTATTCCAATCTTCAGTACTTGAAGATTTGGACAGAGTTTAGCTTTACTATTTTGCAGTCTGAACTAACATGTGAGAGAAAGAAAACAGATAGGATTGTATGACAAAATGCCACACACTGAGGTCACCCACACACAAGTACAGTGGGGTTCCAATTGCGATGCTCACCTTTGGGTTGTTTGCATCGAAGAGGCCAGTGGAGAGGCCGATGAGGAGAGCATTGTCATGGTGGCGGGAACGCAGAGGAGAGATGGAGCGGGAACGCGAGGCGACGGAGGAAGAATCCTCCAATGAGGATTGGGCAGACAGGATGGCCAATGCTATTGTACGTCTGTGAGCTGGACTACTACTTAACTTCACAAACAGAGATTCATCTATTGGAAAAAGAAAGAAAGAGGTTAGGGATGGCTCGATAGCACAATTTTGGCTTCGGTACGATACCAGAACCTAATACCTCAGTATCGATACTAAATCGATACCACAGGTAAAAAAAAAAAAAGTCTCAAAACGCTGCTTGAAACTGTCCATTACCAAATGTGCAAAGAAAGGGTATCAAAATGTAAAAAAAAAAAAAAAACAGTCAGGGAACATACAGTAGGCCTAGGTTAAATTTTGATTTTGGAGAAAAAAAAAACCCCTGAAATTATACAATTAAAATAGGTTAATATCTATAATGATAGATTCACATAATAATAGAATAATGAAATGACATGTAAACCATTAGCTGTCATGCATCAACAGAGAATTATCAACATTTATTGCATTTATTCATCTTGGTTTGGTTACTGTTTGGGTTCATATTAGTTTAGTGCATTGCATAAAGTAATGTTAACATGCTAAACATGTATTATTACATTTAATTTTTTAGGTCATTTAATTACTGATTGATATAGATTAATAAATGCTATAATACTGATAGGTCAGGTTACCTAATGAATGTTGACAAATGTAGCTTAATTGTCATATTCATATTACTACTATCTCTCTCTCTCTCCTTTCTCCTCTAGGGGTCGCCACAGCGGCACTAATATGCCATTCATTTTACTATCACTAATACTAAAATTAATATTATTACAATTTTTATCCTTTATTCATTCAAATTCAATTAATATATGTTTGTTTGAAAGTGCAAAAATGATGAGACCTAAACTTAATTGGTTCTAGCGTGTCATGCAAGCAGATTTGAGCTTTCGTGTTTACCGTATCATATATAATTGATAAGCTCTTATGTATGTGCGCTGTTCAGTGTTCAATAAAAGTCTAAATTAAATCAGTTGAATGATGGACTAACGGTCACTAACCTGTCGATCTCTGAACTCTTTGAACAAGTCAGAATGAGCAACTGACGAGTCAAGTGCTTAGGCAGATTTGATGTGTTGCCTCCCCGTTTGCAGAGTGGTGCATTGAGATCCGTTTCTTTACTTTTCTCATTACTTTTGTAGGCAAAGTAATGCCTTATTTCACTCATACTGCTCTCTCTATTTATTAATTTCGGGCGTGTAGAAATTCGAACGAGCTTCGTTTGATCCATCGTGTTCCTTTGTTGTCACCGTTTGCCGGTTTCGCATGACCCGCGTCAGTTTAGGTAGCGCACTGCTGCCTAGCGGTGAACTTCGAAACAGCAGCGCATCAAATACCGAATTGAACAAAATTATGATATTGTACCGTTTGAAATAACATATACCGGTATTTTGGCAGTACCGGTATACCGCGCATCCCTAAAAGAGGTAAACAAAAACTTTTTTGGTTCTTGTTTTTGACAGTGGAGCTGCATTTAAACAGGCCTTCTTAAAGGGGTCATGACATGAGAAACCAAATTTGCCTTGATCTTTTGGTATATAAGAGATCTATCCCAGCAAACATTGGTCCGACGGCAACGTCGTGTCCCTGGCCAAAAATAGTCGCGGTATGGACGGCATAAATCGGTAAAAATATGTGACATAGAACATTTCCTAAAAATGCATTCAGATACATTTGTACATGTCTACAGTTGCATGTATCATTGTTATTTTAACTTTTAGCTACGTAGTTAAATATATAGTGTATCGGGTGAGAGGACGTCACCTGGCGACGTCTTTTCCACGTGCATATAGTCCATCATGACCCTCTATGAAATTCTTGTGAAATATGGAAAAAACCTGTGCTTAATCCTTGCACGGTTAATACTGCAATAATTCATTTAATTGCCCGAGTAGTTTTTAAAAGGTTGTGAAAACGTCCACTGGCGTCCTTACACATCGATCATCAAGGCTGTGAATAAACGTCAACTGACGTCTTTTGCATGTCTAGTCTAGCAAGACAGAAACAATTATCAGGAATTATCTTTATGAAATACACGATTTGTATACAAAGTAAATATATTTACTTTATCTTGTTTAAATAAATAATAATCACAAAGTGCTCATGGTTAAGTGATTGCAAATCCACTGCATTTTAGTCATTATTTCAACCTGTTGTAGCCTACCTGATGTATTGGTTGTTATTTTTTATGGAGTGTATGCATATACATGAAAAACAGAAATATACCCGGTCACCATTTATGTCTGAGTTGGATGTAATTGCCCAAACCATAAACTGTGCTGCCAAGATGTAGTAACAAAAGATCTCGCGATATTACAAAATCCTGCGATGGGATTATCTCGCGAGATGTTAATGCGTCTCCCATAGATTCTGCCTGGAACTTTGAACAACCACGAGGAGTGGAGGGAGTTGTGTCGATAATATTATTAAAAATAAACTATTGGGTAAGTACTTTTTGTATTAGATCAACGTCCTTGAGTTTTACTTGTGTGACATGAATGAACCGAAAGAAATGATGCCCACATTGTCAACTGAAATAATTTACTGAGTTTGGCTAAAATTAGCCAGTAGGCTAAACTTTGAACGTATACAACGGTATACCATAGTATAAAGTATATAATTTAATGATACGGTCAAAGTTTTTACTGTAACTTAGTATTAGTAATGTAGCCTTTTAAGAGTTTCTTTCAGAAAGTAAATTATCTGAAATGAAATTAAATGTTTAGCTGGATTTTAACATGTATGTTTTCAGTAACTGCTTTAAAAATAAAGGCAGAACATCTTTTATACAACAAAATAAAATCTAATGCATGTTTATAACCTTTTTCTAATGTTTCATTCATGATTCATTCATCTTGTTCCATGTTTTTTTAAATTTAGCTGTAGACCATTAAAATATTTTGAGAATAAGTGCATATATCATTTACCTCAAATTTACAATTTTATTTATTTAAAAAAAAAAAAAAAAAAAAAACAATTATATATATATATATATATATATATATATTCTCTTCCCTTAGATGCTGTGAAGAGGTGGAGCCCAAATGCTACAGACTCTGAAATTGATGCAGCAACACCTGAAACATGCTACAGGAAGAGCTGGTGGATGGTGGATACAAAAAATGAGCCAAACAATGTGTTTGGGATAGTTCACCCAAAAATGAAAATTGTCATCATTTACTCAACCTCATATTTCAAACCTGTATACCTTTCTATGTTATGCTAAACACAAAGATGTTTGGAAGAATGTTTGTAACCAAGTAGATGTTGCTTCCCATTAATCTTTCTCCAATAATGGTAGTCAATGGTTGCTCTATTTGCTTGGTTACAAACATTCTTCAAAATATCTTCTTTTGTGTTAAGCAGAAGAAAAACTCATACAGGTTTGGAACATGAGGGTGAGTAAATTAAAGAATTTTCATTTTTGGTTGAATTATCCCTTTATATATAATTCAGTATTTTGAAATTGGTATTTTAGTTTGGTTAACAAATGTTAAACATTGAAAAAATATTAAGAGAAATTTTGGCTGTTCAAGATCAATAATATGTTGTGCTAAATCAGAACATGCTGCTTTTTTTCTTATGTCCACAAATAATGTGTTCTTGTTTGTGATGTACACGTGATTAAAATGTTTTATTGACGGTCAGGTCTGACTGGACCAATTTTGGACCTTTTTAGAACCTTTGTCAAGATGTGTAAACCTCAAGACTTGATTGCCTTTCACGATGTTACACAATATGTGTGTGATTATTTTAAATGCAGGCTTATATATACACTTAAATTATGCAGAAACGCATTTAAACACAAATGACGACGCATTTAGACGTCCAGGGACGCGCTGAAGAGACGTGGAATTCACGGCCAGAAAAGACGTTGAATTCACGGCCAGATGACGTCAAAGACGTCGGTTCAACTTCCATTTTGTTCACAACTATTTTTCAACCATGACGGGACGTGTCGGACGGACGTCTTTTCAACGGTCATTACACGTCCAAATGTTTGCTGGGATGTACTATTAAAACTTCCTGCAAGTTTCATAGCTTAAGACGTCCTCCCCATTATAAACGAAGCATTTATTTAATCAAGCTCTAAATACAGCTCGTTCTAGATCCATGGTATGAAGTGACGTCACGGTGCGAAGTGACGTACCAGTCGTTTGCATATGACCGCCTCCAGCGCAAGACAACTACGCCTCATTTCGCATCATCGCATGCGTTGTCGTGCAGCGAGTGGGTCTGTTTACAAGATGACTGCGATGCCACGCAGATGTGCTGTTCCTGTTTGATATAATGTGTTCTTGTTTGTGATGTACACGTGATTAAAACGTTTTATTGACAGTCAGGTCTGACTGGACCAATTTTGGACCTTTTTAGAACCTTTGTCAAGATGTGTAAACCTCAAGACTTGATTGCCTCATTTGAGTCAGCGTATTCGAGTCTTTGAATATGCTGCCGAACGATCCAGACGTCAGGGAAAACAGTCGGATGCAGTTTATTTGCAGCATATGCAGCCCGCCAAAGCTTAATTTGAACGGTGAGTGATCAGATGAGTGTGACGGCATGTTACTGAAGAACGAGCAGAGAGAGAGAGCCCCGGCCGCGCTCTCTCTCTCTCTCTCTCTCTCTCTCTCTCTCTCTCTCTCTCTCTCTCTCTCTCTCTCTCTCTCTCTCTCTCTCTCTCTCTCTCTCCCTCCCTCCCTCCCTCCCTCTCCCTCCCTCCCTCCCCCTCCCTCCCTCCCTCTCCCCCTCTCCCTCCCTCCCTCCCTCCCTCTCCCTCCCTCCCTCCCTCCCTCCCTCTCCCTCTCCCTCCCTCCCTCCCTCCCTCTCCCTCCCTCCCTCCCTCCCTCCCTCTCCCTCCCTCCCTCCCTCCCTCCCTCCCTCCCTCCCTCCCTCCCTCCCTCCCTCTCCCTCCCTCCCTCTCCCTCCCTCCCTCCCTCCCTCTCCCTCTCTCTCTCTCTCTCTCTCTCTCTCCCTCCCTCCCTCCCTCCCTCCCTCTCTCTCTCTCTCTCTCTCCCTCCCTCCCTCTCTCTCTCTCCCTCCCTCCCTCGAATTAAAATCAATTGAGAATTGACACGATGGTAAAAAATCGGAAGACCGAAGTTTCACTTGGTGGAGCATTGTGTAGTCTACGTGTGATACAAAATGATAAACGTTAATAATTTATGCATAAGCAGCACTGACGTTAGCCAATCATAACAGTGGGCGTTAACACTGAACTCTTAAAGGGGAAACACCTCCAAAACAGACTGTTTGAATCAGAGGTGAGAAACAGGGTGGGAAAAGGTCATAAATCACTATATTTTTAAAAAATTTTTGTACAAAAAACTATAGTAATACTATAATTGCACCTAAGGGAACATAATAAAACAAAACAAAAAAACATGTCATGACCCCTTTAAAGCTTCTGTGGTTTAACATTGTTTAAAGGTAAATGTTTAAAAGTGTAAAGTGGAAGCCAGGAGCTCTTTGGTTCATAATGAGACATGCTTGTGTGAGAGGGAGATAAGGTGACTTAGTATTGCATTGAGACTACCTGCAGGTTCAGGATGTTTCTCCTCTCTCTGCGGTATCTCTGAGCACTCTGCTTGTATTACTCTGCCCTCTGCTGGCCTAAGATAAAAAAAAAACAATGATTAAAGGGATAGTTTATCTAAATTATGAAAATTCTGTTATTATGTTCACTACTGTTCAAAGGTTTGGAGTTTGAAATGTTTCTTGAGCACCAAATCATGGGACACTCCAGACTGGAGTAATGGCTGCTGAAAATTCAGTTTTACCATCACAGCAATAAGGCCTTTTTATTGGATTGTATACAAATCACACAGGAAAGCACAGTGGGATCGGCAAAGGACCTTGAGCTGGGAATCATACTCTGGCCGTTTGAGGCATTGTTGCACTATATTCAATACAATATTTTTATATGCAATATATACAAGTATTTTTACCCCATTTTTTGATCAAATAAATGTAGCCTTGGTGAGTATAAGAAATTTCTTTCAAAAACATTTTTAAAAAAATCTTACCAACCCCAAACTTTTGAATGGTAATGGTTGTGTTTCAAACCTGTGTGCTGTTACTGTAAGATTTCATTTCAGAAAATAAGGGCTTACAGAGAAACTGGAGTGTAATTTGTCCATGCCTCCATTACTTCTGTTGGAGGCTGTTGTGATGTTTTCTGTGTAACTTCATCCAGAACTACTGACTCAATATCATCCATCACTGGAAGGACAGAGAAATGTGATTTTTTTAAAAACATTAAATACAAAATACAAATTTAAATCTCATAAAATGGGCTACATAGCTATGTCTAATGCAGTCATATTCAATGTAGTGTTCTCACCCTCTGCCTCACTTTCTCCAGATTGAGACTTTTCTATCTCCTCTGGTGTTGGGGGGATTAGTTCCTGACTTTTAACCTCTGCGATGATTGGCACTGTCTCCTGACATGTCACTTCTTGTTTGGTATGGCCACTGACAAGCTGGCAGTGTTGAGGGAGAGGCACTTGTATGGCTTCATTAGTGGCATCTGACGCCTCTTCAAAGGGATTAATGCTTTCTGATAAAAAGAAACAGAATTACAGGATTAACAGGAAGCTATTGTCAGTAAGACTGAGCACGTCATGAGAGCAAAAAACACACTGATTAAAGACTCACCAGTCAGTGTGGGGTCACAGGTGCTGACAGGATCTAGTTTCTGAGTAAAGGACTGGAGCTCTGCCTCTTCCAACACCTTCAGAACCTCGGAGTCTGGACTCTGCGCCCAAGCCTTCCTTAGCCCCTCCCCCTGCCAAGCATCCATGCAAATGACTTCACCGACTGTTTTCTCTGAAACCAGTAAAAAATTGATTTTACTGCTTATAAATAAGACACCTATTTTACAGTATACAACAAATACACATGATGTTTGGGTTTCCAAAGCTCTGTTTGTTATTAAGCCGGTTGCTATAGAGTGGCTGGAGTCCCAGTGCATGTACTGTATTACAACACACCCTCCATGGTTACAAAACAAAACGCTCTCCAGTACATAATCTATCCACTCTGGAAATACTAGGGATGTGTACAAATAATTGATTAGTCTTATTCTGCATCTAGTCGACTAGCAAAAACACTTTTCAAATTGACATCATATCCTGCTGTAGCCACCAATTTCCCATTGAAGCTCATCTACATTTTTGTCTTCATAATGGAATACATTGGATGGCACTATAAATATGTGATGCTGATGTAATGAGAGCTGATGGCGTGTGCTTTCAGATGCATCCAAGTGCTGCAATATTTTGATTCTTGTTGGTACATTTGCTTCTCATTAGAGTCATGCAAATGCAAAGTGATACAATAAACTCAGTCACTTGTCACCTCGGCATCTGTGAGTGTCAGCAACTTGTGCTGCAGAGCACATTTTCTAAGTAGGCTAAGAAATTGACTTTTACCTTCCGTTTTTTTTTACCATTGTTCTATTTTTCAGCAAATACTAAATGACAATTTGATAATTATTTGTCAAATAGTTCAGCTGTAAAAACTACAGAATCCCGAGGAGAAAGTTTACCTGCTAGTTGACTTGCTGTTGTGAGGCAGGTTTCTTCCAGTGTCTGCTGAGCCACAGACAGAAGAGGTGCACCATCAGTCTGCCATTTCTTCCTGTCTCCACTAGTGGGAGAATTCATCTCTGGAGATGCCACCTGAGAAACTGAGATAGGACAACAGAGAGGAAAAATCTAAGAAGAATGCGTGTTGTGCTCATATGAAATGAATCTCTAAAATAGGGGTCGGCAATTGGCTTACGGAGGTGTATAACCACTGGCACATGACAAAAGCTAAAGTTCTATGTATTTCATTTAAACTTTTAACTTGCATATGGACGTACAGTATTGTGCAAAAGTCTTAGGGACATTAGTATTTTCACAAAAAAAAAAAGGTTTTAAGACAGTTATTTATACATTTTGCTGTAGTGTGTCAGAAGGAAATATCAGTTTACGTTTACAAACACTCCTTTTGCCATTAATTGTAATAATCCAGTGAGATTTTTGTAAGCACAAGGAGTCTGATAATGCCCCACACGGAGATCTGATCTCACCATCATCGAGTCCATCTGGGATTACATGAAGAAACAGAAAAAGCTGAGACCGACTAAATACAGAAGAACAGTGCAACGTCTCCAAGACACTAAGAAAGTGTCACAGTACTGTATATTTTGAGGTAATCATTCCTCAGTCACACAGCCTGTTTTATCAAGTTAGGAGCTATAAATACTATTAAACTAGTCCGACAAACCATTTGCGTGCTTCTGTGATTATCCCTCCACGTGCCATAGGTTGCCAATCCCTGCTCTAAAGGATATGAATTTCATCCTTTATTACTGACTTACAACACAAGAAGAAAAACAACAACTATTAAAACAATGCTTCTTCTGATTGGTCTTTAGTAAATCACATACAAAAGAAACAATAAAAGATGTTGAACCAAGGTCCCTGGCTCCAAGTCTTAAAGTCATAAATTAAATTTGAACAAATTTAAGCTTATAAAATGTCTTAAATATCGTAAAAGGTCAAAAGTCTTAATTATCATTGCAAGAAGTCTTAAGTTTGAGGATGGGGAAAATTAAACTTCAAAAAGCTATGGTTTAATTATTAAATAAATGTGCTGCACATTTCAAAGTAAAATTCCAATTTTATTCGAGCTCTAATTCATATGTTGTGATATATTGGTACATAAACCAACTTCAAACATATGTATATACTGAATAAAACACATATTGAGCATTTTAAACTTTAAATGAGCATTTTGTACAGTTACCCCATTTTGCTGAAAAGCAAATTAATTAGGTAAAATGTAAATGTGTGCCTCTGCCTGATTTTATAGGATTGTTTTGAATGGACACACAGTATTAATTTGATTAGGTCTTAAAATGTCTTAAAAAAAAAAAAAAAAAAACTTATTTATAGACGTGTTTTACAGCCATAATAATAAAACCATAGTGATAAAATTGTTGTGTTTATACCTGCCAAAGATACACTGGTCTCCTCCAGAGTTTGTTCAGCTACAGACAGTAAGGGTGGAGCTACAGCTTCCCATTTTCTCCTATCACCAGCTGTAGGTGGCCTTTCCTCTGTGTCTGAAGGCTGGATTGGTTGAGGAGTGGGGCATGGTGCACTGCTGCAAGGTGTGGGATCTTTCTCAGCATCACCCTCGGTGGTCTGGACCTTCTGATTGAGTCTGCGTAGAATCTCCTTTTTGTCACTCTAAAAATAATAATAATAATAATAATAATAATAATAATAATAATAATAATAAAAACAATCTATATATATATAAAAATAAAAAACTTTGTGTTCATTGGCAATTATTCAATAAATTGCTCTCTCAAATTAATAGTACTTCTCACATACTATTACACATTTCCCACCTGTACACCAGATGTTTCTGCTTTAAGGGAGTCCTCCTTCATAGGAGAACTCTGCCCTGATGAAATCTACCATCAACAAAAAAAGACAAATAACCATGAGATAGCTGTTCAAGGAAATAAAAGAAGACGTGTGATGACTAACCGCGCCCACGTCCTTCAGAGCAGCAGTCATGGAGATGGCTGGAGTGGAGGGTCTAGAGGAGGGTGTGGCTTTGGAAGCAGCTTCCTGAGGGGTGGAGTCAGGTGTCTGAGCGGGAGCGGCTCCAACAGCAGCCTTCACTCCCCGTGCAAAAAGCTGCTTTGTCACAAAAGATAAGGCAGAACACAACACATAAGAGACGGATGAGCAGAGATGAGAAAGAAAAAGATTGGGAAAGAAAATGACATACGTGATCCTCCCACGCTTTCTTCTCTCTCTCGTATGCTTCTCTTCTCTTCTTTTCCAACTGTTCTTTAAGTACAGCAGCACGAGCCTTTGACTGGGCCTTGCAACAAAACAGTGTTATTGTGAAATAGTTCTACAATTTGAAATAACATATTTTGTGTATTTTGATCAAATAAATTTAGCCTTGGTGAGCAAGAGACTTCTTTCAAATTAAAAAATAAATAAATCTTACCGACCCCAATCTTTTGAACGGTAGAGTACGTCATTCAGTTTTTTAATTCTAAATATTATGCTGATAATATGATTTGAAATATATATATATATATATATATATATATATATATATATATTTTTTTTTTTTTCATTTGTATTAAATGTATAACCTTCAAAGCCTCAATCTTCTTCATCCTGAGCACTGCCTCTTCACATGACTCCTGACTGTCTGAGTCACTGTCATACTGAGAGAGATGGACCAAAAATTACAAAAATGCTAAAAATAATAAAAAAATTATAAAATAAAATTCCAACAAAATATAATAATGTATAAAAGCATTGAATCTGATGGGAATATATAATATTAAACATTAATATGGGTATTAAAAAGATTATACAACCATACTGTATAATGATACAGCTGACATGTCAGCAATAAATCCACAGTTGAAAGAAATGTATGTGTGTGTATATACACCTTTTCTCCTCTGAGGCGAGCTTTGATCTGCTGGCGCTCATTAAAGTTCTGTAGTCTTATCTGTCGTAATCTCGTCAAGTACTCCTGAGGAACACACAGATTGCGAATGATCTATCTCTTTGTTCTTTTCCCATTGTCTCCTTCCAACAAATATGTACACACAAGAATATGGACAAGTCTCATACTGTACATGAATTGGTGAAATATACTGGGAAAGAAAAACAACATTAAACATTCAAGCTGTAATGTGGGAACAGCAAACTCAAGAAATACTAGAGGTAAGCAGTTAGAGCAGAAATCAAATTCATTGAATCCATTGATGAGGACCATAAAAATCAGCGGTTAGATGGTCTTCAGCTGGAATCCTGAAGTTACACACATACCTCTTTAAAAGTAGTAAAAATAATGAAGGATCCAAAAGAAAGGGTGCTGAAGAAGAATAACATCAAACAAAAAAATAGATACAAACCAAATGGGTAATTCTGAAGGAATGTGAACAAAATGAAATGATGAACTGGAGGATTTCAGGGTGGGTCACGCTCACATACACACAGTGCAGGGACTGGACAACAAATGCTGGTGAGCAGCTATAACAACTTTAGGTGGACACAAAAACTTAAAATAAGGAACCGAGCAATGAGGGGTTCAAGTGATGTGATGAGTGAGGAGCATTGATTGGTCCCAGACAGGACTCCTACCTCCTCCTCTTTGTTCACTTGTGGTCTCCTGCATCGGGAGGAGTTTGTCCAGCTTGCAAAGATGGCAGCCAGGTTGTCTCGAGCCCCCTATTCACCCATTGGTTAAACCGATATTACAAAAGCCACATAATTCTATGGAATATCAATCCCATCACTGACTTCAACACCCAAACATTCTGAAGTAATCAAGATTT
Source organism: Gila orcuttii (assembly GCA_026230005.1). Classification (NCBI taxonomy): domain Eukaryota; kingdom Metazoa; phylum Chordata; class Actinopteri; order Cypriniformes; family Leuciscidae; genus Gila; species Gila orcuttii. Next base: position 33,300,795 of record JAPDVR010000012.1, on the reverse strand, counting down.
TCAACATTTAATTTCCCTAGACTAAGCCACTAAGTGTCATGTCACCAGAGAGAAGTCTGTTGTTTTACTGGAAGATCGGGTTAAGGCATTTTGATTAAAAATTGTGGTCACATTAAAAAAAAAAAAGTATGTATTGATGAACCGTTCACAATAAATTCAATAAGATGCCTTTAGAAAATAGATAGGGTGAATATTAATTTCATGCCGTCTATAAACTGAGGGACGAGTCAAAATGATTTTCAGTGAGAATTGACATTCTGCCACAAACAGTGTTGATAAAGTAAAGAACCCAGATCATTCCTTTAACCAGAAGAGATCGAGGTAAAAGACTCGTACCAGCTGTCCTTCCGCACGGACTTTATTCAGCATGGCTTCTCTTTTCCTCTGTAGAAACTCTTCCACCTGCTTATGCCTCTCTCCTGACAGCTGACCTCGAAACCTATAGACAAGATAAAAGTAGATAAAAGATTAAAAAAACTATTTGACAGATGTGAAGGCAGACTGAATATCTGACAGACATTACTAATGAGAAACAGCTGACCTATTGGCATAGTCGTTCTTTGAAATCTGCTCATAATGGAAACTTGTTTTACGTGGTTCTTTCCTGATAACAGCCTTAACAGGGATGCCGGCATGACCATTCAGAGTCCCTGAGTCTGTAGTAGTCCTTTAATGATAATAACATATGAAATATAGTTGCATGTTAAATTAATAATTCTTAAAAGAGAAACAAAATTACTAAAACAGTGTCATTCATCTCATTCACCTGCCATTGTCCCCTGAAGACTTGGCTCCTTCTCCAGCATCATCTTTAGGTGTAGGTTTGGATGATTTTTCAGCTGCTGGGTGGATGTGGTCACATGGTGCTCTGCTTGGAGCTAATGCAGGAGCACAAGAAGGAATTGGTGTGGGGCCAAAGTGATAAGGTGTGGCAGGGGTGGGACCAGGCACAGGGGAGGGGCCTATTCCAGGGGAATGTGGTGCTCCAATGCCACCACCTCCAAAAAACTGTGCAAAAGAAAGCATAGAAAGAGAAACAGTAAGAGTGACAACTATATTAGCAGCTTTTATCGACTAATCCATGGCAGACAAGGAAGACCATTGTACCTTTCGCTCAGGACTGCTGCCTCCACTAGAGCTGAGCACATGTCTCCAGCCCTGCTCCCGAGCCCGGTTGATTCGGTTCAGCTGAGATGAAAAAGGTCAAAGTTTTAACACAAACAAATCAAACCAACATCAATTTATTGTAAATAACCATTTGCAGATGAGCACTGATCAGTTCACCTTTTCTCTCTCAAATCTCTGCATCTGTGCAGCCTTCAGTAACAACATCTACAGAGAGCAACACAATTACTGAGGGTAACATATTACAAATAGCATCCATCCATCAAACGAAACCAGAGTAGCCATCTGCTGAACTTGATGTGAACTCATTCAATCAATAATGCTACAGTAACAATAGTGTTTAGAGTTTAAGAAAAAGATGACATGAGTCATTTTAAATCAATATATATATATATATATATATATATATAAAATAATAACAGTAATAAAAGTATTATTATAAAAAATATATATTATTTAAAATAACAGCTTTCAATTTTCATTTATTTTGAAATGTAATTTATTTGTGTGATGGCAAAGCTGAATTTTCGGCATCATTACTCCAGTGTTCAGTGTCACATGATCCTTCAGAAATCATTCTAATATGTTGATTTGGTGCTTAAGAAAATTTTGAAAAACAGCTGTGCTTCCTAATATTTTTCTGGAAACCATGATACATTTTTTTTTTTCAGGATTCTTTGATGAAATTATTTGAAATAAAAATCCTTTGCAATAACGTAAAAAACACATCACTTTTACATACAGTAGTAAAAACCATGTGACATGAAATCATTCCATGATGTCATTAACAGCTCACCTGTTCTCTTTGTTTCCTTTCCCTCTCCATCATCTCCATCCGTTTCTTCCTCACTACGTCCTGAAACAGAACACGATCAAGATGCTTTTAGACATGAGTCAAACAGAAAAATAGTATGTGATATTTATTTCCTATGACTTATTTTATTTGCAATAGTGATGACGTAGCTGTTGTAAAGCTATATTTGATTTAAAAAATCCGTCTATGCGACAGAAGAGAGGCAAAGACAGTCAATGACCATTTATTTAAAAGACACTTAACTTTTACATAGTCAAACAATATTTAAAGAATATTTGTTCCAAAATGAATCAGTTATTGAACATTTATTAACCGTTTAGCACACTTTGGGGATCAGAAGGTACAGTAGGTCTAAACACATTTACAGTATGAACACTGTATTGGTGAAAGGGTTAATAAAGAAAGGGCTGGAAAGGAAAGTGAAATGTAGATGCCCACCATATGGATGACGGCAGTTGGAGAAAAGCATGAGGACACCAACAAAAGGGGAAAAGAGGGGAAAAGATAAAAAAAAGGTTTCACTGAAGAGAAAAACATAAGAACATGTTTGTTTAGAATATTAGATTGTGATACTACAGCAGTAGGTGATAACTAAACCTATTTCTAATCTTTCTCATTTTATTTAAATGATTAGCTGACAATTTTATCCAAAGCAACTATAAGCACACACAGCCACAGTTCTGCTGGACCAACCCATGGCGGCGGGAACTAGGTGTGCTGCCGACAGCGGTTTCACTGCATTGGAATTTAAGATGACACGACTAGAAATAAAGTTTTATTTTTCAACCTGTTTTTTATTTTTCACCTTTATTCATAAACTTACTATAAAGATTATTTAGTTTTAGTATATTGTGGAACTCACGGCGTGAGTGACATGAATACGCTGGTTGAGGAACAGCATGTCTCAGAACTCACACCCAGACATCATTGAAAAACTGAATATAGAGGTCTGGATTAAACTAAGCATTCATGAACATTACTCCTGAGCGCCCAACTACATTTGAGTATCATAAGGTAAGATGCAGGTTTTTGACATTTAATCATGAGTTCTGAGCATTCTCATATAACTCTGTCCTCATTCATTTGTATGTTCATCTGTGAGTATGTTCCCGCGGCTAAGGGCCAACCTGTGGATAAGTACTCAAAGGCACAATACTGATAATTGACGTATCGTCCTTTGCAAGATTTGAACTTACAACCTTTGAGTTAGCAACCCAGATCTTTAACCAGTGGAGTAGACTAATAAATGGGACTTATTAGTGATATAAAGGGTAAGGCTTATAGGGAAAATGTGATTTTGCAAGAGGACAGAGTGTATTTTTTCAGGACTAGGTGGGTTTATAAGGAGGAGCAGGGCTGGGTGTTTGTACAAGAGGATGTAGATGGGGGCGCTGTCTGATGTACCTCATGCTTCCTCCTCTCCTCCTCCACTCGACTCACTCTCCTTTGAACTGCTGCAGGAGGGGGAGCCTGGACAACACATGACACCGGGGACGAGGATCAATAGGTCTCTCGCTCTCATATATAGCACACAGCGGGACATCATCAACAAATGTCTGAATGCTACACAATGATCCTCAATACCCCTCCTAATATTCAGACATAATGGGTGGTAATGCATGGGCAAAACATGGGAGATTAGCAAATGAAATATTTCCCATAGTTCTCACCTGCTTGAGTTTGACTGGTTTCTTTGCTGCATCTGGGACCTTCCTGAAAGCTTCAGATGGTCTCCGGATTGTTAAAGGCACTCCATATTTGGCTGCTGGCTTGGTAATTTTCTGTGCTGGGGAAATGGGGATGGGGCCTGGGGCAGGGCGTTTGGCTTGGGGAGTTAGGAGGAAGAAAACGTCAGTATTTGGTTTTTGGTATTTGGAGATCAAGAGAACAATTTATCAATATACTCCATGCACATCTCAACAAGTCATTACTGCTCATTGAATAACTATTGAACCTGTCCATGAAAATCATGACTAATAAATAAATGTTTTTTTTCTCTTTTTTCCTCAAAATTTAGGGTAATATTTAGAACCAACTCATCACACATACACAAAAATTAAAAATATTTATTATTCTGATATAATCAGCATATTATATTTCTGAAGTATCATGTGACACTGATGACTGGAGTAATGGTGTTGTTGATGATGTTGACAGTTGATGGGCCCCATTGACTACCAAAGTGTGGGGAAAAAAATACTATGGAAGTCAATGGGGCCCATCAACTGTTTGGTTACTGACATTCTTTAAAATATCTTTTGTGTTCAGCAGAAGAAAGAAATTCACTTGAAAAAAACTTGAGGGTGAGTAAATGATGACAGAATTTTCATTTTTGGGTGAACTATTTCTTTAACAATATCAGACAGAGGGAAACAACAAATTAATGTGAATCCAGTGAAAGTTTTGAGTGACAAACTTTTCTGTGCATTTAGATTACACAACGATTAGTTATTAATAAATGTGTTTACCTGGTGCTCCCTGGGCCACACTCATTTTAGGCGGAATACAGTGAAGTGAATGGCTGAATTCCTGAGCAATAAGCTGCAACATACAAAGGGACGTAATAAACAAACAAATTCTGCAACTCATGCTTGTGGTGTTCTGTAATTAGACGTTACATAAAATCTGAGTTATATCTGAGATTCACAATGCACAGACTGACTTAGACTTATCACTGTGATAAATCATATGTTTGTGTACATGTCACCTGAGGGCTGAGAAACTTGTGAATCCTGCGAGCAAGAAAAGGCTTGCCCAAAATGGCTGAGACGGAGGGTCTCTCCCGAGGGTTGCGCTTGAACAGCTGGGCCAGGAGAGAGCGCAAGTCTTGGGAGTAATGCACGGAAACAGGCGGGTACGAACCACGAATGATTTTCAGCACCAGGTTCTTCATGTTTCCGGCCTCAAACTGAGTGAAAGACATTATATGATTGGCCCCATTTAATAAATGATTACACCATTTTCATTCAAAGTCATAAATCATGGAAACCCACAATTATATCAAAGAATACAGGACAAAAAGACTTAAAGAGCTTTTCTTAAAAGCTGGAAAGAGTCTCTTCAGCGAATATTCTCAATTTTAAAGCTTTTGCAGTTCACTTGCATCTCCACTGTAAAATATTAGTCTCCTTAGAATATTCATGGTGTAAATAATGAAAGAAGGTAAATGAGAAAGGAAGAGGGAGAGACCTATATTCTGAGACAGACATGAAAGGACTGGTTCTGTTTTATCATTCACATTACAAAATAAGCACGAAATCTCTATCACACACAGAAGCAACTACTGAGAACATGAGGTACTTACTGCATGCTTAAGCGTGCACATTTCATACAGGACACATCCCAGGGCCCAGATATCACTAGGGTAAGACCCGACAGAGCAACAGTGGAAAAAAGAGACAAAAAAAAGCAGACAGATAGGTAAAAAGTGGGACAAATGGGTAAATTTTGGGGTTGCACATGTGGATTGTTCTCACATGTACATGCAAACATATTGATTATACACAAACAGCATATTAAATCCTCTAAAGTCAAACAATATGGCTTTGTACAAAATCAGGGTTGGGAACCACTGTTTTACAATAAATTCATACTTTTATCCAGCCAGGATGCGTTAAATTGATCAAAAGTGACAGTAACGACTTAATATAGTAACATTACGTAATGTTACAAAAGATTTCTATTTCAAATAAATGCTTTTCTATTTGAATATACTTTCTGTTCATCAAATAATTCTTACAAAATGCATCATGGTTCTCAAAAAAATGTTAGGAAGCACAACTGATTTTAGTATTGATAATAAGTAATAAATCAGAATTGAGCACTAAGGCTTGCAGTGTGAATGTAGCCTATACAGCTGGTGTTCATTAATAGTGGCTAAGATTATTCAGACTGATCACATTACAAACAGTCCTAGAACAAATAACTTGGGATCAATATGTAGCTGCTGGGATCAGAGAAACGCGTATCATCACCACTCTAATGATTCAGCAAACTGTACAAGAGTCACTGGGTGTTATGTAGCTACTGTACTGCCCATATACCCCACTGGCTCATAACAGGAAGTACTTTACCTCTTGTTGTTGTATGGCTTATTTTCACAGATCTCTGGCGACAGGTAGTAAGGTGTGCCGATACAGGTCCTAGCCAACTCCACGGTGCTGCACACACAAACACATTATCTATGAAGGTCATTTTCTCACCACATTCCTTGTGGCGTTTTGAAATCAAAAACATCTTGCCTGTTCAAAACTCTAGCGATTCCAAAGTCACCCAGCTGTACGGTACCATCTTTGGTCAGAAAAATATTCTTGATAGAAAACAAAAGCAGAAATCATGTATTAGACATTTACGTAAACAAAGTATAAGGATATTGTATATTAAGTGTGTGTGTGTGTGAGTGAGAGAGTACCTGTGATTTAATGTCCCTGTGTAGGATTTTGCGGTCATGTACGTGTTTCAGAGCCAGGCAGATCTGCACTAGCCAGTCAATAATCTTCCAGAAAACAACAGATAGGAATCAGTACCTCAGATAATTACATTGCAAGATACATCTTTACGTCAAAATGTATGTATTTTGCTAACCTGCAACAAACCTACTAAGTAAGAATACCTTTTTCTTTTATGATAAAAGAAATTAAAAAATGTACACTATTATTTTGTGGTGTACTTAAAGGTGTACTCAATTTTTGAGTAAAAATACTAATTGCACATTTAAAGCTTTGATCATTTGCAGTCTGTTGTTGGGTGCAGAGCTTAACTTGATATCTTTATATTGTTCCTCTTACCTGTTCCTCAGGGAATAGAGTCCCTCTCTGATTATTGATCTTCTTAAACAGGTCTCCTCCCTCACAGTAGTCCATTACTATGTACAAACAACCACTCTCTGACAAAAAGAGAGAAGAAGCATTACTGTCCAATGACAAAGTAACAACAATGCTTCAGTTCACGGCCTAGGTGGTTTCTTTACATTTAAACAAAGACCACCGTTCAAAAGTTCAGCAAGCAAACATTCAATTGATCAAAAATGACAGTAAAGACATTTATAATGTTGAAATATGTTGAAATATTTCCATTTCAAATAAAAGCTATTTTTCTGAACTTTCATCAAAGAATCCAATCATGTCACGTTTTTCACAAAACAAAATTAAGCAGCACTTTTTTCAACATTGATAATAAGAAATTTTTCTTGAGCAACAAATCAGTATATTAGAATGATTTCTGAAGGATCATGTGACACTGAAGACTAGAGAAATGGCTGCTAAAATAAGTCAGCTTTGCCATCACAGTGGTTTTAAAATATATATAAAAATTTGAAATTGTAATATTTAAAAAAATGTCACGGTTTTCGCAGTGTTTTTGATCAAAAAAGTAACCCTGGTGACCATAATCTTACAACTTTTGGGACAGTAATGCATCTGTACAGCATCTGATTTAATCAGATTTAGACTCACTGTACAGTTTCACTGTAAATTTATAATGGAATTAAGCAAACATTAAGCAAACATTGCCCTCTATAGGTAATATCATTAACGTTCATATACCACCCCAGGTTTATGTCATTAATTAGCCTGCCATCCGGATGTCAGAGATACTGCATGACTTCATGAACCGAAACTATCATTAGCTAAACGACATCCTCTCTGTAATTTAATTCAAAAGCTTGGAGCTCCTCCAGATCATGCAAACCACCCCGATCTATCAATCAGACACAAACCTTTAGAATAGAAATGCAGTGGGTATAGTTTGTGCCGGAACTTATGTTCTCAGATTAATCAAGATCAGTCAACTAAAGACCAAAGAGCAAATGCTCACTCGTAGACACCAGTTTGTCATGCCTGTCAACATAATAGCAAAGCTGGGCAGCAAAGCATCATATTCCAAGATCACTTAATACAGATTTCTGAATAAGGATGTCCCTTGAGAGGGGCTTTACCTTCAAAGGATTCCTTGTACTGGACGATGTTTGGATGGCTCATGTTAGCTAGAACTGCCACCTCTTTACGTGATTCTTGTCTTTCTTTGTTTGACATCTGATGAGAAAAAGAACACTGCATGTATATATAAAGGAAGATAGCCCATCAAATATCACATAGTATTTAGGGTTTTAAAGGGGACATATCATGAAAATCTGACTTTTTCCGTGTTTAAGTCTTATAATCGTGTCCGTTTTGGTAAGCCTTTCTCTGCTAGCTTTAAAAAAAAAAAATAGGCCGATCAGATTTCGCTCCCCTTCTGACATAGAAAGGGGATCTTATCATCTTATTATAATGTTACCGCCCCTTAAACTGCACGTTTCCACCCACGGCGCCGCCATTTGGTTTTCGCATGCGACAACAGTGTAACCAGTTCTAACGCAATGGCAAAACGCAATGGTTGTTGCTACACAGAACACTATTTGACCAGAAAACCCCGACGCGCATCTGCAAAGGGACGGCATGGCCCGACGAAATGTGTCGTCGTCGTAGGAGAGGAAATGTGGACACACGTTGACAAAACATATCAAAGGTTGGCTTGCTCATTATGCCACAGACCCACTGCTCATTCGTTAAACCCTGCCACGATCTCATGAAAGTGCCTATCTATGCACAAATTGCCATTTATGCCAAAAAATAGCTTTTGCGTGCACATGATATGCATTTTATGGCGTGTAATACACACACACTCCACACCCCTAATCCTACCCAAGGGGTTTACAGCGCGTATCACGCACGCAAAAACTATTTTTGGCGTATAAATGGCACGAGAAATAAAATTAGTGGAATAGATACGTACTTTCATGAGATTCTGTTGTATGTTCCATTGTTCCCACCAGTCCTGAGATCTCTCTCGCACACAATAACTGAAGCATATGCGTAGGCTGCAATGATGGCACGTTTTCGTCCTCCTCCGCCTCAAAATCATGCTGATGTTTGGCGAACTTCGCATATATATCGCAGAGCTAGCATCAAGCATATTTGGTGTTCGTCCATCTGTGCAAGAGAATTTAACCCTTTAAGCATGTGCAATGTTTCAGATAGTATGTCAAGTGTAAACACATGAATCGGATATAAAAGTAGAGGTCGACCGATAGTGGATTTTACCGATATTTAGGTTTGGCCGTACGTGCCGATAACCGATGAATCAGCCGATATTTTTAAAATGGATACTGGATATAAAACAAACATAACACTCCAAGTTAAACAGTGCTGAACTAAAATGTGCTATATGAAATAAATATATAAATATGAATATATTAAAATCAGAAGTTCTACAGAAAATAATTTAAACATTAAAATACTACAGGTTTCTTTATTTGAGCAAGACAATTGTACCTTGATCATTCATTTTAGTTCATAGTACATAGTTTTAAATTTTATTTTATCTGTTAACCTTAATGTTGAAATTAACAAACTAACAATGAATAATACTACAACATTTATTAACCTTAGTTAATGCTAAAAATTTAATCTTATTGTAAAGTGTTACCATTTCATTTAAATCCAAAGAGTCTGCTATGCTTAAAGATGGCCATCTTTAAATATCTGCAAAGGCCAAAGCATTAAAATTGCATATATGTATATTACATGTATAGTCTCTCACTTTATTTGCTTCTATATTAGAACACTTGATGATCATCTAATCAAAATAACAATATGTATTGCATTGATAAAAAAATAATAGAATCGAATGCGTTTCTGATATGTTTCTGTCGGCTGCATGAATGTTGAGAAAGCAATCGCGTCACTAGCTTTAAATATGCAACTTCACCGGCTAATGACTGCATAAAAGTGACCAGCTGGATATAAACTAATGCAAATAGATGGTAACGATTGCGACATTAAACATTTGGGTCAGGTTTGCGTGTGTTTTTGTCACATTGTTTTAACCGCTTGAGGTACTAATGTGAGTCCTCACAGCCTCGACGGCAAACATACTTCTGTTCTTTCTCTGCTAATGCAGCATCTAGTCAACAAATTAATTACTTTATAATGACATGGAAACATGGACTGTAGTGTTCTGCATTCCTACTGTTTCGCTGTCAGTGTTTTAAATGGGCATCTGAAGTGTCAGCGCTCTCCGTGAAGCGTGTTCTCTCTGTGCTGCGTGCAGCCTCATGTGTTACAATAAACAACACACGGTGCCAGTGATAGTTTTTATTGTGCCCCTACAGGCCGCTTTTACTCTGTATAATGCCAGCAGTCTCTTCTCAGTGCTCTCGTACTGTGTAATGACAGCGCACTCTTCTCAGCCGCTCCAGCAACGTACACAACACAGAAAAATTATCGGTATGGATTTTTGCCGATAATGATAGTTCCACCTATCAACTATCGGTACCGATATATCTGCAAAACCGATGAATCGGTCGACCTCTAATTGAAAGAACGTGTAAACGGACGGTCACAAAAAATTGGATAAAGGCAACAAATCAGAACTGGGCATCAAGACCTGCAGTGTAAACGAGGCCTAAAAGTTGCAACCTCGTCCTGAGTCTCTCAGTAAGGCTGCAATTCACTACTGGTTATTTCTGAGATTTTGGCTGAGTGAAATTATTCATGTGCTTTGTTATTGTATCCGAACAAAGCTCGTCTAAAGGATAGGCCCTCTTCTAAACGGGGCGGGCAGCAGCAGCTCATTTGCATTTAAAGGGACACACAAAAAACACACGTTTTTGCTCACACCCGAAAAGGGGAAAATTTGACAAGCTATAATAAATGATCTGGGGGGTATTTTGAGCTGAAATTTCACAGACACATTCTGGGGACACCATAGATTTATATTACATCTTGTGAAAAGGAGCATGATGTGTCACCTATAATGACTGAAATACCCATTTAAGTTGCCATGTGATGTCTAAGAGAGAGAAATGATCAACTCACCCTGGAGATGCCAATCTCCTTGATAACATATTGTCGCCCATCTGTCCTTGACTTGACCAAGATGGCTTTCCCAAAGGACCCCTCACCAATCTTCTTCAACCTCTCATATTTATCCATGTCTATAAAAATGACTTCTCATGCTGAGTCCGAGAGAACAAAATACATGAAAATAAAATTATCAGAAAAACAGTACAAGGATTTAAAAAAATAAATAATGTAAAATTATATAGTATAGTAATATATATATATATATATATATATATATATATATATATATATATATATATACATAAACTGAACAAAATGATAAATAACACTTTTGTTTTTGCCCCCATTTTTCATGAGCTGAACTCAAAGATCTAAGACTTTTTCTATGTACACAAAAGACCTATTTCTCTCAAATACTGTTCACAAATCTGTCTAAATCTGTATTAGTGAGCACTTCTCCTTTGCCGAGATAGGGGGTGGGGGGGTCTGAAAACCAGTCAGTATCTGGTGTGACCACCCCTCACGCAGTGCAACACATCTCCTTCGCATAGAGTTGATCAGGTTGTTGATTATGGTCTGTGGAATGTTTGTCTACTCCTCTTCAATGGCTGTGCGAAGTTGCTGGATATTGGCAGGACCTGGAACACGCTGTCGTATACGCCGATCCAGAGCATCCCAAACATGCTTAATGGGTGACATGTACGGGGAGTATGCTGGCCATGCAAGAACTGGGATGTTTTCCGCTTCCAGGAATTGTGTACAGATCCTTGCAACAGGGGGCCGTGCATTATCATGCTCCAACATGAGGTGATGGTTGTGGATGAATGGCACAACAATGGGCCTCAGGATCTCGTCACGGTATCTCTGTGCATTCAAAATGCCATCAATAAAATGCATCTGTGTTCGTTGTCCATATCATACACCTGCCCATACCATAACACAACCGCCACCATGGACCACTCAATCGACAAAGTTGACATCAGCAAACCGCTCACCCACACCACACCACACACGCACACACACATGTACACCCTCACATGTACAGTGAAAACCGGGATTCATCCGTGAAGAGAACACCTCTCCAAAGTACCAGACGCCATCGAATGTGAGCATTTGCCGACTCAAGTTGGTTACGACGACGAACTACAGTCAGGTCGAGACCCCGATGAGGACGACGAGCATGCAGATGAGCTTCCCTGAGATGGTTTCTAAAAGTTTGTGCAGAAATTCTTAGGTTATGCAAACCGATTGTTGCAGCAGCTGTCCGGTAGGGCTGGGACAATAAATTGATTCATCTCGATTCGTCGATCGATTCCAATATTTTCTGAATGCATCGCCATTCTCTCTCGAATCGATTCTGAGCTTAGTTTTTAACATCAGATGGCATTTTAGGCTAGTTTTTAACCGCACGCTCAAATGCTCACAAAGAAGAGCGCTCTTGCGCTCTGCTTTGTCTGAGAATTTACTTGCACCGAATGTTTTATGACGCGAGATTAATGTAAACAGCCCACTGGCGCTTCAACCTTTTCGAACTTTATGATTGATTATTTCATAGAAGGTTCAAGTGGTGTGTCTAAGGCATTGGAAGCCAGCAGAGTACGGCTATTTCTAAAGCATGCAGTGCCATCTGCTGTTAAAAACTAAGCTCAGAATCGATTAGAGAGAGAATCGCGATGCATTCAGAAAAACTCAGAATCGATCCAGAATAATTTCTCGATTCACGATGCATTTACGATCACGATTTATTGTCCCAGCCCTACTGTCCGGGTGGCTGGTCTTAGACGATCTTGGAGGTGAAGATACTGGATGTGGAGGTCCTGGGCTGGTGTGGTTACACGCGGCTTATGGCAGAGAAATGAACATTTAATTCACGGGCAACAGCTCTGGTGGACATTCCTGCAGTCAACATGCCAATTGCACACTTCTTCAAAACTTGCGACATCTGTGGCATTGTGCTGTGTGATAAAACTGCACATTTTGGAGTGGCCTTTAATTGTGGCCAGCCTAAGGCACACCTGTGCAATAATCATGCTGTCTAATCAGCATCTTGATATGCCACACCTGTGAGGTGGATGGATTATCTCGGCAAAGGAGAAGTGCTCACTAATACAGATTTAGACAGATTTGTGAACAATTTGAGAGAAATAGGCCTTTTGTGTATAGAAAAAGTCTTAGATCTTTGAGTTCAGCTCATGAAAAATGGGGGCAAAAACAAAAGTGTTGCGTTTATAATTTTGTTCAGTGTATAGCTATCTATATATATATATATGTCAACCAAATATATTGTCTGATAGCACTAGAGCAATCAACTGACATTTTCCTCTAATATTTCTATAGTTTTGGCATTTTAAAAGTCATATTCAGCGGTCATCCATTCACGGAGCCAGCAGAAATGACTAAACCAACTCAAGCAGAGCACCTCCTGATGAGTGAAAGGTTATATCTTTTTCCCCACAGAAACCAGCTGCATGCTGGGAATCACTACAACTGCCACCTGGCCTAGATGAAGCAAAGGCAGACATGCCTTTCAGACAAACTAGTGGGACAAAAATAAAACATAGCACCAATGAAACCTTGGCCAAATGCTAAAACTAAGCCAGTCTAAAAGCAAAAGCCAGACAGTGTATGTGGGCTTATGAATTAAATATGACATGTCAGGAGGAATTACCCACCACCCTTTAAAGGGGGTAGCGAGATGTACAAAGGCACAGGATAAAACAAAGAATCAGGCTGACAGATGGAGAGAGAACCTCAAGATAGCAATAAATTAGATTAACAACCTGATTAAAGCTTTGTCGTCCAATAATAATGAAGCAAAGCTGACAAAACAGAAACTTACAAGCTGTACAGACCAGGACAAAAACACTGCTTGAGACTTGGACTGACTTGCAGTTTACCATTTACAATATTAGACCTATACAATCAAGATTTGGTAGGCTTCTTTATGTTATGTGAATAGAAGCATCATCGCATAAACATTTCATTGCAAAGTTTCAACAAAATCAGCTGATGTCTCATTTAGCGGGGCCTTGAACGGCTCGCTGTCCAAACTTATCATAATAAGCTACTAAAAGCGTGCTAATGAAAACTGTGAAGAGAAATTAGCAGTCTCGTTGAAATTCCGCGAAATGACACTGACAGTCACTTTAAAGCTTTACTTTACTTTAGTGCTGCAATATGTTCAAGATACAAGACAGAATTTGGCTAAATAAATTAGTTCTTACCTTCTATATTCAGAATAATGAGCGAGCACAGGCAGCATCAGTGCAGCGCACATAAAGATTTCTCTTGTGGGCGGTTTCATGTGTGCAGACGGCACCCGCTAAATAAGAGGAGCAATTTGATTGGTCCGCTCTCACGTCGAATCTCAGATGATAGGGTGAAAAACATGTCGCTCTATAGTCATGGCCGTTAGGTTTGTCTGTCAATGTTTGGAGCAAAATTCCCCCTTAGCAACCGTCACCGGTTGGTACACGATCATGGAGCCACTAAAGAGGCTTTGGCCACTATCCGGTTTCATGGCCTTTCCAATTGTGAAAATGAACTGAAAAAAAGGATTAACGGATTCTGGTGCACATCATTTGTGATGTACAAAGCATATTGTATTTGTTTTTTATTTAGAAAAAAAAATCCTCATTATTTTTATTATTTATTATTTGTTTACAATGTGCATTATTTATATGGTTATTTTTATTCTATATATTGCCATATGTATTAATGAATTACTTTATTAATTATCTTTATTATTGTGTTCACCTATGTTTTAAAATTATTGTAAACAGCGAAAATAATCTCGAAGTTGTTTCCACTTCAAACGATTTCTTAACCATTTCTTTACTATTTTATCTTCTTTCTGAACCAACACTCCTGCCTGTAGCAGTGCGTTTGGCTCCACCTATCGGCTGACATCGCGCAGTGCAGTCAATATGGCGGCACCCATTCCTTCCGTAAGTTTCACATTTTAGCGACACAATTTGACCTGAATGGGAATAAACTAATGTATCTTCTTATCGATATTTAACGTGAGTTCGATGTCTTGTCGTCTAAAAGCCTAAATCCAAATGTAATCGTGCAACCATTTGTACAACCATTTAACAATGTCGCCGTGCATGCTGGATTAAATAAATGCTGGTTTCATTAGTTATTAATCGCAAATAAACCAAGAAAATGTCGTATTAGCGTTACCTTGGAGTACCATGCAAATACATACTTAATATTATGCATATGTACTTGAGTCAAGTCAATATTAAGTAACTTGACATTGATTGGCATGTCAAAGAAATGTTATTTTAAGTTAAAATAATAACATTTATTGGACATGCAATCAATCAAGTTCAAGCAAAAATGCATAGTTTCTTTATAACCATTTTTTTTTTTTTTTTTACTAAGACACAGTCACTATTTTCAGTTGTATTTTCACCTTTACTTGTTCAATATCTGATTAGTGGCCAGGAGTCGTCATTCAGCACTGTTTATTTCTGTTGGAGGGGTAATGTCCAGACTGGCCGTAGTGTTTGGAGGTTCTCGTGGCATTGGGCGAGCAGTTTGTCAGCTGCTGGCACAGAGGGGTCATAGGGTTGTGCTGCTGTCCAGGAATAAGGAGGCTGCACAGGCTACTGCTGCATCTCTGCCTGGAGGTGAGTCAGTGAATACAATGATCATTTTGAATGAGTTGCAGTGGTTCGTCGATGAAAATTATAGGCTATCACTTTAATTTGGCAGTGTAGACATCATACACCTTCAGGAATTGTTTTTACTTAAATGTAAGTGATGTGTAATAGTATTCGTCTATCAAGGGATGCAATTGAAAAGTCGAAAAAAAAAAAACATACGAAAATTTCGGACTCAGTGTGCAAGGACCTTTAATCTTAAATGGCATTATAATATAATATGTTATAATTCTGGAGTATATATTTAATTTCAGAAAAACATTTGGGTCTTAGCTGTGATGTTTCTAAAGAAGAAGATGTTCAGAGAGCATTTGAGATCATTAGCAAGAACTGTGGCATTGTGGGATACCTGGTTAACGCGGCTGGCGTCAACAGGTCAGAGACTCCACAAAGCAATGATGCAAAAAATGTATTGTGTTTTTGAAAAAATAGATCAGTTTCCATAGCCAAAAAGAAACAATTATATTAAAAATAGTAGATTTTTTAATAAAAGACTGCTGCGTTCTAATATATTATTTAATGTGTATTTATTTTAAAGAGATGCACTGTTACTGAGAAGTAAATCTGCAGACATGCTGTCTGTTCTGCAGACCAACCTACTGGGCTCAATGCTTACGTGCAGAGGTGCTTTACGCAGCATGCTCAGCCACGGAGGAGCTATTGTCAACATTGGTGAGCTATATTTATCTATGTCCCACTACCTTATGATCTTATTATTATTGTAGTATTTCAGTTCTGAAGTGTCACGAAGATTAAGCTGGAGAAAACGGGAAAATTCACCCTGTATCTTCAGCTGGACCATTTGTGTTCATTTAATTACCACTAGATGGCGCAAAAACTCCAGATTTTAAATAGTATTGCTAGTTCTGCATCATTATGTAGTTCTTATTTTGTCAAATTCTGACAGTAAATGTACATTTTCTCTTGACATTATGTAATATGGTAAATTAGAATTTATGATGGGTGTAATCAGAATAAAAACATTTTTACATGACAAAGTAAGAGTTAGACATGTTTATTCAGCATCAATGAGACTATGTACAGTATAAACCTCCTGTGTATGAATGTTAATCCCATAAAGCCTGACATAATGAAACAATAGTCACATATATATATTTTTTTAAATGGAAGTTCTCCCAATAATATGTCTGCTCTTTAAATACTTAGTTTTATGACCAAAGCTCTGTCACTTTAATTGTGGGGGGCAAAACATAAAATGCAGTGCAATACAATGATGATTGAGAGATGTACAAATAAATGTTAACATCTCAAAAGCCTGATGTTATAATGTGAGTCTCAAATATGATGCATGATTTTTCTAAAAAATAAGTATGGATGAAGTAAACATAAGTTGCTTTAGTCTAGTAAGTGTTTATCTTGAAATATTACTAACAATATAAAAGTTATTCTTTATTTACTTAAAAAAAACAAAAAACACATCAGTATCAGGTTTCACAGCAAAAAGATACACATGTACCATGACCAGCAAGGGGAAGTTTTTAGAATTATATTAAAAGGCCTTATACTTGCAAAAAAATAAATAAAGTGTTGACAGAAGAAATTTGCTTATCAAGTATGATACAGTAGGCTTTATAGGGTTAATGATGTGTTTGCTCAGGCTCTGTGGTGGGTGTGAAGGGTAACTCCGGCCAGTGTGTGTACAGTGCCAGTAAAGCTGGACTGGAGGGATTCACTCGCTCCTTGGCAAAGGAAGTTGCTACCCGGAATATACAAGTGAACTTGGTGGCTCCAGGTTGTTTGTCCTCTTTTTCTTAATTGTACTACTACTTTTGCCTATCTGTCATATGAGTGCAGCTGAGAATTCATCTCACTCTCCCCTCTCAGGATTCATTCTGACGGACATGACGGCAGCGCTGGAGAAGGAAGAAGCAGCGAGGAGAATTCCACTGGGCCGTTTTGGGGAACCTGCAGAGGTGGCCCAGGCTGTCCTTTTCCTCCTGGAGTCCCCTTACATCACAGGACAGGTTCTGCTCGTGGACGGAGGACTACGACTGGCATTGTGATGAAAACGTGAGCTGACTGAGTCACTGAAGTGTTAAAGTGGATACTTTTGTTTTGCTGATAAAGCACAATATCTGTATTTACATATTGAATCAAAGCTTGATATTGTTGATCATCTCTCCATGGAAATCGGAGTCACACAAAACTGTGTAAGAGTAGTTTTGGCCCATCTGGATTGGATTAATGTTATTTTTGGGTTTTGGTTGCATGTTTTATTCTTGGGCTGACAGAGGTCACAGGTCAACGTTTGCGAGGATATGACTAGCTTTTTGATGTCATAGTTATTTTCAGCATCCAAATAAGCTAGGCTACATTATACTTACAAATGAGCTAAACCCCTAACCCCTTTAAACAATTGTTTAGAAAAAAATATATTAAAATGTAAAATCGGGCCTTCTCACCACATCAAAGTACAGATCACAAAAAAGCTCATTCAGCTTTATTGAGAGATGTTTTTGCCAAGAGCAATTGGACTCAACCCAGACTCAATACTTTCAGAGACATTTATTTATTGTACTATTCATAAACCAGAAAGAGAATAAGGAGAACAGTCCGTATACAGGCACAGGTTGGCTTGGAAATCAGAAAATATTGCAAAAAAAGAGCCTCCTAAAATCGGACTAATTTGAAGTATAAACAGCTGTGTAAGAAAGAGCATATGCAATCACAGGCTTACATGTATACATTCTGCTATATTTTGTGTATATACGTTGCAGGTGTGTGAGAGATGGCTAAACGTATTTGATATTCAACTGATCAGAGCAAGTGTTGAGAGAACGCTAATATAATTTTAAATGTGTATTAAATTTAGCTTTAAGTGTTATTTTGTTATATAATGCTGTGTGTTATTTTTTTCTTGAAAGAGCCAATTAACTATTAATGAACAAATCCGTGCTGCCAATATCACATTTTGTGTTATGTTTCTGTAATTCCAAACCTGAAAACTGAAGCCTACCTGTCAAAGAATTACCATCTGCTCATTCCATGCACCACCATCATCATTAAAATCAATATTCCTATAAATCTCCTCTTCATCCACCATCAGCCAATCCTTCACAAACATGTGCCGATTCCGCTTCCTATACTTTCACCATAAGCATTCCTCCTCTCTCTCGCTTCCACAGAAACACAACAAACATCTGTCCAAATCTGTCAGTCAGCCAAAACTTGCAAAAATCTTATCACTCGTGTTAATGACGCAACAGTGTCCGCTTTTACCCTCTCGTAAAAAAGAACAAAAAGACGGGGTGGGGAAAAGGTCATTAAGGCCCGGCCTTGTGAGACATCTCTGGATTGTAGATCCAGACGCAGCTTCTATCCGATCAATGCGTGGGATCTCAAGGACCCTGAATCTCCAGGGACGATGGGGTCCATGGAGTTTCAGGTGTGTCCATCTTCCTGTTCCCTACTTCGAGAGAACCCCCAACCACCCAAAAAAAAGTCCTATTTCCTGTGCTGGAGAGGAAGACATTTCCTCCTGCATTTCATAAATATATCTAATCTAAGGTATTATATAACTAAATACATAAAAAGTGTTACATGATGGCACTGTAGTAACATGCACAGCTAGATGCTAGTTATTTGAATAAATGTTTTTTATTTATTTTTTTTAAAGTTAATTTAAAATTAAATATTTCATAGGCACTTGTGAAAATCTAGAGATGAAAAACAAGGTGATCATCGGTATACTACCTCCTTCCTCAAAGCTGTGCTGGTGTGTGTGTGTATGTTAAGTGCGCCAGCGAACCATTAAGTCAGTTTATGACCTCTTTTAAGCACCCACATCACTTCCCCTCAGGAAACAACTGAAATAAAGCATAGTGAATGGTCTAGTCCTCCTCGGGTAGAGAAGTGATAATACCAAGAATCAAACTCTCTGAGGAAATGCTGAGCGAAGCCATTCAAAGTCACTCCATCACTTTTTCATCCGACCCCCTTAAGAGAAAGAGGTTCTTGTTGGGAAATGGGTGGGGATTATGGAGTACGCTGGATCAAGCTTCGAAGGTCAGATCCTCCATGCTAGGCTCTACAGGTCGTCGCTCTCCACTAGGGTGCCGGGAGGAAGAGGATTGGAGTCTGGGAAGAAGGCTGCCTTCACGTCCAGGCCCCGTTCTGTCAGAGCGGCGTAGCGGCTCGTCGATGGGCGCACCTTCTTGGGCTTTGGGGTGTGAGTTTGCTGCCACTGGGCTGAAGAAAAGGGCAAGGATGAACACCATTTCTCAGAAGAAATAACAGGATGTAAAATTTGTGTCTACATAATCAATATAGTTTCTCAATTACAAAAACATATGTAGACTTTCCTGTATATTATAGAATGTTTCATTTAGGGTTAACGGTATAACGGAACAAAAAAAGTCAAATGTAGTATATAAATAGTTGATTTGAAAGGAGTTCAAATAATGTAGTTATTCATATTCATGTGTATCTGCTGGAGCAAAGCAATAGTTATTTTCTTAATTACAATATATAAAGTTTATTGTCTGAAATATTTGGGAGAATAAATGCTGAAACATGCACCATCTGACACAGTTTGAATGAAATTTGGGCATTTGATTTTATTTATGTTCCTATCAACTGTGAATATGTATGATATATCAAATATTATCATGTAGTTTATTGGCTGATATTGGAGTTTTTTGTTTTCACTTTAGCTTTTAGTATTTATCTTTGAATATATTCATATATGAATACAATACAAATATTATTGACAATTTATTAAAATATACATTATATATTAATTGATTATCAGCTATAAAATAAGATAAAATAATAAATAAATACGTATTGGTATCAGCCAGAGTTTTAATATTGTTAATTTTATTTAATATTGGGGTATTAGAGCAGGTATTGTATAAAAGCATAAATGAGTGTTGAGTCACAATTCCCGTTCCAATTAATTCCAGACTGAATGAATATTATAATCTCCATCATACCATGATTAAAATTGAAATGTATCCAGTGTTAAATCACACCCCTTCTAACCACTTGATTCTAACCACTTTCATAGGACTCTGCCAGCCCATTGTTAGTTTAACCTTAGGTAATGCATCCGTATTGTTAAACCTGTTGTTGATGGCAAACACAGCACTGGCGGATGGGATTGCTATGGGAACAGCACTGGGCGGAGGAAGGGAGTGTGCTTTTATTGGACAGATTTAATACGTTTTCTTCCTTAGTCTGAAGCAACTTATGCAAGAACATTGATCAGATAAATCACTTAAAACTTCTTAGTCTGTATTGTGTATTTTGGTCCTTTACCAGTAATAACTCCGCATTGTTACATGAATTCATGAGCTTCGTTTCCACTGTGTGTTTAAACTAACCATGAACATCGAGACGTGCTGTACTGGAGATGATGCCAGCTTCATTCTTCGCTGAAACAGTGTACCAGCCTGCGTCTTCTTTCAGAGCCGGCTGGATGATCATACAGAGGTAACCAAAGTTGTCCTGGTGTATGCTGGGAAATAGAATTGAACATCAGAATGAGCAACATTGTTTGCCTTCAATTCATGCCAGGATTGTTTATTCATGCTGCATGAACATATTCATTTGATTTGAATCCTCATGAGTAAACCGCATCCAGAAACAATGTGACTGGAGACTTTGACTAACTGTTCTTGTCCCTCTGAGCTGGTGTAGACGGTAGCATCTGTGGTTGGGTTACTGTGTGTATGTTTCTTTTACAAGGCCCTTTTCATCTGCATTGTGTGTGTGTGTGTGTGTGTCTTCACACACACGCATGTAGCAGGTTCAAACACCAGTCTCAACTGCTGCCATTTACAGACAACATGGTTCACAGTGAGCAGAAAGTCATTTTAAAATATATCTATGAGGACAATCGTATTCAACAGGCGAGCTTATTACTTTCTGGTTTGGTTTATGCAAGTATAACACAACGATGATGAATAAAATTACTTAGGGTCTTAAAATATGTTCTCATTTATATTACATAGAGATTCTGCAGTTTGATTGGTGGAATGGCTGCAAGAGGGCTGTGATTGGCTGAGATCTCCTACCTTATCCTGTCTGTGTTGTGAGTGAAGGACTCATTCTCTTTCTTCCAGAAGATCTGTGGGAATGGGACTCCAGACACACGGCACTCAAGACGCACAGGGTGACCCTCAGCGACACTTGTGTTCTGGAGTTTCTCAATGAAACTTGGGGATTTATGCATCTCTTTAGCTAAAAAAGAAAGAAAGATAATTAATAAGAAAAAAACTCAAATAAGTATTCATGTAACATATTAATGACATTTTTTTGCAAAATGAAAAAAAATGAGTGATTTCTTTAAAAATATTTTTTACAAAAATATAATACTTATACATATTAAAAATTATACGTTCTTAACTGCATTTTAGATACATTTTGTAGATTGGGTCAGCAAGTTTTCTTTTAAAGGAATAGATACTTATATTCAGCAAGGAATCATTACAATTACATTGACCAAAAGTGACAGTAAAGACATTTAAAATGTTACAAAAGATTTATATTTCAAATAAATGCTGTTCTTTCGGAAAAAAATTTATCAGTGTTTCAACAAAAAAAATATTAGTGTCTTTTATCTCTAGTTGAACTCTATGGTTGTGTAGAAGACCTTGGTTGTGTACCTGCAACAATAAGCTCTAGGTTGAATGAGTTCTGTCCAGCCCTGTTGCTGGCGATGCACGTGTAAACTCCTGCATCTCTACTAGTGACAGGCTCGATGACCAATGAGTGAACTCCGTTCTCCCTCACCAGCATCTTGTGGGAGGAGTCTGGACGGATGGTCTGGCCATTCAGCTGCCAGATGAGGTCAGGAGTTGGCAGACCACTTACCTGTTTTGAAAAAAAAAAAACCCAAGTCAAATCAAATGTTTTCAGTATAATTTATTCTCACACATTATCTGTGCTATAAAATGTCAGTTACAGTACAATCGCCCCATTAAAGTATTTTCAAACCAAAAGCTAGTGTGTATGTGTTTGTCCCTGTGCACCTGGACTGTGGTGTCTGTATGCGTGTGGTTCTCATGGGAAATGAGTCTGTGCACAATGCCTGAGATCTGTTTTCAACAACTCACATTCCTGAGAAACACAACACCTGCCTCACCTGAAGTTGTGCCAGCGTCAGACCACCACTGAATGTCCCTGTGTGTTTGTTTGTTTATGTGTGTGTGCATGTGTTTGTATTTACACACATGGGGCTGAGAGGGGTGGATGGAGATCCTCGTTTATCCATCTGCATTTATTGTGATGTTCCTGAGAACAGAACACACTGCTCAAGTGCTGTTCCCATGGGTGTGCATATTCCCTGCGTGATGCTTACAATGTCCATCATGCATCTCACTACAGCCAACTTGAGTGTGTTCATGACTTTTTTTGAAAGAACAGGCTGTGTAAGTGAAAAAGCAGAAAATGCAAAAAAGGCACTTTGATTTTAGACCTCCTGAACTGCATCTAGGGACATTTGTGGCCTGGAAAGTTTAGAAAGCCAAAAAAAAAAACAAAAAAAAAATCAGCTCTATAAATACCATTGACATTAAGGACTCTTTGCATGAGTGCATTACTGGTGATGCCTTTTTATAGCATGTGAATCCCTCCATGGCACAGTGAGCCTTTATTCTGAGTATGCAGTTAGCAGCCAGACATGGGCAGCGGTACAGAAGAATGTAATACTACAGTTAGACGACAACATGAGAGAAAGAAATAGACCAGATAAGAGGTAGAGGTGGGGGTGTTGGTGAGAGAAACCAAAAAGGCCCACACAGCCTGAAACTATTTAAAAATAAATTGTGTTCTTTTAACAAATGGTCACTGAAAGGGTGCACTTTGCCTTAAGAAATGGTCAAACTGAGCAGCTAAATATTACATAAATGGTTGAATTTAATTCATTTTGTATGAGATTTGAAATTTTCTTTTAGAAAAAGAAAAAGTTGGTAACACTTTGTTGGTTGGCCATGAGCAAGGGGGCAAATGAGGAGAAACAAAGAAATACGGGACAGACAAAACAGCTGCAGAGACAGAGGGAGGGAAGGAAGGATAGAGAGGACAGTCTTTAGAGACAGCGGTAAGCCAATGGAAACACATCTGAGAGAAAGTAGAAAACTCAATAATAGGAGAAAGAGAGAGAAAACTGAGGATAAATTCCAGCCTTTTACTCAACGTTATTTATCATTTTAGAAGTGATGAAATATCAACTTTAAGCTTTTTTTTTTTTCCTCTTTCCTTCAGAATGCATAGGGAGGAAACCTTTCCCAGATAATCACACACAGAATGTTTCCTCCAGCCTCTGAAATGCCCATGAGTTTATTTATTTGTGAAGTAACCATGTAATAACGTTACGCCACGTTAGCGACCAGGTAGAACAATTCGTCCATCCACCATAGATCATTTCTCAAATAGCTTATCTGATCTGTCTCAGCTGCTGCCTGAACCCAAACAAACAGATGAATTAGACGAACTAACTAGCACTATGAGCACCATTCTCTCTAGAACATTGGATATTGTTGCACCCATTAGATTAAAAAAGGTCAGAGAAAAAAGTATAGCACCATGGTACAATAATACTACGTATGTTTTAAAGAGAGAAACCCGTAATTTAGAGCGTAAATGGAAAAAAACTAAACTTTAGAATCGCGCGGAAAGACAGTATGATACTTTATAAAAAGGCACTTAAAACGGCCAGGGCAGAGCACCTCAGCAAATTAATAGAAAACAACCGAAATAATCCAAGGTTTTTATTTAATACCGTGGCTAGACTAACAAATAAACAGACGTCGTCTGAACAAAATACCTCGTTACAGTTTAGTAGTAATGATTTCATGAACTTCTTCACCGAGAAAATTGAAAGCATCATAATCAAAATCGTAAACGTTCGATCTTTGCTCGCGCCTTATAATTCAGCCGCAACTATCACCCCGCAAGAACAATTACAATGCTTTACAACCATAGAACAAAAAGAGTTAAATAAACTTATCACTTCATCTAAAACAACAACATGTTTATTAGATCCTATACCAACTGAACTACTGAAAGAAGTGCTACCTATAGTGGAAGAGCCTCTTCTCAATATTATTAACTCATCTTTATCTTTAGGTCATGTTCCAAGAACGTTCAAGCTGGCAGTAATAAAACCTCTTATTAAGAAACCAAAATTAGATCCAAATAACCTAGCAAATTACAGACCCATTTCGAATCTTCCATTTATGTCAAAAATATTAGAAAAAGTTGTGTCCGCTCAACTCGGCTCTTTCTTGCAAGAAAACGACATCAATGAAAAGTTTCAGTCTGGATTCAGGCCACATCATAGCACTGAAACTGCGCTTGTTAGAATCACAAATGATTTACTTTTAGCTTCGGACCAAGGCTGTATCTCAGTACTAGTTTTACTTGATCTTAGTGCTGCGTTCGATACTATAGATCACACAATACTCTTAGATCGACTACAAAATGACACTGGTGTTCAAGGACAAGCATTAAGCTGGTTCAGGTCATACTTATCTGACCGCTACCATTTCGTCTACTTAAATGGAGAAAAATCGATTATAACTTCGGCAAACTATGGAGTGCCGCAGGGATCTGTGTTAGGCCCTTTATTATTCTCAATATATATGCTGCCACTTGGTAATATTCTAAGGAAACATGGAATTAGTTTCCATTGTTATGCTGATGGCACTCAAATATATATTTCATCACGGCCAGATGAATACGCTTAATTATCCAAATTGACAGATTGTGATGCGTAATTTTCTTTTATTAAATCCAGACAAGACAGAGGTAATACTTATCGGTTCTAAAAACCGTCCACAAAACCTTTAACATAGTAGGATGCCCTGTTACTTTATCCGCTACAGTAAAAGACCTGGGTGTTACATTAGACTGCAACCTGTCTTTTGAAAAGCATATTTCATATGTTACAAAAACTGCCTTTTTCCACCTTAAAAACATTGCTAAGCTACGTAATATGCTATCAGTCTCTGATGCAGAAAAGTTAGTTCATGCATTCATGACCTCGAGACTAGATTACTGTAATGCTTTATTAGCTGGTTGTCCTGCATCTTCAATAAACAAGCTACAGTTAGTCCAAAATGCAGCCGCTAGAGTTCTTACTAGATCAAGAAAATATGATCATATAACACCGATTTTATCATCACTTCATTGGTTACCTATAAAGTTCTGTATTAAATACAAGGTATTGCTTTTGACTTATAAAGCTCTAAATGGTTTAGCTCCAGTCTATTTAACGGATCTTCTATCGCCTTACAATCCATCGCGCTCTTTAAGATCACTAAATTCGAGGCTTCTGGTCATTCCTAGGATATCCAGATCCACCAAAGGAGGCAGAGCATTTTCACATTTAGCTCCGAAGCTCTGGAATAGCCTTCCTGATATTGTTCGTAGCTCAGACTCGCTCTCCCAGTTTAAAACTAGACTGAAGACGCATCTATTTAGCCAGGCATTCATATAAATGTTTTATCTTACAGTTACTGTAAATTCGGCCTCTAGTTCATAAACGCCAGAGGAGAACTGGCCCCCGACTGAGCCTGGGTTCTCCCAAGGTTTTTTTTTCTCCATTGGGTCATCTGATGGGGTGTTAGGACACCATTAGGTCACTGGATGGAGTTTTTCGGTTCCTTGCCACTGTTGCCTTTGGCTTGCTCAGTTGGGGATATTCAAATTAATTAACCAATCATACCATTGATCAGCTCTACCAAACTTGTATGTCTTTTTTCCAGTAATAAACAAACATTGTTAAGTTGTTTTGATTGATACTGTGAAGCAGCTTTGATACAATCTGTATTGTGAAAAGCGCTATATAAATATATTTGACTTGACTAATAAGCGTTGTGGTCACTATGGAGTTAAAGTGAGTGTGGCAGTGTTTGTGAAGTCACCTTGCAGTCCATGCGGCAGAGTTTACCCTCTTGCACAATAAGGTCACCGGGGGCCTGCAGGAAATGAGGGCGGAAGTGACGTTCCTGAATGTTCTCATTCTCATCACCACTGTCTCTGGACCTTGAGCGTGGTCTGGGAGAAAGGAAAAAAAAAAAAGAAAAAAAAAAAAGATTCTATCAGTTGCTGCCTCTTTACTGATTCTACTCAGGGTTTTTTTTTTTTTTAAATAAACATCATAACTGCATAATATAAATATAAAGGTGAATAATAAAAAAAAAGCATACTAATTAAAAAAAAACTACATCAGATTGGATACAAGGGTTGCATATTAATGTTTTGTACTACAATAAGTCTAATATCAATTCAACAGACTGCCAAATTGAAGGGGCATTCGGCAACTATTTCAACTTAATAAAACCGTTTAGAAATCATTTGGATAGTTTAATAACCTGTTCTGGTGAGAATGGTGACTTTCCCCTCTCCCCCCAACGTTCCTAGGTGGAAAACTAACTTTGCCGCCCTCAAAGTGTATGATGTATTACCCACCTCGGTAGACATAGCTCCACACGATAAAGTTGGCCGGCTCCGATAATAACAAATAAACATGAGCAGCGGTAGAAAGCGAGAGGAGGGTGCCGCAAGTGAGTTTTCTTACGACATTGTTGTGAAATATACGCCTCACAGCTGAAGGGGGAGCTCGTTGACAAAACATGCGACAACAAAAGTGATCAGCGAAGAAATAGCCAGAGTTACCGAATGCCCCTTTAAGACACTTCTATTGGACTTTAATAAAGTAGACAGGGTCAAGGTGAGAATGGCCAAAATTACCATTTTAAAAGGAAGGGGGAATTAAAATTGTATACCTAATATACATATCTACAGTAATAGGTGTTATATCAAAAATCATGGAAAAACAACTTTGTCTGTAATGCATTGAAGGAAAAAGAGGAAAATGGAATAGTAACAGGACACCAAAGTGCACTATAAGTGCAGACAGACAAGCAATTCTTTTTTTTTTATGGAGAGCAGCTCCGATTACTTCATGTGTAGGGAATCATTTCTACTTTTATGAATGAATGATAGGTTGGCAATTCATATTGCCTTTGGAGACTATTGACTGTGAATCAAAAATATAAAGACATCAAAGGCCTGAATGGCCAGATATATAATATCTAATCCAGAGGAAACCCCACCCTTTGAAAAAGATTCACATCTTCTATTCTGCACAAAAGACTTCTTAACTTGTCCTTGCATCATTGTCCAAAATATACAGGTGTTCTTTACATGGGACACGCCCTCCATTACTGCTAGTCCGATAAAGCAAACCTGATCCTGAACCTGCTGTAATCCACTGGCTGTGTATGTTTAGAAACAGCATTACTTGTATACCTGCGGATGTGTCCAGGTGTGGAGCGCTGACTTCTACCCCTTTGGTTCACAGCCTGAACCATCATCCTTCCAGTACAGCTCACTCTCCCCTAAGAGAGAAAAACAGAATATATAGAGAGAGATAAGTAAAGAAACCCATTGTAGCTGTTAAAGCAGAACTTGGTAACTTTAACTTAATAAACCTGTCTAGAAATCATTTGGATGGTTAAACAACCTGTTCTGGTGATATTGGTGACTTTCCCAGCTCCCCCCAGCGTTCCCAGGCGGAAAACCAACCTTGCAACATGGGGACTACCGTCCCGGCAAAATGAAAATAGGAAGTCTCGTGAGAAGCGAGACGAGAACGAGAACGAGCGAGAAACACGAACTGCTTTACTGGTTGATCACAGAATACAAAATTTACATGTCAATGATCTATGATAATGTGTGTGATGTATTTCCCACCTCGGTAGACATAGCTCCGCAAGTAAAGTTGGCCGGCTCCGATAATAACAAATGCACATGAGCAGCGGTGAACGGGGGAGAAGGGTGCCGCAAGTGAGTTTTTTTTTTTACGATAGTGTTGTGAAATATACGGCCCACAGCTGTAGGGGGAGCTCGTGGGGTAGACATGCGACAACAAATGTGAAAATCAGCGAAGAAGACTGGAAGTAGCCGAGTTCTGCTTTAAGCTTTACTTATGGTCAATAGCTGGAATGTAGGTATACACTTCCTACGTTACGGGGACAAAATGTCCCCACAATGATGGCAATATCCAAAATCCTTCTGGGGACATTTTTTGTTGCTCCCCATAAGAAAAACAACTTATAAATCATACTAAGTAATGTTTTTTGAAAATGTAAAAATGTTGAAAGTTTTCTGTGATGGGTAGGTTTAGGGTTAGGGGATAGAATATACATTTTGTACAGTATAAAAATCACTATGTCTCCATAAAACATGAAAACCCAATATGTGTGTGTGGGCACGTGTGTGAACTCTTAACCCTTCCAAAGGCTGTACGAATTATCTTTCTTTTGGTTAGTCACTTCTCCCTGACTACCGATGATTATCTGTCTCCACCAAAACACTGGTCAAGTTGACTAGCCCCTTGAGTGGGTGGGTGTGTGTATGAGAGAGCCATCAAATAATATCAAACTCAGATAAATGCATCATATATTTTCAGTAGCAAAACTAACATTAAAAAATGTTAAAAGTTTGTTTTTACTATAGGAAAGAAAACTAAATATTACACATATATTGCCTTTAGCAATTTGGGCGGTTGACTAGTCTCCAATTTTCTGAGAAATGCATGCTCATGTGTTGCATGTGTAAAAACACAGACAATTCATCAGTTTGAATCAGTTAGAATTAAATCGACTTAGAATTAAGAGTGTTAAGTTAACTTTGCACACTGAGCATATTTTTAAAATGAAAGATAATCAATCTTTTCAACAATGTTTCCCTATGCCAATATAATCATGTCTTGTGTGTTATATTAAGAGTGTATATCTCACCGCTGGGTTTCCTGCCATGATGGTGTAGTTCCCATCATCATCTAGTGAGGCAGCAGCTGTGTGCAGGGAGCATGTGCCGTCCGGATCACGACTGATACGGTAGTGTTCACTGCGCTTGGAAATCTGCTTTCCGTCCTTAAACCAGTACACCTACAAACACACACACACACACAGATATAAACATGATTATGCAACAATCCAAAGCTTGTACTGTTGTCCCTTTCTTATTCTCTTCATCATCGCTTGTTACTAAGTCTGCTGTCATCACACAGTCATTACAGTGGTCTCATGGTAGTCAGGAGACACACAATGATCGCGAGACAGCCATATATGGCAGGGATCTCAGAAGTGAATCAGAGCTTCTGATGAAACCAGCCTAGTCACAGATGATAAACTTCACCACCAATCCCAGCTTTCCAGACTCTTCTCCTACAAACCCTTAACACAACATACAGTACATGCCACTTTGCAAAGCACCATTAACTGTAAAATAAACAACCTCCATTCTGTGAACCACTAATAAATCTCCAGAACAATATACACGATAAGGCTATAGACTATAATAAAAAGATTATATTGTATATGTTATATTATGAAAAAGAATCATGAAGTAACTAGCGTGTAAAACAACTTTTTTTTTTCTGTAAGATTTTTTAAAAGTTTTTGAAAGTCGACTCTTATCCTCACCAAGGCTGTATTTATATGATCAAAAATACAGTAAAAACAGCAGTATTGTGAAATATCATTACAATTTAAAATAACTGTTTTTGGTTTATTTCTGTTATGACAAAGCTGATTTTTTAGCATCATTGCTCCAGTCTTCAGTGTCACATGATCCTTCAGTAATCGCTCTAATATGCTGCTTTGGTGCTCAAGAAACATTTCTTAAGCAGCACAATGGTTTAAAACATTGATAATATTTTTGTAGAAACCATGATACTTTTAAAAGGATTTATAGATGAATAAAGTTCAAAAGCGTATCATTTATTTGAAATGGAAACCTTTGTAACAAATGTCTTAACTGTCACTTTGGATCAATTTAATGTCTTTGATTAATAAAATAACCCTTATTGACTGCAAACTTTTGAACGGTATACTTTTTTCCCACATTTTTCCTGCGATGGTATATCAGAAGTTGAATTAAAACTATGCTAAATATTGGGATAAACTAGATTATAATCCACAATGAAATAAGCTTTAATACTTAACTAGCTGCTAAGATAGTCACTGATAAGAATCTGCTTACAAGCAATATGAAATGTAAATATGCATGTGATGACATCTCACCTTTGGCATTGGGTCTCCGATGACCTTGCAGCTGAAGGTCACAGGCATGCCCTCGAAAACCTTGTAGTGCTTGAGCTTCTGATCGAAGATCGGTGCAACCTCTCCGGGCGCTGCTTCATCGTGCTGAACATCATCGTCAGATTCCTCGACGGGCGAGCGCTCCAGACGGAACTCAATCTCGCTGATCAACCGCTGCTCGAAGCTGGACACTTTATACTCCTGTCACACACACAAACACAAAGACTTTCATTTAAGATCTTCTCAAGTTACCAACTCATTCAATCACTCATTTTATTCATTCAAGTACACATCCTCTCATCACTGTGCCCTATAATCTATTCAGTCTCGTATCCAACTCTTATTTCACTCTTTTTGATCTTTCATCTGGTCTGTTTCTTGTCTTCTGTTTCTTTTTATTCCACTCTGCAGCCAGAAGGAACATCTGGATAAAAGTGTGTGCTGATGACACATCACAACAGTAATTGCAGGTTTAAGACACAGCTGCAGAAACACACCATCATAACTACATGCGTAGACAACGAACGCACCCTCTCCATCTTGTTCTCTTGAACGTCCAGCCACATCCTCCCAAAAAGCACACACACACACATGCACATTTCCTATGCAAACACACAGACAACCGCTATTTGCCCAAGGACGTGTGTTGAGCTCCAAGCACACTTTAAATTTATGGCACAACATTAACAGCATATCCACTTCTCACAGTTCAGAGGAAGAGAAGCATGTGCATTTTAGTGTCTCCACTCGAGTGTAGGAAATGTGCAAAGCAGACGCATGCGGTCTCCAGTGCCTGATCAGTTAGCAATAACATGATGTTAGGCACCCAGCTCAGTTAAAAAAAAAAAAAAAAAATATAAATTCCTTTTCAAGACCTTAAACAATCATGGATTATTCAAAATTGTTACACAGCTCACTGGAACATATGATGATTGACCAGTTCGGTGGCCAAATGCTTTTTTATAATGTTCGCTAAACTGCATGATTGACCGCTGTAAAAAGCAAATGACTATTAATGATTTTATGATATTTAGAAATGGTAACACTATTTCGATAGTCCACATCAGACATTCTACTATAAGTAACTTTGCAACATGTCAACTACAAGTCATTAGAGTATTAGTAGACTGTCTGCTTAATATCTGCTTACACTTTATTTGGATGAATAAAGGGACATTATACTGACTATAAGTAACTCTGCAAGTATGCCAACTTATTCTACTAACCCTAACTTAACAGTCTACTAATATTCTAATAAAAGTTAGTTGACATGTAGTTGCAATTAATGAGAGTTAGTTGACAGTTGCAAAGCTACTTAAAGTTAGTAGAATATGTACAATGACTTATTTTCTTTCTTCTTAGATAAAATTATTTCAAATCACATTCCATTTCATTTTTTTTTGCAAGTATCTGTGTAATAAATGGGAATATGTATTATACCTGAAGTAGTTTTCGATAACTGGCTGACTCTTACGTATACTACCATTTAAAAAAATATATAGTAATGCTTTAATTCACCAAGGTCACATTTATTTCAACAAAAGTGACAGTAAAGACATTTATAATGCTATAAAATATTTTCTATTTTAAATAATTGCTGTTTTTTTATCTTTCTATTCACCAAAGAATCCTAAAAAACATGCATCATGGTTTCCACAACAATATTAAGCAGCACAATTGTTATCAACATTGATAAATGTTTCATGAGCAACAAATCAGCATATTTTAATGGTTTCTGAAGGATCAAATAAAAATGACATAGAAGATTCATCTTGCAGCCTTAGTGAGCATAAGAGATTTCTTTAAACAAATATTTTACTCAAGTGTATGAATTACAGAGGTGCTTTAAGGAACACCGACCCCCTAGTCCCAGTCAAAACACTCTGAAATCAGGCTGACAGTTCTTTCCATCACTGATATATTCAGTAATGCATTGTATATTAGGGGCCTGGTTTAGAACAAGGGAAAACAAATCCTGGTTACCATATTAGTTGCTCATTAATTGCTATGGGTAAATGAGAAGAAACCTTTATTAGATTGATTTCTTTGTAAAAATATCTTACTAAATAGCATACAACTAAAAGTTATGTGGCTTTTCACAATTCAATAAAAAATAAAAAGTGTGATAAATAAACATGTTGTGCCAATATATGACTCTTAAGTTTAAAATAAGGCTCATTAAGTTTAAAATATAGGCTAGCAAACGGTTTACAACAGCTAAAATACAATGAAGCCTGCTGGATAAAATATTTCACTATAGAACAATAAGCTGAGGTCATGCAACCTACTTTCTTCCTAATATTGGACCCCCCAGGAGTTTGGTGTAATTCAAACACTGAATAAACTGCTTATTTGAAAATAAGAAGGATTGCAGTGTAAATTTCCATATTTGATGATTTTCCCAGACACTACAATAGTCATCACTGTCATATCGCCATCAAAGACTTTACCGCAACGCTTACTCAGGACTCAGATATTCCATAAACAGAGACACATAAGAAAACATAGTGGATAGAGTAAACACACAATCACAGAGTAGTGACTGGCCAAAACATGGGGGTGGCCACACACAGAGGGGTGAGACAATTAAACAATCGGGGGTGGTCTCATGAGGTGAAGCAAAGGGAAATACAGCAGTGAGAGACAGACTCAGAGAACAGCGAAATATAAGATGTACAGACAGCCCGCTGCATGATGTTTGTTATAGACAGGATGAGAATGAATAACCTTTTGAGGGACAGACTCTGAGTCAGCTGAGCTGCCTTCCTGTAGAGAGATCAGAAAACAGGCAAGGGGGTTGAGGATGATGTCACATCCTGCACATTTACACACCTATTGCACAAAAGTGCATAGTCATACACATTACTTTCAATGTGTGTTTGTGTTGTGCTGATAATCCTGTTTCTATGAACTTACCTGCTCACACACCTCCAAAATGCCTCACTGAAATTCTCTCCTTGCCAAAATTACATCACCTTACTACGTATTCAATGCATATGTACAAGCACATGCAGGAGCTTGTAGCTATTAGCTGAATTAAGACGCATTTACAAGCACGCAGGCAAACCACAATGCTCTAAACTACATACAACCGCCTAGTGGCACACTGGAAAAAGTGCGCGTTCGAGGTTTGTAATGGATGCATTTTGTTTATAACCCATGTTTAAAAAGCCAGCCAATTATGAACAACTGGTTTGTTTGCTGTGACACAGTGGGGACATTGTGTAGGTGGGTTTGTGTGTTGTGCTCATGAGTATGTGTGAATCTGTGTGTACTGTATGTGCGTGTGTATACCTGTGTAACTGGCTCCTCCTCCACCTGTTGTGTGTTAAACACTGTGGCGGCATTGTCAGCAC
Source organism: Gila orcuttii (assembly GCA_026230005.1). Lineage (NCBI taxonomy): Eukaryota > Metazoa > Chordata > Actinopteri > Cypriniformes > Leuciscidae > Gila > Gila orcuttii. The sequence continues at coordinate 33,266,904 of JAPDVR010000012.1, read as the reverse complement.
CCAGCAGCCTGCGAGCCATCTTCTCCTCATAGGTTAACCTCTGAAAGCAAGCAGGATTAATCTGTCAGAGCCTGGGTTATTTTGTGAGAAAACACACACTCACACAAGCAAAAGCATTATGATTATTTGGTCGCCTGTACTAGTGAATTCAAGGCTATTAGTCGTGCTGAACACGTAGTGGGTTTTGCTATGTGTGGTTAATTGATTTTGGGGCTTCTATATCGACATTTTCAGTTGGAGGAACTGGTGGTGGAAGGTATTTTTTTTCCATTTATTAGGTGTATTTTGTAAGATTGAAAGGTTACAGTGAGCGTATATATTAAATAAAAATAAAAAATACAAAATAAATTCCAATTATAGTCAACTGAACAGTTTTGTCACACTGTGCAATTCAGACACTTGCAGGAAGCAGGAATCAAGATCCAAAGAAAGTTTTTGACACGCCAACTAAAATACAGGAATTCATAGGAGAAAGCAATACACAACAACTAATACCGGAACAAAGACTCAAACTGAGGGCTTATATACACAGCAGACAGAGGGAGAAACTGACTAGACACACCTGAACTGAGGAAGCTAATCAATATGTAACCATAAAAACAAACAGGGAGAAAACGGAGGAGACCTGAACTAATTAACAAACTAGAAGAATAACAAAGAAACTAAAACATGAACAGAACAGATTAAAAAGAAAAATGGTTACCCTTGCACATATAGCGAGATATTTAATGTTTTAATTTTACATATACATGAAACTTGTTTGATTTAACATCAAGCCATTTTTTTTGTACGTTGGAATACGCTGAGGTGCAAATGAGATTATAGTTAGGGCTATAGTGGAGTGCAAGATTTATTTAGGGTCTATTCACTCATCTTATGACTTGTGTTGTCATTTTTAAAGCACAATAGCATCTGTTTCCGTTAATTTTGTTACTGTAAACTAAAAGCAAAAAGCTGTCTGAAAATAAAGCTGAAATAAAATTGAAAAAAATAGTAAATGAAAAACAAACATACTAAACTAAGTTGAAGTAATCAAGTTGTAGTAAAATTACTAAAATGTAAATAATTAAAGCTAAATAGAAATATAAAAAAATACTAAATTGCTCAAATGAAAACTTAAAATATTCAAAATATTCAAAATATTAATAAGTACTATAATAGTACATATAAATACTATAATAGTACAGTATATAAATAATACTATTTCCAACTTTCATTGTATGGAAAAGAACAGTGTTAAATTAAATTCCTTTCCAAGTTTTAGAACATGAGGGTGAGCTAATTATAACATTTTACATTTTTTGGGAGAACTAACTCCCTTAAAAAAGAAAATGGCCAAATACACTCAAACATGACTGCTTACGTTATTGGTTATAATGGGAGTGTACATAAACATAATCAATATGGTAATGCTAGTATGGTAGTGCTATTAATGATCTACTGTAATTCTTTAGTAATCCAAACATAAGACCTTAGACACACATACAGTACCTGCTGTCCATTGCTGAGTCTCTCCTCTTTGAAACGTAGTTTCCTCTCTAGATCTTGTATAACAGCGTCTTTGGAGCCCTGGATATCCGAATCAGAGAAGATGCGAGGTGTACGGGGTGTAGTCTTACGTGGCAAAGCTCTGTTAAAACACAATCAAAAAATACTGAAAAAAGCAACAGATTACAGACTAAGCAAGAAACTGGCTATAGTGTTATAACCACCTGTCCACAAAACCTTTCCAGACAGCGGCTAGGATTAATGCACACTCAAAAACAAACAAACAGAACAGCAGCTTTTATAATAAGTTGCATCATAAAAGTTGGAAATGTGGGAAATATTTTTTTGCATATGCACTGGGAAGCAAGAATAATTTCCGTTATCTGTTTGTATGCATGCGTTTGAAAATTCCACAGCGGTCTTTTATCTTTCCCCCTCTGGCTCTGGAATGCCAGGAAGAGAGAGGAATGAACAAGTGGGAGATAACAGAGAAAATAGAGATGGAGAGGTTGAGGACAGGAGCAGCAGCTTTGAAGAAAAACTCACACACACCCTGGATGAGTGGAATAAACTCAGTTCATCAGACCAACATAACTGAAGATCAGAATCATACATCACGAGTAACAATAAAGCTCTGAAAACACTCTCAAAGATTCGGTACTTGATCAGCTTATATCTGCATCACTTGCAGAAGATTTAATTAATAAATGATTTTTGAATATGCCAGGTGGATAAAAAAAAAAAAAAAGTATATTTTTCAACAGTGGCTGTGTATTTTAATATTAAGTATATACTATTACAGAATTTATTAATCATTTGAATTTGCAATATTTGAGTTCATTTAATTTAATTTTAGTTTATGTTTTAGTAATTTGGGTTACTTGTTAACTTGAGTTCATTTTTAAAAAAAATATTTCTATTTAGCTTTAATTTTTTATTTTAAGTTATTAAAATTTTCAGTTTAGGTTTTTTATTTTTTTATTTTAGTACATAAACTTTGAATTACAAAAGTTAAAGTTTTCATTTAAGAAATATTTTATTTTAGTTCAGCTTTATTTCAGTTAACGAAAATTACTTTTAATAGTTTCAGTTATAACAAAACAACAATAACAATATTGGTCCCTCAAGCTCCAAAATGACAAAATTACCATAAAAGTAGTTTTGGATTGAAGACAAAGCCATTCAATAGCTTTGAGGTAATTTAAAGTCGTTATAATCTCAAATTTTTTCCACCATAGCAATCGAATCTCATTCATCCAGTGTGTTGTGATTCGTCACACCTACGAATCACCAATTTTTTTTTTTTTTTTTGGAGCTCAATGGTCAGTTGGAAAGATAAAAAAGCAGCCCAGACATTTTGTAAAAATTCCCCCTTTTGTGTTGCACAAAAGAAAGAAGGTCATACAGGTGAGCAATTGAATTTGTTATCCCTTTAAAAGCACTCATTCTCAATTGTGAACCAGTGTGCTTTATATTTCTGTAGGATTGAGAATGAGAGTGGAAACTTCTGTAATACACAGGCCTGACCCTCAAGGTTCCTCAGCTCCCATTGATCCCCGTGTCTCCATAAACATGCCAAGGAAGAATGCATACAGTACATGTTTTCCATGCAGCTGCAAAGCAGGAGCTGCACTCCAACTTATTAGCCCAAGTATTCACACCAAGTGCCATTTTTAGTGCTCTACAGGAGCTCTTGATTAAGCGCTCAGTATTTATATAGTATAGAGAATGACTGCACACCTTCAAATCGAGAAGCATTTGAGATGCGTTCAAACTTTAAGAGAAGATTGTGGGTACTCACATTGTGCCGTTACCCTTGGGCAGCCCAAGCGCATTCATTGGTGGTGGTGGAGGGAGTGTGGCTGGGAGCACCGATACCAGAAATCCGGCTGGTGATTGGGGAGTGGACGTGAAGGGTGAAGAGCTGTCTGAGCGGGTGGGGCTTGCCGTGACAGGTGGTGGAGGCGGCGGAGGGGGGAAGTCTTGCGGCAAGCCAGAAGGAGAGGACAGAGTGCCGGAGCTGAGGAAGGGCGGAGGGGGTGGCGGGAAGGAAGGTGAGCTGGGAGACTCCACGCTGCTTCCTTTGGACAGTAGCGGCTGCTGCTGGAAGGGCGGAAGAGTGACACGGCTGAAGGGCTTGTGGGCTGTTATGGGGGACAGCGGACTGGAGCTTGAGGAGGTCGAGGACTGCGTGCTGTATCCAATTGGTCCACCGCTTGTTGTGGGACTCTGGGCAGCGATGAACTGCTTGGGTCGGGCATAGTTGAAGGTGCTTGTCTGCATGGTGCTACTCTCCAGCTCCTGGAACGAGGGAGGAGGTGGGAGAGGTGGAGAAGGAGGCGGGACTTCCTGAGGAGGGGGAAGCGGTTGTTGCTGCTCTAGAAGGATCTGATCTTGAAGCTGCTTCAGTTGTGCTGCGTTTCTGCAAGGAGAAAATTACAAACAAAAGGACTGTTTAGCATCATCAACTATACACATTTTACTACAAGAGCCTGTCAGGTAATAGGACCGTCTAACTGTACAATTGCACAACCTGACAAACATAACCTGAAGTGACGTCAACACATCTTAAGATAAGGTTTGGAGAGTGTTTGCTGGGACTAAACCTCACTAAATATAACTCTGTACACAATTATAAAACTGATAGCTCTGGTCCTGGATAACTCAAAACAGCATTCCTGTCAAAATACTGTAAAACACCCGTTTATAATGAATGGATCTGCTTAAAAAAAATGAAGGACACATTTTTGCATTAAAACCTTAAATTATTTTTTACATTATGCATTAACCTTTTTATAAAAGCAAAATGGTAGCTGGTTTTGTCATTAGCTTGTTGTAGATGGTTTGATAGCTGGTTTGTTGCTGGTCCAAGATGGTCTACCACCTTGAACCTAAATGACTTATTTGGACCAGCAAGAAACATGTTTAAAAACACAGTTAATAGCTTAACTTGGTACTGCAAAGATTATTCTGATGATGTTGTGCTTTTTATATATCCTTTAATGATTCATTAGAGATGTAAAGCCACACACAGTTCAGCGATTTCATGAAAGGCCATCTCAGGGACAGTATATCACCCTCACAGAATAGATGGCCTATCGGGAGGAAATGAAATGAAGCCTACAGAAAGTGGTGTAGTGTGCTTTACTGTAAAGTAAGAAGGTTTTATGCCTAGTTGTGTGGTTATGCGTGTGTCTGTGTGTATTTGTGCTGAGTTTCTGGGAAGGAAACTAAAGCCCACTGAAAAGCGAGTGATCTTGGGTAAAGTTTAAACTATACTGTCAACAGCATGTAACAGCAAGAAAAGGAATTGACTTTTCAGGGTTATGTCGGGCTGATGATTGAGCATAATATCTGTCAAATGTCACGGTTCACCCACATACACAAAAACACTGGAGTGACGTCCACACTGTCCTTTTCTCTGCAAAACATCAGATATTTGCTGTCTACAGCCTACAGTTTTCCATCATCTGAATTCTTGCGTCCTTAGACAATTTGTTTTGAACAAAACATGTCTTCCCTCTTCTTTTGCAAACTCACCCCCACTCTCCCGCTGCCTTTTTTGGCAACTCTTAAACACTTTTTGTGAGCCTCAACAAATGGATAACCTTAAACAAACCAATAACCAAGTCCAGATGCTATTCATTGAAATTTTATTATTTGTCTCCTACAAGTCCATTCAGAGCAGCATTCAATGCTTTTCTGCTAGTCACCCTGTAAAGAATTGCAAAACGGGAATTAAATGTGTGATTTCAGTGTGTGTTTGTGTGCATTTCACAAGGGGATCTTGGTGGTAGGCTAGCCACACTCCAAACCCCATTTAAACAAATTATTTCCAGATGTTAACTAATGAAGTCATTGTGTTTTCCCTCTTTTCATTCATTTTTTGTAATGAAGGTGGAAGCCCTCCCTCTATCCAACTGATAATTCCTCAGAGTTTGGATAAAGAAAAAGAGAAGGGGAAGTATTCAAAATGTATTGTTAATACTTCGCCAAGCCTTAACTTAAAACCTAGAGAGCAAGTTAATCAAATAAAAGGATTCATTGAGGAAAATAATAGATTAAATGATGTAACTTTGTTTTGGCGGCACAAATGGTGATTTGGGCCACATTAAAAGCAAAAATGACCACCTAAAACCATCCTTTTCCCCTTTTTCCCATTCTGTATGCTCAAGTATCCATCAAAAGAGCACTTTTACTGGAATACTTTGGCAGCTGGTGAAAGGCTCTTGGACTCAACTGCCTGTGCTGCTTTGCTTTCATTCCTTTTTTGGCTCTGTTATGAGTCCGAAGCACCAGCGGCTAGACTCTCATTTCTCTTCTTTCTGTCTTTGGGTCATGCTTTCCCTCCCTCCTTTTCTTTTTCAATCCTTTCACACTTTTCCAAATTCCATCACCATGTCTCCCTCCTTATTGACTAATTTTTAACATCAAAAATAACAAGAAAGTTTTCAAATCCAATCTAGTCTTTTTCTCCATCCTTCTGCATTTCTTCTCTCCTCTACCTCCTCCCCTGAGTGAAAACTGCTGGTTAACAGTCGGTGGAGGTCTGGCATTACAAGCCTCTCCAGAAATACCCCTCCGACTCTAAATATCCCACTTAATAGTTTCCAGCAGTAAAGGAATATCATAATGTTCAATCACAGGCAGCCATTTTCTAAAAATAGCTCTTGCAGGTTTCTCCACTTATTTTTGCTCACAAGTAAACCTGATTTGATGGAGGGAGTTCAGCCGGTACTGACATAATCAGTTCACCTTAAAAGGCACCGAGTCTGCAAATAGAAAATGCTATGGTACACTCCTGCTTAAAATCATGTTCATTCATTACAAAAAAAAATCTGAAGGGATGAGTGCAAAATAAGCAGTAAACTAAGTTTCTAAATGTAACGACACTAACTTAAATACATTTTTCAATAGAGTGAAAGAAGTTTTTGTAATTTATTTGTTATTTTTCCAATAACATGCTACTTTTCCTCCCTCAACTAGTATTACATCACAAACTTATTTTTTTGTTTCTGTGTTTTGCATCTTCAAATCCTAACTAATTCAAGCAAATCAACTGACTATGTTCTCCTAGACTTTAGAGCTGTAAAGTCCAACTCATTCTATGGAGTTTTTAGCCGCTTTTCCACCACTGGGCCAAACTGTTCTCCTTTCTTATTCATTCCATTCCATGCCGATCCAGCACAGCCGGTACGGATATGGTTTCATCGTCCACTGTGGGGCTGATAACAGAGCTCTTTTGAATGCATTACAAATGTTTCAGTCGTTGCCTTGGTAACAAGAGTTTGCAGAAATTGAGATGTAAATAGCGACCGCGTTATGGAGGATGATTAGATATTCCTTTTAATTTTATTATTAACGTGCGTTTACTTCGCTCAAATAGCGCGTTGGGCCAGCTACAAAGAAACTGGTAGCCTGGCAACAGACAAGTGACCAATCCTGAGTGTCGACAACGTCACTACACGCATTCTTACCAGCACGGTTCAGCTTGGTTACCAGCAGGGTTCAGGCCATGCCAAACCAAGCTCAAGTGGAAATACAAATGGAACCATTCCTTACTGTTCTTAGTACTGTTCGGCCCGACGGTGGAAAAGCGGCTTTTGTTGTATGTAAATGAATCGATTCATAAACGATTCAGTCCTTTTGTGGCATTTTTAAACTTTCCATAGCAAATTATTCACTTAAATGCTGCTGATGTTGTCGACCAAGTTATATAAATTAGGGTGTATTCAAAGTCTTTTTTTGTAGCATTTAGTTTAAAGTTATCCGTTCAAGTTTAATGCCGTTTGTTCTTTTTATTCAACCAAAAACACTCTATGCTTTAGTGCCAGATCTCTGATTTAATGATCTGAACGCATCACGTCCCTTAAGTAGCTTTAAATTAGTTAATTACACTACTGATTAAATATTGCCAACTACTTTTTCAGAAGGATAGTTTGACTTGGAAAGCTACTGTCCAGTTCCAAAGTAGGTTCTCCAACATTATAAATAAATCACGGCAGATCTAGACAAGATAGTTTTGCTTTTTTTTTAGCAATGGAAGGGAAAGAATGGGATCAGTTGCAATACTAACTCCCCTCACACACATGGCCACGGCTCCAACCACATTTGTGTTTTTTGAATCTACAGGGGACTCAGGGTCAGTTCTGTCATAGTTTGGGTGATTTAGAGACGCTAACAGAAGAAAGGTGCATACAGCGATGTGCGTCCATATGCTAATAGCACGCAGCACAGCTTAAATAATAACAGCCTTCTGTCAAAGGTTACATGAAGTAACCCAATCAATTTTCTGCCAAATTACAAGGTTTGTTACTAGTGGAGATGAAGCAGACCCCTCAGCAGACACAAAACACTCTCTCATATTCCTGCACTTACACACATTCCTGTCTAATTCAGCTACATGTCTATAAAATGCACTTACACAAATCCAGCCCCTACTGTTTTATGGGAACTCCAGAGAAGCGCTTCACCTTGCATAAAAATTACACACACATTCATCAAAGTAGTCTGTTTTGAATCAAAGGAAACTGTTCAGAAATTAGAGAAATCGTCTAAACGTAAAAACTAAAATAAGTTAAAAAAAATTTAAAAAATGCAGCATATGACTTTAAATTATATACTAAGAAATGTGAATTAATTGGAATGTGTATAACAGATGTTCGATCAACAAAACTCCTTAAATGTCCCAAATAATCTACAAGTTGTTGGTAAGTAAATTGTTTAGCTGTACTGTCAAAACGTCAAACAAAATGCACACTTATTTTTTGCTCTTATCTTCCTCTGAAGCTTGTTGCATTTTATCTGAATCATATGCAGACAGAAGTTAGTGTTTCTTTCTTTCCTCCACACCATAATGTAGAATCCAGAGCAGAAGATGTTGTTCACACTGCATTACACACTACAATTTGTCATACCAACCGTCACATGAAGGTCAGACATATGCTCATTAGCTTTGAAGTGTTTTTTTGTCAGTGGCATTTGTGCCCCTATAAAACAGTGAAAATTACCAGATACAGTAAATGTGCCCTTCACGAAATAATGGCAAGATATGGGTCAGTGCGAATTGTGGTTTAATTAGTCCACCAATCAGCTTCTGTCCAGACTTTTAACGTCACTACATCAGACACGGGCCAGTGTTAGTTAGCCGTACTAAACAATGAGGTCAGTGTATTCTCTCTCTTTTTAATTGAATCTTTTTCTTAGTCCAACTGCAGTATCTTCTGAATTTTTCCAAGTCTACTCCTCTAAACATGACTGATACAAGCTGAAAATACATCCTGTAAACAGATTAACCAAAAGTCTGTTAAATATATTCTGAAGACTAATACAAGAGCGATTTTATGCTAATAATGCGTGTCATTTCTAAAAGTGCATCTCTTGCAGTCAGTTTAAGCATCTTTGTTTTGTCTATGTGAAGGAGAGGAGTTTCAACTGTTTTTAACCAGCTGCTATCACAGGAAGAAGCTTCAAGAGGACAGGAAGTTGTTGAGTTTAAATATTTGCCAATTAGAGAACAGTGTTTACAGAGCACGTCCTGCATTTTGCACATCGGCGCGAGTTTGTCTGTGCGCAAGACATGCAATGAGAAAATAATGACTAAGGACTAATGAGAAAAACAAGCTTATAATCTCTAAAATGTTCCTACATGTTGTATTATTATTGCATAAAAATTGTATTAGGCTATGAAAGAGGACTGTCCTGCCAAGTGTATCCTAAAACAGACAACAAACACTACTGTGGTAACAAAACCTTCTTTGCAGAGAATGACAATGTGCTAGAGCTGAAATGTGTTTATCCAATAGTGTACACAAACAGAGATCAAGGAACATGTGGGAAGATACTGAAACAAACAAGAAACACACACACACACACACACACACACATACACACACACACACACACACACACACACACCTGGATTCAGCTATAACCACACCCATCATCATGTCATCATCATGCCCCTGGACAATCCTCTACCTAATGATTAGTCCTAGTTAACTAACTGATTCAATGCTGAAATATGATTGATTCCATGTCAGTGTCTAGAGAAATAAATGATTCATTAGCTGTCTCTACACAGTAATTTAGCAAGCTGGCAGCCTGGGAGACAGCTGGAGTGCTGGACCGATGGATGAACGTCTGAAAAACAAACTGAAACAACCTCCTATTGTTTTATCTGATCGAAATAGAAATTCTGTGTAATCGACAAGAAAAACATTTTTTATTTGTGGAACAGTATAAATTAGAATGTCAATATGTTTATAGATAACTACACTGCTGTTTAAATGTTTGTGGTCTGCAAGTATTTTTATTTATTTATTAGAAATGAATACTTTAATTCTAGAGACTGCACTAAATTGAACAAAAGTGACAGCAAGTACAATTATATTAAAAAAGATTTGTATTTCAAACAAATGCTGTTCTTTTGAACAGTCTATGCAATGTTCTATCTAATCAAACAATCCTGAAAAAAAATGATCATGATTTCCACAAAAATATTAAGCAGCACAAATAACACTGCATGCCGTCCAAGTGTTGAGTTCTGTTGTTCTCGGGTTTGTTAACGCATGTTAAGCATATTCAACAGGACAATTTACTAACAATGCGTTGGCTAAAGCATTGGGGCTTGTGTTTGCATGGTGTTACTGGCTCAACAATAAGGCTAAACCTCTGAATTGATCCGCTTTAAATCTCTGCTACGACAGCCATCAAAACAGCAACTTTCAACTTTTTAAAAAATGTTGGAAAAACGATAGTTTTTTATTACGATAGTTTTGTTCTATAAAAGTTTTGCTGCCTATTTATGTTATCTGTCAATGTACTATACCCAAACGAGATTAGCTATTTCAACCTCTCAATTTTTCAATGCACTTTTATGCACATTAACATCTGAATTATAACCACACCCAAACCCTGTCAGCTCTACACTGACTTCAGCTTTCTTTTATAGTTCCACTTCACTATGATCCAAATACACCCTATAAACAGTCATACTAACCATTTGAAACAGAACTTGTTCTTTTTAACTGCAATCTACAGACAGGCCCTACAATGCTCCAGAGTTTAAAGTTCTTAAATTGCAACAAGACTCATGTGTCGGGAAGAAAAAGTATCTCATCATGTTGCGGTATCGGACTAGCGTCTCTCTCATTCCCTGTAGATGCTCATACACACGCACACATACACACCCTTCGAAACAGTCAATTCATTAAACAGAGCACAGACAGAGTAGAAGACTGCATCTGATCCTTCCATTATATCTGAGCATAATAGCAGTGCTGTCACTCACACAACCAAACCGGACACTCATTCTCTCACCACTAATGTGCATAAAATCTTTTGGATTACTGCCACATTACTGTGAACAAAACTTCAAGAAATGTCCAACAGTCATTTTGGCTCGTAGCTTTTCAAGAGGTCAACAGAGTACATAAGAGGGCCACATATGCACACACACAAAAGGTCTAGAAGTGCAAGTTTTCAAGCCCTTTCTCAGATTACATTGGTATTAGAAGAGTGTGTTCCAGCTTTAGGAGCAGTTTGACCCAGATCTGATCTCTCAATGCGGCTCTCAGAAAGTCTCAGACTTTCTCTCTCTCCTTTGGTCTGTCTGCTCTCCATCCGTTCTGTCCACCTATGGTCTATTCGTTGACCTAGGAAGTACAAAACTGGAAAGCACTTTCAAACTGGCAAGCGCTAATCTGATTGGCTGACTTTATGCAATCAGGTTTTTCTTTTTTTTCCTAGTCTCCCTGAAAACAAAGTCATGTTTACAAAGTATTGGGTTGATACAATGAACACTTTTTGAGGAAATAATCTCTGGATTTAGCAGAGTTTGCAAGGTTACTAATTTAACGACTAAAAGAAAAATGTAAGCATCACAACAAAGATTACTTTTAACAGTACTAGTAAATTATTGTATCTTTCAAGATTAACTAAGTGAGTGTAAGATGACGGCAAAGTAAAATACACTACAGTTCAAAGATACAAAAATACAGTAAAAATAACTTGTCTATTTTTAAATAATTTAAAGTGAAATTTATTCCTGTGATGGCAAAGCTGAGTTTTCAGCATCATTCCTGTCACATGATCCTTCAGAAATCATTCTAATATGCTGATTTGCTGCTCAAGAAACATTTCTTCTTATCAATGTTTAAAACAGTTGTGCTTACGGTTTTTGTGAAAACCATAATATATCTTTTTCCAGGATTCTTTGATGAATAGAAAGTATGAAAGAACAGCATTCATTTGAAAAATAATTATTTTGTAATATTATAACAACATCTTTACTGTCACTTTTGATCAGTTTAATGTATTTCTTTAAATAGGGGATGACTTTTTTTATATATGAGGTTCACTTATGTCAATTGGATTTTGCAATATCTTTCTGAGGTCTGTAGGTACAAAGTCACAAACAAACCGTTTAAACAGGACGCGTCAGAGTGAACAATCTTTTACTCTTCCATATTTCATGTTGTCAGCAGACTCAAGGGCGTTGAGTATGTCAGAAACTGAACGGGTATCTGTATACTGTATCCACTGTCGATCGCGTCAGTGATTATAATGGGTACTTCTCTTTGCTGTTGATGCAACACAGCGCTCATGTACTTACCTAAACTTTTGAACAGCAGTTAAATGTATGTATTTACATAAACAGTCACATAGAAAGAAAGAAAGAAAGAAAGAAAGAAAGAAAGAAAGAAAGAAAGAAAGAAAGAAAGAAAGAAAGAAAGAAAGAAAGAACTTTACCAATAACAAAAACGGTTGCAGAAATTCCTGTTTAATTTAGTTTTTAGCCATTTAGCCAAATGTGTGTTAAGGACTTTAGTTTGAAAAGCATGAATGAAACCTTTGGTCACAGCAGTTACAGGAAAAGTTAAAGCACTTCATTTTCAGACCCTACACTGTTGTTTCGTTCTCTTCCACTCTATTTATCTAGTCAAAAAGTCTTGACCTGCACAGTCCATTATTCCCGTTTGCTTTCACCATCTCTCTCTCAGACCCCTCCCCCATCTGTTTGCCTCTAATTGCATGCACAGCACATAAAACAGAACCAGACTTTTTTCTTTTCACATAGAATGTCTCATTGCATCCCTCTCGCTCTCTCTCTCTCTCCCCTTCTCACAAAGTGGGTATATGCCTGGATTGTCGGAATGTGAGCTGAAGACATTCCTCTCCAGATTGGCTGAAAAGACATCACCCATCACCATCAAATGGGATTACCAGCAGGGTAAGGGAAAGTGAGAGTGAGAGAGAGAGAGAGAGAGAGAGAGAGACGGGAGGGGTATGAGCAGAAGAGAAATAAACCCTAAACAACGCAAACTGAGCAACAAAGGGAAATGGGAGTCCAAACTTTTCTCTGCTGGCAATAAAACGGTTAGTACAATGGCCTTTATGAACCAAGACTCCACCAAGCAAACCACTACTCCTCTACTGCTGCCATGAGCGAAGTGCCAACCCATACACACATTAAAGTGCCAAACATTCAACTGTTCAAACATAACATCTTTCCCAGATATTTTGGAGGTTTTGAGTTTGAATAAACTACTTTTTTGCCAAAGCCCTGTGCAAAACTAGAGACTAACATTATTTTTACTGAGCAGAACATTTCTGAATTGTTTTCTGTACCTCTTTTAATTTATTCTATTATTTTCTGGAGCTCTAATTCGTCCTTTTGTCTTCACGTATCTCACTTCACTCTCAGATATATAATCTACTTGTTTTATCCTCACATGTCTCCACATCACATCAGTGGATTAAATGTGTTCTCTGTTTATTCTTATCTGTAGTTATGAGCATTGAATCATCCCTGTCTTTTTCCAATGGAAATATGTTGCATGTTAAACAACTTGCCCTAAATATTCAAAAAATACAAAAATCCTACATTTAAAAAAAACTAAATTACAAAATAAAATAAAATGTCAAAAAAGCAACAAAAAAACAACAACTCCAAAGTAAATATAAAGTGTTAAATGGTTACAAATTAACAGGTTCTCTCACATATCAATGGACATAAGTTAGTTTTAAAATGCCTCATTCATCCATGCAAGTTTCTCAAAAGAAAAAAAGAAATAGTTTGTACCTTGTTTTTTCACCTGGGTAAAGTTATTCCTGTTGGATGTAGGTAATTCCTTACAAGTGTGTATGAGGACTGCAGCTCTCAGTCAGCTGCTCTTGTCTTTATATTAGGACGCGCAGAAACGCGCTGAGTGACGCGGCGTCTGCCTCTCAAACTCTGCTATGACTCACTAACTGCAGTCTGTGCTTGTCTGACATAATAAGAGTCCTGCAACTTAACTTCCACAATAAAAGTCCCCATGCTCACCTTTATTTAAATATAATAACGTAGGCTATTTCATATTTAAATATATAAATAATTTATTATTAAAGCTAGGGCATGTTTAACATTTCTTTAATATTTGACAGCTCAGGTAAATGAAAAAGGAGTGTTGTAACAGTTTGATATACTTTTTTTTAAAACATCTACAACTTATCCGTAAAGTAAGTAGTGGTGTGATAATTGATTGTTTTGCTGAAAAATAATTATTATGCCATCTCTGATCACCACAATCATTTCAATGTTTAATGAGACACGCTAGTCAAAAAATGAAAACAAGTGGTAAATATTATGGAAAATAAAACAAATAAAATTGAAAACAAATGTAAAAATTACTTTACAAAACGTTGAGAATGGTACATTTTGCATATGTTATTTAAGATTGTGCTTTTCTGTCATTTAACATTCAATAACAAGACTGCAAATCAAATCATAAACTAGACAAGACATTTAATTTTTTCCCCTAAAAGTTCATCCTGTAAATAATTAATATTTTTACAAAAACTTCTACAGTACTGTCACTTCAGGAGGGGGTGGTCATGTACTAAGCTCATTTCTAATCGGTATAGAAATTTATATTTAGAAAACCAACCTTAAAACACTAACCAGAAACTATTCTTTGTCACAATGTAGAAGATTATAATAAAATAAATCCAGAATGTTTCATATAAAACATCCAAAGAGAAATTTAAGCCACTTACATCAGTCCTAATACATGCGCTTGCCTTGTGTTACTCCTCCACTGTTTAAACTTTCCACTCAGATAACATCTCGCTCTTGGAAATGATATGAGTTTGTTTTAAAAACATCCTCTAAACCATGTAAACTGAACACGCACTCAATGGGCAGACAAAAATGAACTAATTTATAATTCATAATTTCACATATTACTGAAACAAGTATAAGAAAAAAAACAAGGTCTAAACCTTATAATTATATATGTTTGTTTTTTTGGGAGGGGGGTATCTTTGATTATCTGCAATCTGTATATCTTGCGATGTGTAGACACAGATTACTAACAATTCTTGGATCATTTCTAGATCTGCAGTAGATAAAGTGTTCTGGCACATTTTCCAGCCTCTTTATCCCCCCAATTCACTTTCTGTTCTTGACAATTGTGTTCTGCCGTGTTATTTGAGTGTGTGTGAATGCATTCTGACTTATTTTAGACTAATGGGAGTACGGGTGCCATTATCATTTATATGAGGGTGTGTAATGTCTATTTTCAGAAGTGCTCTGTATTATTTTATGTCTCTCTCCTGGCTCACTTGTGTCAGGGGTGCAGATGAGTCGCCCCTTCAACGCTCATGCTAATCCTCAGGAGTGACTCGTAACATTCAGTAAAGAGCTAGTAGATATCTGCATGTGTCAATCACTACAATAGCCATCAAGCTATTTTTTTTATAATTTTTTTTAAGTAATCATGTATATCCGTCTTTTTACACTAAAACTCTAATATATATATATATATAGGTCCTTCTCAAAAAATTAGCATATTGTGAAAAAGTTAATTATTTTCCATAATGTAATGATAAAAATTAAACTTTCATATATTTTAGATTCATTGCACACCAACTGAAATATTTCAGGTCTTTTATTGTTTTAATACTGATGATTTTGGCATACAGCTCATGAAAACCCAAAATTCCTTTCTCAAAAAATTAGCATATTTCATCCGACCAATAAAAGAAGTGTTTTTAATACAAAAAAAAAAGTCAACCTTCAAATAATTATGTTCAGTTATGCACTCAATAGTCAATACTTGGTCGGGAATCCTTTTGCAGAAATGACTGCTTCAATGCGGCGTGGCATGGAGGCAATCAGCCTGTGGCACTGCTGAGGTGTTATGGAGGTCCAGGATGCTTCGATAGCGGCCTTAAGCTCATCCAGAGTGTTGGGTCTTGCGTCTCTCAACTTTCTCTTCGCAATATCCCACAGATTCTCTATGGGGTTCAGGTCAGGAGAGTTGGCAGGCCAATTGAGCACAGTAATACCATGGTCAGTAAACCATTTACCAGTGGTTTTGGCACTGTGAACAGGTGCCAGGTCGTGCTGAAAAATGAAATCAGATGGAAGCATGAAGTGCTCCAAAATCTCCTGATAGCTAGCTGCATTGACCCTGCCCTTGATAAAACACAGTGCACCAACACCAGCAGCTGACATGGCACCCCAGACCATCACTGACTGTGGGTACTTGACACTGGACTTCAGGCATTTTGGCATTTCCTTCTCCCCAGTCTTCCTCCAGACTCTGGCACCTTGATTTCCGAATGACATGCAAAACTGAGCAACAGTCCAGTGCTGCTTCTCTGTAGCCCAGGTCAGGCGCTTCTGCCGCTGTTTCTGGTTCAAAAGTGTCTTGACCTGGGGAATGCGGCACCTGTAGCCCATTTCCTGCACACGCCTGTGCACGTTGGCTCTGGATGTTTCTACTCCAGACTCAGTCCACTGCTTCCGCAGGTCCCCCAAGGTCTGGAATCGGTCCTTCTCCACAATCTTCCTCAGGGTCCGGTCACCTCTTCTCGTTGTGCAGCGTTTTTTGCCACACTTTTTCCTTCCCACAGACTTCCCACTGAGGTGCCTTGATACAGCACTCTGGGAACAGCCTATTTGTTCAGAAATTTCTTTCTGTCTTACCCTCTTGCTTGAGGGTATCAATGATGGCCTTCTGGACAGCAGTCAGGTCGGCAGTCTTACCCATGATTGCGGTTTTGAGTAATGAAACAGGCTGGGAGTTTTTAAAAGCCTCAGGAATCTTTTGCAGGTGTTTAGAGTTAATTAGTTGATTCAGATGATTAGGTTAATATCTCGTTTAGAGACCCTTTTCATGATATGCTAATTTTTTGAGACAGGAATTTTGGGTTTTCATGAGCTGTATGCCAAAATCATCAGTATTAAAACAATAAAAGACCTGACATATTTCAGTTGGTGTGCAATGAATCTAAAATATATGAAAGTTTAATTTTTATCATTACATTATGGAAAATAATGAACTTTATCACAATATGCTAATTTTTTGAGAAGGACCTGTATATATATATATATATATATATATATATATATATATATATATATATATATATATATATATATATATATATATATATATATTCGGAACTGACACATTTCATGACACCCTGATGAATGTACACAATTACATAAATATAGAAGAACAGATTTACCAAAAAGTATTTAAATACTTTACGGGATAGTTTACTCAAAAACGATGTGTCATAGATAGTGTCATAGATGGTGTCAGTGAGAGAGAAACACTCACTATTATATGTCTCATATGTCAAATATCTCTGTCCAGACAAAGACTTTTAAGCTCTTCAACAGGCTATCAGTTAAGGTTCTAACTTTCCATCTTATCAACACACTAGTGCACCACTCTCACACACACATTCAAGGGATGGTTTATCTAAAAAACACAAAAGAAGATATTACTATCAATACACTTAAAGTCATTAGGGTCTAATGTGGTTTTGGACCCCATTGACTTACATTGTATGGACAAAACAGACACATTTTTCAAAATGTTTCCAAATTTTTCTTCTTTTGTGTGATGTAGAAGAAAATAAGTCATTCGATTTTTAAATGCCATGAGGGTGAGTACAGATTTAAATTACTATCCCTTTAAAAAGTTTGTTTTATATCAAACTATTCATCTAAGAATTAGATCTTTTTGTCTATAAATGTAAACTACCGCTTTGTACTTCCAACCCATCATCTGAGCAAACATTACACTTCTAAATGACTTCAACTAGTTTCTCTTTTAAAGCACTTTTGTGTCTTTCTTTCACTTTTTCTTTGAAGCTATCCAGTAACAGATTTTTTTTTTTATTGAGATGGCCTGCTCTGGACTCTCTCTTCCATATTTGGAAAGCTGCTCTATTCCCAGTGGGTCACTTTAACACTGTTAGCCAATGCAGTGCTGAGTCTCTGAACCCCTCAGCCAATCCCGTATCCCCCTCATCTCCTTATAAGGACTGCACATAGTCAATAGTGTTCACCTTCCCTCTGGCCTTCTTGGCCACTCTGTGCTGCTTAATCATTCTAAAGTAAACTGGCGGAATTTGTCAAAAGCAAAGCTAATGTTTTTGATCCGTAAGTTATCTGTGATATCTCTTTTTGTCATGCTATGGTTATTAAAATGTGCATTTTATATCATAACCGCATATAAGCATTAGCAATATTACTTTCAGGCCTTTCAGCAAGGATGCATTAAATTGATCAAAAGTGACAGTAAAGACATTTTAATTTTCTATTCATCAAAGACTCCTAAAAAAAAGGTGTCATTGTTTCCAAACAATATTAAAGCATAATAATAAGGCATGTTAATTCAACACCAAATCAGCATATTAGAATGATTTCTGAAGAATCATGTGACACTGAGTACTGGAGTAATGATGCTGAAAATTCTAAAATTGATTTTAAATTGAAATAACATTTCATAATATTACTATTTTTGCAGTATTTTTGATTCAGTAAATGCAGCCTTGGTAATCATCACTTTTTTCAAAAACAATCTTACCGACCCCAAACGCTTGAACAGAAGTGTACTTTCAGGCTACTTACCAATTAGCTACCTTACCTTAGCAATTATCTACAGTATTTTTATGAGCCGCAGTTGTATTGTATATAAATAAACACAAAATAAAAAGTCACAGTCCACAGTGGAAACTCTGGGTTAATTTCTAAAAATGAGGCTCGCAAGTCCAAGAAAAACCTATTTGCGCTATTTATCAGCAGAGGTGCAAGAATGATAGGAAAACGTTTGGTGAGCTGTCACTCAACAAAACTGTGCGCAATAAACCATTAAACTGTATTTTCCTGTAGAAAGCGTCTCTATATGCTTGTTTTCTTTTGGATGTGCTTCTAAACCACACGCAACGCCTGTGCAAGAAAATTATTGTTAATACACCATTTGGGTATTTACGAGCAACACCTCATAAACAAACCAGCTTTGAGAAACAGCGCTGAGTCACACGCCAGAAATGCAACTGGCTGACCAGCGCTCCACGGATTTAACCATAATGCTGGGCATAACGACATGGTTTAAACACTACACCCGTACACCGTGACCTCAGTGGTAAAGCTTTATCTGTCTTCACTACCGTGACTATTTGAATTAACAAAAAACTGACCCGGGCTTCGTTTCTCAAAAGCATCGTAAGCTAGATCGTAGAACCATTGGCACCAATATTTTCTACGATCAACTTAGCTCACAATCGTTTTGAGAAACGCAGCCCAGAGAACCTGACTGCAATGGGGAGAAGAAATACAGATATGGGATATGAATATTAAAACCTCCTTCATTGGAGCTAAATTGGTCAGCATATAACTGACACATACCACAATAACCACATCAGCACTGTAAACTCAAGCAAAACATCTGAAACTAAAACCCCATGAGTTGAGAGAAAGCTAGTGTGGTTGTGGGCAAGAATAAGAGAGCTCAATGAAATGTGACCAGATTATTTGAGACGGACCCTCAGTTTGCTGCAGTTGTCTCGAGTGTCCATGACAACAACCCCACAGTGGCTCGTGGAGGTTTGTGGCAGCCGGTGCGGTATGGCAGCAATGCAGTCGGCACAAATATAGCAATACACGATGTGCAATACACAGCACTTCAGCGAACAATACACAGCACTTCAGCGAGGATTAAAGACTTCCTTTCTCATCTGTTAACCTTTCTTTCTCGCTCTTTATCTCTGTCTCTCTTTTTCTCATTTACTTTTGCCACCATGGCGATCCACTAATCCAAAATAAACAAAAATCCTGAATGTTACGTTGAGTAATCGTTTAAATATAAACACATGATGAGTAAGGAGGTAAATTATTGCATCATTTACTTCAAAGAGACTTTGTAGGAGACATTCTGTGTCTGTCTGTCTGTCTCAGTGACATGTGATGAATCGGTGAGGATTCCTGGCTCCTCAGGTCATGATCCAACCCTCACCCCTGAGCCAATGGTGCAATTATACATCACTCCGGTCCTTTTGGCTCAGGAAGTGAAGGATTATTGTCTGACTTTTTTGTCACTGGTGTGGCTCTGACAGGGTACAACACCTTTTACTTCCTGGAAAAATGTAAAAGGGTCTGCTGTACCCTTCACCTCTGCACACACACCCGTCATACGTCACTAAAAGACTGATACAAACAAATACGGATTCACTGTCACAGATGTTTGATCTTAAATCTCATGAGAGTAATATGACAAAAGAATAATATCTTGAAAATATTCTGACAGAATTGTGTATAATAAAAGCATCATCCTGATTTCCCCTTTTATTTTGCTAAGTGAATTTTAAATGCAACTTTAAATTCAGCATCATTACTTCAGTCTTCAGTGTCACATGATCCTTCAGAAATCATCCTAATATGCTGATTTGGTGCTCAAGAAACATTTCTTATTATTATCAATGATGAGAAATTTGTGCTGCTTAATTGATTTGTGGAAACCATGAAAAAAAAAAAAAAAAAAATCAGGACTCTTTAATAAATAGAAAGTTCAAAAGAACAGCATTTATTTAAAATTGAATATGTAAAAGTTTATTGTCTAACTTTTGATCAATTTAATGTGTCCTTTCCGAATAAGAGTATTTAAAAGAAAAATGAAAAATGAACAAAAAAAAAAACGGTAATGACGGTAATGGATTTAAACCAGAGTCCCCCTGCAACACCAATCAACTTTGTTTTCTTCAGTCATGTCTCATCTCGCCTAGTGGTATACAGTCTTCACCAACTGGTATCAGAACCCTTTTAGTGCTCGCTTACCTCTCAAAAATCATCAGATATTAGTGGAGTGGTTGTATCACATAACCACTATATGCTGATGCCAAGAAAAGATCCAAAGCCAAACAGACAGTACATTAACGAAAACACACCCTGTGTTCTCATGAAGAATTAAACTCAGTGAAAAAAGAGGCTTCAAACACAAGGTTTTCAGAAGGCTCTTACACAAACCTACAGCACAAATCTAGTATAATCCAGCTTTAATTCAAAGGGGCTATTGTGAAATGTCTCACTATCTTAACACACACATTCATCAACCTGTACAGTTGATATCAGATACCACCTGCTGCGTATCTTTAATTCATCATACGCACACAAATACATACAGAAAATGGCCATATGCGACAGCAAGTATACCCTAGAGAGCATAATGCAGGCAGTCTTCTCACTTTCTGTCTCTGTGTTTTTTTACAAGCTCCAGGTGTTATCATTTCAGTGTGGTATGGACTTTACACACCGTGAAGCATGTTCCCATAAAACCCCTGTGATTTCAGCCCAACAAGATCATAAATCAGAGGTGCACACAACCATCTCTCTTCTTACACAGATGCTCCTCTGAAAATAAAACTTTTATTTTGGCTGTAACAGGGATTTAGTTGCTCAGATAAATGTCACAAATTGAGTAATATGCCTTCATTATAAGCTTAATTTTATATGCCATATTTGCCTCAAAACTGACCCACAAAGCATTTCCTCTTGGTCAGCTTCAGGTGAACACCCACCAAACACCCTGTTCGTTCACACCTTCCTCTTTTTGGGTCTATCTCTCTGTCCCTTCCTGTGCTGAAGGACATTGGGCCCTGTCTATGGCATAAAAGTCTGCCAAAACACACTGCGTGGTTTCCTGTATGGCGTGTATCCCCGCAGGGTGTAGCGTCAGTGGCAGGGAAAGCGATCAAGGGATCAAGTGTGAAGAGATTTGAACATGTTAATCAAAGTGCATAGTGCAAAGGTGTTAAACGTTAAAGGATGTTCACTCAACACTTGGTTAGAAACAATGAACAAGCACATGTAATGCCCCACCAACATAAATATGTTTAAATAATTTGTATAATTATCAGCTGAGTCAATGTCTCTATGTGAGTCTTGTATTTAATTTAGCACTGAATGTCTTAAAACTCTTAAATTTGGGTGAAAGTTAAAAAAAAAATTTGTAAGAGATATTATCAAATAAAATAAAAGGATAGTTCACCCAAAAATGAAACTTCTGTCATTATATACTCATCCTCGCAAGTCGCAACTGCATGACTTTATTTTTTCCGTGTAACACCAAATAATGCATTTGCAATGAATGTGGACTGGGACAGTCACACTTCAAAAATGTTGCAAAAGCACCATACAAATCATAAAAGTGGTTTGTGTGCTTTTAAAGTCATACAATAATAACAGACTGAAATTTGAGTCATTATTCACCGATTCACAGCAACTTAATCATTGAGCTGAACTCGAAAACTGTATTGGTCTGATTTGTAATCATTCAAGGTTTTGTTAATTGAATCAACTGATTCATTTAAAAGAATCTGACTCAAAAGTAAATCAAACATAGTTACTTCTCCAATGAACTCTTATAACTTTCAGTGTAAAACTCGAATATAGTCCATGAAGAATTGTAATATAGTCCATGAGTCATCTTCTAGACCACTTTTATAATTGTGTAGCTTGACAGCCCCAGTCCTCATTCATTCCATGATATGGAAAATTGTAGACGGAATGTGTTTCAAAAATGTACCTTTTGTGTTTCACCAAATTAATTTGGTTTGGAATGACATGAGGGTGAGGAATTTATGACAGACTGTTCATTTTTGGGTAAACCGTTCAAGATGGACTAGATATATGAAGGGGGAAAATGTTGAGAAAAGAACAACATATTTGCAAGCAAACAAACAACTGCTTCAAAATAAAGCTTTTTAGTAGGCAGCATCAGATTGATTTTATATTTGACATGCCTCATATTAAAGCAATGCTGTTGTGCCAGCAAATGTCCAAGGCCCATCGCTGAAACATGAAACATGAGACCAGGTGAAGTTTATCACCCTTTTACTAGTTTACCCAAAGAACATGACCAGAGCTGCAAACTCATACTTTCCGCTTGTCCTCTAATTGCTTTATGGCAATTCTGCAAATAACATAATCGCAGGTGTAATTGATAAATCACTGTAACGCTGAAAATAGTTGAACTAAAGGAGAACTCAAAACATAGGGGACCTGTAAAAGATAAATGTCTGCAGCTAGAACGAGGTCTTAAATCCCCACTTCATCATTCTATTCAAAGCACTAATGTGAACAGCAAGTATGGGAATATCCAGAGGAAATCAGCTGGAATGTGTAAACGTGTTTGGAGGGTCACAAGGCAAGGTTCAGGTCTGTTTGTACCCAGAGGATGCTGAGAGACAATAACATGCCACACAGCATGTAGAAATGACCTCGGGGTAATTATATAATTATGAAATTCCTGTTTTTACAACCAAATGACATGGTGAAGTGACTAGTGCTGGGTAGAGAGCAGTTGGATGGTGTGTTTTTTTTTTGTTTTTTTTTTTTGATGGGGTGGAGGTTCTCATTAACTGCTCCCCTGTTGAGTTGTTTCTAGCGGTTGATTTGTGATGTTACGGTGGAAAATCTTTTGGGGAAGCAGCTTTTTAAGGCAACAATTTGCTGAAGCTCAAGCAAAGACAGGATTTTGCCAAACGGCATGCCATTTAAACCTCAGCTTGGACCTCGTCCACAACTAGAAACAATTTTCCTTTCATAGCTAACACATGCCTGTCAAACCCACATATGCGTTATTCACACTCAGGTTGCATCAACCTATTCTTTGTTTTACCTTTCGTTTGAGAGGTCGTCTGCTTGCTCATTTGATCTGGAATCACAGAACGGATGGGGAGATGTATGGAGAAAAGTCACGAATAAAACCACAAGGACTAAATGTTGCCCTGTATTCCCAGTACAGCATGTACACAATGCAAAGCTTGCCATTTACATGATTTATTGTGTATACGCTAACAAGAATGCACACAATTGACTTTTTTAACTTTCTTCCCAACATCCACCCACTAAACACACACATGGTTGTAAAGAAGAAAAGGCATCTAAATTAAACGGAAATCAGCCAATAGCCACAGAGACAAACAGCCCTTAAAGTCTTTTCAAACTAATAAGTAGTCCTGTGTAAAGGTATGACCACAAGAGCCTAATGTCACATTCACACACACAAAAATATTTCAATGCCACACACAATCCAGACAAGATTACAGAGCTAAACTACATTTATATATAAGACTGACTCTGCCTAGAATCAACAAGGAGTCCCTCCTCCCTCTGAGACGCTTTTGCTTTTATGTTGCTGCAGTTCACGTTTATGTCATCCTTTGATCATAGCCAGAATAAAAGCTCATGTAACAATGCTCTTTTACTTTGCTGTAAACTAAAACTTTTAAATAACATGGTAAACGTGATGTTGCTTATTTTTGGGGGGAAAAGACTTGTGATTCAGTGAGGTAGTAAACAGCAGCTCTGAATGATTCACTGACTGGGTGATTCTGAACAGAACGGGTTTTAGCGTTTAAAAGCTTGATCAGGATAGGGAATGAAAAACGGAATGTCTTCATTCAGAGGCTGCAAAGAACGCCAGTGCAATGGTGAAACACATCTGGCGCATGTTTACAAAGAAAAACAATGGAAAAGCAGCCCAGCATAAATGCACTCTGTGTGGCTATTTCCAGAATCTTTTAGACTGATTCATTAAAAATAATCAATTTTGAGTCATTTGTTCGGGAATTGGATATCAAGGCTTGTGTTGTGATCACTGCTGTGTTCAGGACATAATAGTGCACGCTGTAATGGGGGAAACAAGTTTTCCTTACTAGATTGTAAATCATAAGATTGTCACAAATGTTTATTTTCTGCATTTGTGATTTTAGTCAGTTTTAGGATCTCTGTACGTAGCACATAAGTTAGGACCGGTATAACTTGGAGGGTCACTGGGAATATTTGCAGGCATGCAAGTACTGGCTTACCCTGCATGTTAATGTTGTGCCCTTGGGCAGTGCACTTAACCTTATCTTGACCCTAAATTTAAGGATGTTGTCTTTGAAAACTGAAACAGTGCTAGTGAGAGTCAAATTGCACCTACTGAGTAATCTACAGCCAACTATCTTGAGGCATTGAACATTACACCAAAATCCACTGTCAGATCAGTGCTCACAATAACCCATGATAAATGATAAAAAGAGAGTGCAGTATGATACATGATACAGTATAATACAAAAGATCCTTCTGAAATCTGGCAGAAGTCATAGCACAACTGCTAACACATATGCAAACACATACCGTACACATCTCCCAGTGATTTATGGCACGCAGCAATGCCCGCCCTCTGACATGGTGATAAAGGGACGGAATGCATTTGTTCTCTAAGAGGGGCTTTCCCATTAAACCACCTACTGACATACAGTACGTAGGCAGCTGGGGTAGCATATCACCACAGAAACATTGGTAAATGTTAACACTTTTGATTAGAATCTGTTTATTTTACTTAAAGTATAATGTTTTAAGGTTTGATCTTGGTAGGATTTATAAGAAATATTATAAAATATGCCTAAGGCTGCATATCAAATAAATAGTAACACGACAAATAAACCCAAATTTGCAGTATTCATGACAAAATATCTCACTGTGCATCTGATAAACACTCTACAGCAGTCAATTTGTAAATGGAACGGCAACACAGCTAAAATCATATGGTCATATAACAATGCCAACAAGGCAGATTGTATTCATACTACACACCTGCATACTTTTATGTTTTCATAATGTTTTCTTATGCTCTTATTTGATCAAAAATGCAGTAAAACAGTAATATTGTAACATTATAATGCCATTTAAAATAACTTTTCTATTTGAAAAAAAGAAAAATCACTGACCCTAAACTTTTTAACAGTAGTGTAGTACTACTTTATTTTTCCTCATTAGGCAGGAACAGGTGGTATTAGTGGGAGGCACATTTTAATTTTAGGGTGTATTTAATAGGATAAAAATCAGTGCAGGATGAGTCATCAGAATTTTGGTAAATTTTCCCTGAAAAACACAGTAAATTTTAAATGTGTTTAACTGCAAAAGTACTTGCACTAGCATATAGATTTAATGACTTCATAAATACAACACAAACTTTTTAAGGTTAAACTTAGAAACGAACGTTCAACTGCTGCCTTAAAAACGTGAGTAAACTCAACTGAACATGAGTAAACTCAACTTAAAAATTACCTTTGTTTCACCTAACAAATAGTCAAGACAATGGATTATATTAAGTTTAATTTTTGAAAACGTATAAACTTGAGTTCAAAATCCCAAACTTGTCAAGACAATGGAGTTAAAGCGAAGAAATTAGTTCAAATAACTTAATGGGACTGTGATGATATAGCAAGTCCTGATTTTGCAGAGTTAGACACGTGGGTCAACATGTTTTGTTGATCCTGGAACATTCCTGTCTGAAAATTTAATCAAAAACATATCCCTAAAATCAGAGGGAAATGATAGGCGAATAACACTGATGTAAAATCACCTATCCCTGGTTTTAAGCCTAAACTTGACATAAACTGTAAACTTGTCCCTCAAATCCGATTGGTTGTTTGAAATTTTGTTCCAAAATCAACAAAGATGTGGATCCACAAACATGTTGTACTTGGTGAAATCAGATTCTGTGATGATGCACAAGATTCAGCTGCAGTACTCACAGTTTAGGTTTGGGTTTGGTGGGGAGAGGTGGAGCCTTAACCGCTGAAGGTGATGGAGGTGGAGCCGCTGTTTCCTTCACACTTGAAGGTGATGGTAGATTCTCGTCTGGTGGCTTGTTTAAGGTCTGACCATTTTGTAGAGGTCTGTTGGGTTGACTTTCATGAGGCTCTTTATCTGTGGAGACCTGAACAGGCAATGCAGAGATGCTGGGCCAGATGTCTAGCTCGTTGATCTGGAAGGCCTCAGCACTCGGTGGGGTTTTGGGTGGGACTTCCAACAAACTAATCTCAGTGGGTGGAGGAGGTGGAGGAGGGAATGATTGGTTGTCCTCAAACACACTTTCGTCCCCAGATACACCGTTGCTGGGAAACTCTTCTGCAACTAGAGATACAAGATAACAGAAGACATTCAGCTCATTATAGGGTGAGAACAGATTTCTTTTCCTATTAAGTGTGTTGAAATCCAGTTGGCCCACATCACAATCCATTTCAGTGGAATAAAGAAGGAAATAAACCGGTATAAATAACCAGGGAATTCAGTTCCTGGTTTTGTCACTGTAGAACAATAGTTTTTACAATGATTTAATGCTCATTGCAAAACACCAACACACCTACAGTGGGAGAAAAAAAAACTTATAATAACTACCTATAAGAGGTCAACCGTTAATCCACAGCTGAAATGTAATCCTTTATTAGACATGGAATCTGGCTTAGATTGTCTCAGATTTACCTAAATGGCTCTCTAGTAAACTTGAGGACTCCTGGAAATATGAGTACACCCACTCCATCACATACTGTAGTGTAAACATTCATCCCTCTTCTGCCTTTACCATGTGACACACACAGCTATCAGCACATACTGCATCCTCACTCCTCACCCCACACTCAGATCTTGGAGTGATGTAGACGGGACATGGCTGGTTGACCTCATGCAATTGACATGTTTTCAAGATGGACCACATTGGGCCCCATAACATGTCATCAAAAGATCACTGATGGAGATCCTATGCCTTTTTTGGAGTGGGTATTTTTTGTTACTGCTTTGGAAATGCATTAAGTCATTACAACTCCTGTGTTACATCACTTAAATGTACTGCTTAAAATGAGAGGTTGCTGTAATGTTGAAACTATTAAGTGGCTGTTTACTTGGGTTAATTTTATTTGTTTTCAGAGGTTTATCCCTTAGCCTCCTTTCAAACAATGTCATATTTAATACACTCAACAAAAGGAATAATTGACATAGGGAATAAACAGGAGTCATTCATTTTGTGCAAAACTCTTTCTTATGGTGTAAACATCACTAAATTGTGTTTTTAAATAATTTGTAATTTATGCTTTAAAAAATATAACTTATATATATATATATATATATATATATATATATATATATATATATATATATATATATAAAAGGTTATAAGGATGCATTAAATTGATCAAAAGTGAAGCAGCACAACTGTTGTTAACACTGATAATAACAAATGTTTCTTAAGCACCAAATAAACATTTTAATGATTTCTAAATGTTCACTGAAGACAGAAAATTCAGTTCATTCATCACAATAATATATTATTATTATTAGTTTTTAAAATTGCAATAACATTTACCAATATTACTGTTGTTATTATTATATTGATAAAATATATGCAGCCTTGGTGAACATACTGTAAGGAGAACAATAACAAAATCTTACTGACCCCAAACTTTTGACCGGTAGTGTATACAGGACATGTTTCTTTAAATTTTAACCTCCTTCTACCCCAATGTTTCAATAAAATATTTAAATATTTACATGGTCATGTACTTTGTCCTCAGATATATAGTCATTGTACATACAGGGTAAACGCACCTGGTGTGACAGTGAGTTGTGCAGTGCTGTTAACTGAGCCGTATTGGTTGGTTGCAGTGCAGCAGAATGAACCTCCGTCTTCAGGGAACGCCTCTGCAATTACCAACGTGCAGATTTCCTCTAAAGAAATAGATTTAATTAATTACATTGTGACACACGCATAAACTTAAGTTATTACAATGAATTTAACAACAGTCTGATAATTCAATACACAAGCTATAGCTTGTATACAGCAAGCAGTATACTGCAACTGGCCAGTTTTACAACACAATCTATTGCAGTCAAACAATGCTATCTCCAGAAACATGAGAATCACATAAATATTGCTTGTAATGAGGAAGGGATGTAGACTGGTATTAGACAATTAGATAGACAGGTGTGGTGAATCTAGACAGGTAATTGGTGGTTACAGAGGTGATTCAATAGCAGAGAGACATCTGCTGCCGCAGACACAGGCTGTGCGTCTCATTCCTTTTCCTTGTTTCTTATGAGGTGATTCAGAAAATTGTGAATACTACTTTGGGCAATAGCAAGGGCCTTGATCCCTACACATTGGGACACTGATGACTCAATTACCTCAATTGGCTCATATTAAAATGTAAATTGGTATTTGTCAAACACAACAATGTATAAGACTCATGAAATCATTGATTTGTTTATCATACATATTCATTTTCGCTGTTAAAATGAATAAAACCATTATGAAATGTGCTCACTTCCCTTTTCTGATGACTTCACGACATTTCTGATAAGTGTATGGAGTGAGTGGCTGATATTCGCAGATTTTTATGCAATCTGGGAATTTCTATTGAGAAATTCCGTTTTAAATGAGAAAGGCCTAGAAATGAATGACTCCCCCAATCCCCCACCAAGCTGTGTATGTCCTAATAAACTAGTGAGAAGATTGAGACACACCCAAAGATAGAGGTGAGAGTTACTACTCTAAGAGCAAGAAGGTGAGCCATACTCATGTACAGAGAAAGTATGTGACTCATTAAAGGTTTAACCCCAGGTGCTGATATACTTTACATTCGTGCCGTTCATTTGTACTGTTATTCAGAGATTTTCGAACCATATTTAGGCCATATTGCATGCACAGCGATGATGTCATGTCATAAACATAGAGCTTTCTGACAGGCTAAGAGAATTGTCATCTTGATAAATCCATATGTACACATGTATCTGCAGGAAAGTGTTTTATGAAGGAGTGAAAAGAGTGGAAAGTGGAAGCAGGAGTAAATATAAAAGACTCACCGGGTTCTGCTGCAGATCTTGGCTCTGATGAAAGAGGGATATGGGAATTGAGAGAAAAAAAACAAAAACCAAAACAAATCACTACATATCAGTACATCAATAAACCAAACACAGTTCCTAAAATAGTTTAAATAGTTACTCAAAAATGAAACATTCTGTCAACATTTATTCGTTTTGTTCCAAAAACCCAGATGACTTACTTTCTTCCCTGGAACACAAAAGGGGGAGTTTGAAGGAATATACAAGTCGCTCTGAGGGTTTCAAATATTAAAAATAATAAAGTACTATAAAAGTGGTCCAGTGGACCACTGGAGCACAGAAAAAAAATCAAGTCATATAAGGTGAGTAAATGATGACAGAATGACTCCATTCAAAGGTGCAGTCAGTAGTTTGGTGTTAATTTAAAACGTTTTAGTTATTAAGAAATAAATAGTGTTTTTGTGACGTCATCTGAATGGTGTATACTCAACATGAGATGAAGACATGATGGTTTTCAATAAAAAAAAGTTCTCACAGCTGTAGTAGTACACAACATACACACACACAACACGCGAAAAAGAATTCATAACAATGACTACATCTTACTATTTAAAATATTAATAGATACAGATGATTTTTTTGTAATGGTTGCTCTTACAAAGTGGGACTTTATAACGCTTCCCTGATAGCAGAAGTTGAAACATTGGAAATAAAACATGGCTTGAATCACTCAGTATTGTCTGTGCATTCTTAAGAACCAACAACTCATAAAATACTGTGCTTCATCTACTTGCTCTGAGACACAAGTAATTTATTATGTACGAAAAAGGGCTACAGTGGCCTCCCCAGCTGCTTCCAGAAACGTCCATTTTTATTATTAATACTTTGCGCCAGTTTCCCAGGAAGTGACAGTTTTTTTCCTCTTGAACACATGGGATGGAATGGGATGCGCTTTATGCGCATTGTTTTATGTAATATACCAAATTTTTACAAAAGTTAGGTTCACAACTTTGATTGCAACATAGCTCCTGGCTGTCGCCTCTGTAGATACACTAGTAGGGCAGTGCTGTTTGATGATGCAAAGAGCGAAAATGTGACACTTATTATCGGGCTTTACCAGGGGTGACAATGCGTGAATCAGTACCTATACAGGCGAAGAACCAGAAGAGGTCTAAGGCCAGAAGACAGACAGACAATGACAAATAATGTGCATAAACATCGGTACAGCATTCACAAAATGAAAAGAATTAATGACAGAGAAAATACTGAGTAGTGATGCCAAAGTTGCTTCTTTTTTGGTTGGATATAGACTGCTCTCTAATACTCACCAGTATCCGTGTAATTTACAAAAGAAACAGAGGCGATCATTCTGATCTATGTCGATTGATGGCAATCAGCGTCTAAGACCATTGTGGTATCGGTTCTTAGAGTACAAAAAGAATAGTGATACTAAAAATAGCAAAGAACTACTGAATGTCCCTTTAAATGGTTGCCTGAGTAGTTCCTCTCACTCTTTTGCAGGATGCGGAAGTCGGGGGAGTCCTGGATCTCCCGGCCCTCTCGAAACCACTGGACCCGCAGAGGAAGACTACCTCTCACCCGGCACTCCAGAACCACCACCTGACCTTCAGATGCCTGCGCGTCCTGCAACATCTACAGAACAAGAGAAACACAGCTAAGCACTGGAAACACAGACTGAGAGATAACACAGAGAAAGAGGACAGACTGATGAATGGAAAAACTGAAGTGACAGATGAAAAGGTGTAAAACCACTAATTCAGCTCTTTCTTCAGCACATCTTTCATTCCCATGTACTGTATATACGCTTTCAGGCTGATGACATAACAGACATAGAGGTAAGAAGCTTTCAGCAACCCATAAAAGTAAAAAGGCGGAGAGTAGTTTGTTTATACATGTGTGTGAGAGTTGCTTTCTGTTTGTTGTGTGTTCACTCACTTTGAAGCTTTATGTATGTGTGTGTAGCATGCTTGTGGTTACACGTGACGTGTTATAGGTTTATTTAAAAGTCAAGTCAAGAAGTACGTCAATATAATCCAGCCATTTCATTTCTGTGCCTGTTTGTTTAGGACTGTGATGATGATTCAAAACTATGTATTATAAAAAGGCACATCCTCTCATTAGGAAGATTAAAGTCTCTCGGAATAAAGATGGAGTGGGATGATGGGGGTCTAAAAAAAACAAACTTTTATCTTTAAGGAGGTGGAAAATAATTTTGCACATTGAGAAAACAGCATTTGGCATTGAAGTCTGAAAGTCTGCCTAGGCCTGCTCAGAGCACTCAATCACATGAGTCACAAATAACACACACACACACGCACACGCGCACACGCGCACACACGCACACACGCACACACGCACACACGCACACACGCACACACACACGCACACACACACACACACACACACACACACACACACACACACACACACACACACACACACACACACACACACACACAATGAGAGAAAGATAGAGCGAAGAGGCCTGGAATAATTTGGGAAAGGTCATACCCTAATTAATTCACCCATTTCTCAAACTTTTGCATGCAAATTCAGCTAGAGATATGTATGTGTGTGTGCGGGGGACACACACTACATTATGGGGACATTTTGTACCCCTACATTATGGGGACAAAATGTCCCCACAAAGATAACAATATCCGAAATCCTTGTCCATGTGAAGACATTTTTTGGTCCCTTGAGGAAAACAGCTTATAAATCATACTAAGTGATGTTTTTTTAAAATTTTAAAATGCAGGAAGTTTTCTGTGATGGGTTGGTTTATGGGTTTAGAAAAGTCCCCGTAAAACATGTAAACACAACCTGTGTGTGAGTGTGTACATCTTTTACTATCCTGGTGGGGACTTCAACCTGAATGCACACAGACTCATGGGGACTTGTGCCCCCGTGGGGACCTAAATTGAGGTCCCCATGAGGAAAAATGCTTATAAATCACAAGAATTATGTTTTTTTTTTTTTTTAAATATAAAAATGCAGAAAGTTTTAGATACAGATGATTTTATTGTAATGGTTTCTCTTACAAAGTGGGACTCTATAACGCTTCCCTGATAGCAGAAGTTGAAACATTGGAAATAAACATGGCTTTTTTCAAAGTTTTCTGTGATGGGTAGGTTTAGGGGTATAGGGTTAGTTTAAAGGGATAGAATATACAGTTTGTACAGTATAAAAATCATTACATCTATGGAGAATCCCCACAAAAATAGCGAACCAGACGTGTGTGTGTGTGTGTGTGTGTGTGTGTGTGTGTGTGTGTGTGTGTGTGTGTGTGTGTGTGTGTGTGTGTGGCCACTGGCCATGTCATTACCTTAGTGAAGCTAGGGGGCGCTTTGACAAGAGCATCACTGGCATAAACTGAGGAAACTGGACTCTGGACCTGAGGGAGAGAGAGACAATAAGTGTGGTTATGATGGATCTTTCCAGAAAGTGTGAGTTTTTTATAAGTCCATCTGCTGTTGTCATTCCTAATGAGTCTTCCAGATATATTTGTGCATGTGCATTTCTCTGTCATTGCAGTAGATAGCAGTCAGTGAAAGTTTCCATAGAAGTTAGCTAAATCAGACAAATCTGCCGTGATGACTTTTAATGTCCCCGACAACCTCCGTAGCCACCTGTTAGCAACCATTTTTTTCAAGACACATAAAAGCTTAGAAAAATTAATGAGTGGGGGGTATAACTGACATTTTTTATTGTGGACTTAAAACGTAAAAACATCTTGAGCTTATGTTAACCACAGACCTTATTTCAGGCATTTAACCAAAAACCCATTCAAAAAGCTCATTGACTTTGGGACAATGGAACTTGCAGCACTTTTTAACAGTTTCAGCGCAAAAATTGTGAGTGTGTGTGTGTGTGTATTTCTTACTCTCTGTGGTGTAGCAGAAAGAGGCTGGACTAGCGTGGAGCGGTGAGGATAGCTCTCTGAGCTCTTTGGTGATGATGTGTGAATCGTCAAGGAAACTGAGCTAGTTTTCTTCTGTGCCCTGAGAGAACATATCAGCAACACTAAAACAAACCTCATTCAGACCTGAGAGAACATATCAGCAACACTAAAACAAAGTCATAATTTAAAAAAACATTTAGACATAAAGTAAAGGACACCTCTTACATCTTGCAATATTCACGCTTTGAGTCATCCTGGCTGAAAGTTGAAGACATTTTCTAAAGCTATGACAAGCAAATCAATCTTTTTGCTCCATCACAGTCTATTAAAATTTCTTCACATAAAGTTACAGTTCATTATATGTGACCCAGTTAAAGAGGTACCGGAATTTCGGGGCAAAAATACCCAAACAGCTGGGTTGTATTTGCCTCAGAATAGGTCAGTGGTCAGAATTTGTTCCAGTGTTGGTCAGAGTTATTATAGGTAACTAAAACTAAAACCATAAAAACATTTTAGTTACTTTAAATAAAATAACTGTTAACTATAATAAAATAAAATATAAATAACTTAAACCTATCTTATTTCAGCTACATGCCAAGGAAACATTTCTCATTTCCTTTGAGCTTAACTTGATGTACTAAATACTGATTTACTAAAATAACTAAAACGACAACTGAATAAAAACTATACAGACATATTACAAAAACTACTAAAAAATGACAAAAACACAACAGAAGTTTAAAACTTTAACTAAAATGAATACAAAAGAATTATATTATAGTAAAAACTATAATAGTATTTCAATGATTCTTAAATAACACTGGTGCTGGTGAATAGATGTCTACTGTGAGAATGATATCCTATTTGAACACATCTAATGCTATATCCACATCTAATCAGCCTTTACAGGTTCATTTAAAGTCTAACAGTGTTTGTCTGACTTTCAGAACATTAGGTTTCCAACAGCAAATATATAGAATGTAAAATGTAAGCTAAGAAAAGTTAACAGAATAATTGCTCTCTAACACGCACAAACTTACACACACAGTGAAGTAATATCCACTCCACACAGTATGAATTTTCACTATGCAGTTTGCACCTTATAAATGACTTTGGAGCCAATGAGAACGTAATCCCAAATGGCTGTGATGATGTCAGAGGGAACCAGAGCCAAGCGCTTAATAATTTGTGTAAACAGAAGGGGAAGACTGAGAGGCCAGCAGAGGCAAGAGAGGACAGGAAGAGAAATGAGCAGATGAGTTCAGAGGTGACTGAAGAGAGTTCAAGCAATGTCACAAATAAGGTTAGACAACACGATCCCTAAATTCTTGATTGATGGATTATTGGCAGTTTAACAGTCTTGGCTATTATTTAAGGTCAGTTTAAATCCAAAGAACCTATCATGTTCTTGGCAGTGAAGTAATATGAACCTTTATGTCACTGGGTGAATTAGGGGCTATTAGATAATACATAGTCAGGGACAGTAAAGCTGTCAGCTGAGGTCTGAGTCAAAGGGTTGAAGGTCATGCATGGAAGAACATGCTGAAACACACATACTGTGGCATGGCTCCAGACCTAGACTTCGACACGGATCCTTCACCTTCTGAGTCTGAGGAGGAAACACCTTTATAGAGAGAAATACAATAAGAAAATGAAAAAAAAAAAAAAAAGAATTGCAATTCCTGGTCTGAAACATGTTCGGCTGCAGGCTGCCTTCCTTTTACTGAATGATATTAATCCATAATTTGACTTTGTGATGCAGCCTGAAATCAAACCACACCGTGTACTAGCCAGAGGAGAACTGGCCCCCCGACTGAGCCTGGTTTCTCCCAAGGTTTTCTTCTCTATTTCTGTCACCGATGGAGTTTGGGTTCCTTGCCACAGTTGCCTCTTAGTTGAGGACACTTAGGGCCAGATTTACTAAACAGGGCAAATTAACGTCTGGTTTAAGACATGCTTTTTTGGGCTTTAAATAATGCTGCAAATACCAGTACATTAACCTCTGCAAACCTTAGTAAATCACCTTGCATTATTCATTTAAATACTTTCCTCCCATAAATTTTGCATCTGAAATTTAAACTCCTACAAATGCATATGCAATAAGGTCAGCCGCAAAAATAACCCTGTCCACGCCTTTTCAGCGCTCGTTTTTTGTGTGGAAAATCCCGAATCGTATTGTATGAAGCACTATATAAATAAAGGTGACTTGACTTGACTACTGTTAAAGTACAGAGTACTTGAGTTGGTTACGTGAATTAACAGCGCTGACCAACAGAGCTTGTATTAAAAAATTACTTCTGTGTGACCTGTAAATTCTTAATGGTTTATTGGCCTTCAAAGACAAACAGCCTAACAGCCTTGGGTATTATTTATGGTCATTTCATACTCAAACAACCTGCCGTGTGCTGTGGGTGGAGTAATATGAACTTTTATGGCACTGGGTGAATAAGGGGCTATTAGATAATACACAGTCAGGGCCGGTTAACCTATCAGCTGAGGTCTGAGGTCAAAGGGTTAAAAGCCATGTGAGGACAAACATGCACCCATACTGTCACATCTAATGTGATTGCACCATAATACTAATAAACATAATTTAACATGTAAAATATAATTACTTTGTGATATAGTATGTAATTATTCATGTTTTCAATTTAATGAAATTGTATGAATGTGAAATGTGGGCAGTTATTCAAATACAATTTTTTCAGTTCAAAATAAAAAAAAATTGTTTTAGACTATCAGGCATTATATCTTGAATTAAAACCTGTTAACAAATTGAAGTATAAACTTCATTAAAAGGATAGTTCACCCAAATATGAAAATTCTCTCATTCATATCATTTAGTCAACAAGTTGTTCCAAACCTGTATGAATTTCTCTAACTGAGTTTCCTGTATAAACACAAAAGAAGATATTTTGAAGAATGTTGGTAACCAAACAGTTGATAGGCCCCATTGACTTCCATAGTATTTTAAAAGTATTTTTTTCCACACTATTTAAGTCAATGGGGTCCATCAACTGTTACCAACATTCTTCTAAATATCTTCTTTTGTGTTCATCAGAGAAATTCATACAGGTTTGGAACAACATGAGGGTAAGTAAATGATGACAGAACTATGCCTTTAAAAATGGTTAGTCTCATGCTTATTACATACAAAAGAAAAGAAGAATTTCAAGTAAATTTATATTTTTTAAAGGATTTTTACATATACACATATTTTTACATTAGTACTGATCAATAAAATAATTTTGCGACGTATCTGGGAGCTCACCTTCAATATAAACCTCTGCAGAGGTGTTGTCTGCTCCCAGTGCGTTGGAAGCTACGCAGGTGTACCTGCCGGTGTCGTCTTCAAATGCTTCGGTTATCACTAGAGTGTGCAGGTCACCATCACGACAGATCTGAATATCAGGGCAGTGGTGCAGCTCCCGCCCCTCACAAAACCACCTGAGCAATTAAAACAGAGAGAACAGAATGTCAGTCAAAGGGTGTAGCCAATTACAGAGCTATAATATTGCCTTATTAAATCCGATTAAGCTCTGGTCAAAGCAATCATTGATTTCTCTCTCAAATAATACAAACATAAAAAAAAATGGAAACTGTGAACTATTAATCCAACAATCGAATCTGTAACAGTACTAAGTAGCATGGTTATACTGGAGGTCTTTTGTAAGAGTGTGATTTATGTGTGAGAAATTGGATAAATAAATGTAGATGAACAACTGAGGTCATGTTTACAGTAAATCCACTCTCCGCTTAGTTGGCTGCAATCAATTTTCTCTTACAGTCTGTTTGTTTGTTTGTGTGTGTGTGTGTGTTAGCGTGCGTGCGTTCTGGT
The DNA here is from genome assembly GCA_026230005.1 of Gila orcuttii. Lineage (NCBI taxonomy): Eukaryota > Metazoa > Chordata > Actinopteri > Cypriniformes > Leuciscidae > Gila > Gila orcuttii. The sequence continues at coordinate 33,229,704 of JAPDVR010000012.1, read as the reverse complement.
ATCACTAATCCCCGCCAATGCTCTCATCTCAGGCTGAGTCAGCTCTAAAGAGACTGAGAACAGATTTCCCTGATTAGAAAGATATTTACCAACTCATCAACACCAAACCAGATGATTCGCTCTTTTATCGAAACCTAAAGTCACCATGAAATCAAAATGGACAAATCTTTTTTTTAAAGGAATATTGCATTATAAATTATTTATTTATTTATCCGTGCGCATCTTTTTTAAAAAAAGAAGATCTCTTTTCTACTCTGATGACGTGTTTTTGGTGCGAGGATGGGACAACCTTTCACACATGAGATTATAGCAAACTACAACGATTCAATGATCCAATCAATTCCTGCCCTGGCCTCGGATATACGTCACAATAGGGAAGAAAAGACTATCGCTACTTCCTATTCATGCCGACTTTAAGTACGGTGTTGGCAGTCAAACTGTAAAGGGTTTGTGTATGTCTATAAGGTAAAGTATGGAATGTTTAAAAAAGTATGTAAAGTCTGTAATTGCTGTGCTACAAATGGCACCAAAAACAGTTAGATTGTTTTCAAACAGGTTTTCAGCTGCCATTAGTTGGCCAAACAGATACCACCGCCCTCAACTCATGTCATTAGTTAAGCTAGTGTTGCAGAGTCAGATGGGATGCTAAAAGAGTTTGGATAGTGCCACATTATATACACTTTTCATGAAAATCAGCCTACAAATGGCACTTTCTGTTAGGTAGCATATATTTATTCTTTTCATTCCTTAGCGCCGCCACATGTCTTCTTTTTAAACGGAAGAACACATTATTTGCAAATGCATTTTCAAAAACTGTTTTGGTTTGGGCCAGTACTGCATTAACAATAAAAAGGGGTATAGGGAGCAGAAGAGATATGCTAAGCATGGTATGATAATATTAAAATAGTTTACAAATACAAAATATATTATCATTACATTTTTTCCATATTACAGATTTCTGATCTGTGCTGTTCAAGTCTTTTAATTATAAAGGTAATGCTTAAAATGAATGAAAAACACTGAGCAGATTCTCTAAAATAGCTGAATGTAAATCAGTGTGTCTGACAGGTTTTGCTGCTTAGTCATGATATTGGCTGATTCTCAGACAGGGAGGAATGTTTAGATTGATTTGTGTGCACAACTGGAATATGACACATCAAACACTCACACACTTAAAGCGGGGACACCGCACTTCATCGTGACACAAGGGTCTGGGAATCATAAAGTCTATACAGGGAAAGTCCTTTACTCACCAAACACACACCAAAGGCAATTTCTGTTTCTATAAATCAGTTATTTGAGATAATGAGTCAGTGTGTGTTCTAAGGCCCTGAGGCATGAATATGAAGACTAGTATACTGTACTTGCCTCGAGCACCTGTAAGTGTATGTTACGGGAAGCACTGACACACGCACAAACACACACACGCACGCACACATACACACACACACACACACACACACACACACACACACACACACATAAACACACTGTCTGGGTCACTATACATCATACTGCGCAATTCTTTCAAGTTTTCTTTGTACACTAAGTATCTCAGACCACTTTTATATCTAACCTATAACACTCCACACACACACACACACACACACACACACACACACACACACACACACACACACACACACACACACACACACACACACACATGCACGCTTTAATGTGTCTGGAATGAGTCCTGGTTTAGGCGCACAGCTGTTCATTTAGCTCGTCTCCGGATCTTAAAATACTCTGAGACATCATTAAGACTTCTATAAAGAATCCCAAAATTCAGGAGCCTGCTGAGTCTGTTTCATTCCATCCTGGCAGTCGAAGGCTTTATCCATTTTCTGTTTCATTCTCATTACCAAATCAGGTACTGCTCAGATCTGCTTCTTTTTGTCTCTGCATTTGAAATCAGATCCCTAAACATGGCTTCTTTCTCCAAGGCTATAAAAATGAAGGATGCCTGTAACATTACAACTGCAATGTCTATTCTGTGTGCTCTTGTGAAAACTGTTGGAATCACTTTTAAACACCTTTGTGAATCCTGGAAAGATTCCAAGACATTCCCAGGTTTGGCGGCTCTGTTTCACACCCCTTTGCCGTTCATGGCTCGGACAACAGCATCCAATTTATCACTCATGCTCTTTGACTTGTCAGTACACACCGAAAGAACAGATGAGCCTAGCGAGCATGCCAAGACATTATATTATATCTATTGATTAAAATTGTATCAACTATGTTCAGAACTGATGGTTGACGGTTGAGTTAATACCATCAGATGAAACACATTCAGGCAATGTTCAGTTCTCTATATTCATATTCTGTCTGTCTATCCACCTCTCTGCAGGCTCATGCAAGCCTAATACACTCATTTATCTCAGAGAGAGAGAGATTTTATGATGCCAGGACAGGTGTGTGTCTGATTCACCACAGCATCAAACTAGCTGCAGTCTTTGGTTCTGCAAGGGGGATTTTTCCCCTTAAGGATTATTGGTGGTCTAGATTCAATTCCAAAACCCCAAAACCACTTAATAAAACTAATTAAAGTCTTAGAAAATTGATGGCAGAAGATCATGTCTAAGGCTGGTGATTACATGTTGTCTAGAAAGTATGTCTAACACTTAAAGGTTTAAATCAATTTTATAATAATTATAATGAAGGAACGAGCATAGTAAATATGAATTTGGTCCACTTTAGACATTCTACTAACTTTACTTTGCAACTTACATTTCAACTAACTCTCATTATAGTATTAGTAGACTGTTAACACTTTATTTTGATGCTCCCCAACAGACATTCCACTGATTATATGTAACTTTGCAAGTCAACCAATTCTACTAACTTGAACCCTAACAGTCAACTAACAGTCTACTACAGTCAACTTATACTCTGAGTTAGTTGACATGTAGTTGCAAAGTTACTTATAGTTAGCAGAATGTCTAAAGTGGGCCAACAAAATAAAGTGTAACCTAAAAAAAGGTTTTTAAAATGTTGAACAGAAATGGCACTTTCACAAAAAACCGTCCACGTTTTTTTTAAACATTTTTTTAACGTTTTTTAAGTTTCTCATCCACACCGAAATGGCAGGCACAATAGCGGTATAAACATACATATCTAGTTCAATATGCGTCACATGACTAAACATGCATCATCGGTTTCAAATACCTCAGTTTTCACAGTCCACACTACGACGCAAAAACAACGTTTTAAAATGTATCCACTTGGGAAAGCGTTTTCAAAAAACTCCATCTTCGCTGGACAAAAAAAGTGTGGACAGAAGGCCAAAACAGAGAGAAAAATATGTGATTTCAAATTAACACATATTAGTGTGGACAAGGCCTAAGATAAACTGCTTGTGTTTTTCTTCATCTTCAAGTGGCTCTGGATAAAAGTGGATAAAATGTAAACGTAAATGAGTGTGTCCCATGTGTTACGGGAGTAGGGCTTATGACAGGACACAAGAGTGAACAGAGGCTCGGGTCATCTACGTCCAACAGCTGGAATATGTCACATAAATCACAGAGACAGGGAGACATGTTGTGTTTATTACGTGGTGAAATCAGTCTACTCTCATTCTAAGACATTCTGCTTGTGAGACATCACTGTCATTGAGGTCAGGAAGCGGAGTGAAATGTGCATTAGCTTGAGTCTGTGTGATCACATTCAGATGGAGGAGCTTCTAATTGCTCGAAAAAAGCAGCATGTCCATGTGGTTCAGATCCCATGTGAAGGCAAAAAGTGTTTGTCTGCTTTACCGCAACTACGGCAAAATTAAGCCCAGATATGGCATCAAGGGCATCTGTCGTCTTTACCCCTTCCTCTCACAGTCTGCAGTTATTCCCTCATTTGTCTTCATTATTAATTCTGTCCTGTCTTTTCTCAAGTTACCACTCTGTAAGGATATTTCAAGAACTAAGGCTGGCTGTGACACTTTTAATGAACTGTAATGAACTTTTAATAACTTTTAGTCGAACCAACATGCCCATCCCCATTCGGCCTCTTCCCATCTGCATGGGATATGAATAATTATTATGGTTGCATTGTTTTTCCATTTACCTATTTTAGATTTTGTTGAAATTAAGTACCTAAACTTCAATAATTTAAATAGGTAAATTTAGTTACAGTTGTTACAATTCAGTGACGGCAACTCAACATTTTAAGTTCAGTCAAGACATTTATACAACAATAGTAAATAAATCACCACATTTTTTAAGCTCAACAAAATACTCCTGTTTTACAGCGCACAGAAACAAATCCAGGCTATCTTTCAGATAAAGACTGACTGAATTCCCTAGTGCATGGATGCTAAACCTGCCTCAAAGACGTCCAGTTCAATTTCTTACACCATCTAATAGAAGCTCATCCACCCCTGGACAGAAAACCATACTCTTTTCACCAAAATATGTTCTGAAATAATGGCCTCTCTGCATTGCTTCATGGCTACTTCATTGTGGCTGTGTTAACATCCCGACCACAACTCACAGACACTCTGGAGAAGCAGCTCATGAGCCGTCGGCCTCGGTGCCCTACAGGGAATTCTGCCCATCATCATACGTTAAAGAGCAAAAGGAATGACAAATGTGCCATATTTATTCAACTTTTTTTTTTAATGGAAAACAGTTGATTGTCTTTTAAGGATCTAGTACCATGCTTTTAGGATGCTGTGGTTTAATTATGAGACATTTTTAAAAATGTCTTTAGACCTTCTTGTTGTTTTTGAATGTAAAAACATGTCTCATATGGTAATGAGACCCACTGTAGACCAGCTTAGTACTGTACTGCTGTCATCATCTATTACAAAACAGACTAATCACAATAAACCATTAACTAACTGAGGAACAGTTTCAGAAAAACCATCCACGGGGGAAAAACGCAGCTCGTCACGGTAATGGAACTAAACAAACAATGTGTTTGCCATAAACACCTGAACATGTAACACAAGACATCCTGTTTAGGGATCCTAGTTTAGTTTTCCACTGGAGTTCTGCTGCATGCTTTACACTAATTAGATGTGGGTGGATTGGGTTTAACAGGGCTTACAGGCAGTGTTGGAGCTTGCTATGTTGGTATGTGTGCAAGTGAGAAACCCTGTTAGTTTCAATCTCCAGAAGTTGGAAAAAGCCTGCATCAACAAGCTGCAAAGAGGAAATGGCCCAAATCGGTTTGTTTATTTATTTATGTTATATTTACACTGTTGCAATTAATGTACATTTTTCTCGTCAAACATTAACATTTATGCACATGCTGAATTTACAAAGCATTTTGAGTGGTGGAAGTATTGGTAATAGAAAGTATGCACATTTTGCTAGTCATACCCACTAACCAGACCTAATGAACAATTATTAAGGGTAATTACTGAACCATATAAACCAATTCAGCAGTGTCCATCATAGCCAAACACTGTGTGTGTCTGTGAGAGAGAAAGAGAGGGAATGGCACAAACTCTCTTTCCGCCTCTTGTGGTTTGGCCACGACGTGGCCAGTGTAACAGAGATTCCCTATTTAAACTTTCCATCTACAACAGCAAATAACAACAAGTCACAGAGTATGTGTGTGAGGATACTGGCCTCATTCTCACATGAGAAAGACACACACTTCTCTGTCAAATCTACTATCCTGCCAAGTAACAGGTAATTTCATCTCTTGCACTGTCAATGTTGTCTCCATTCTCACACTTTCACTACCATCCAACAACAGTCAGATAAATAGAAATAGAAATTTCAAGCATCCATGGGTATAGAGAAACACTGGATGGAAATAAGAAAACTCCACTCACTGCTTCCATGGATAATTATAAGCCACCTTCAAAACCAGAGCATATTGATCTTCTGGCAAGAGTCAAACAAGTTAAAAACACAAGAGTACAGACCAAGGGAGAGTTTGATGGTCTTTTTGACAAGAAACATTTGGTTTGCACTACAAAAATACATTTGTAGCAGAATAGACAGTACAGAAGCAGCAACATAAAGGCATTTGTACAGAAATTACAATTAGAGAAAGTTATAAAGTCGATGTTTCAAATAATGAATCTAAATAAAATATATAATTATTCTGAAAAAGTGTAAATGTAAACACACTATTTTAATGTTTATGACTCTTTCAATATGAAAGTGTGACTATAGAAACATGAAATGATGAATGAAAAATATGTATGCTGTCACAGTTTTGGTTTCGTTTTCTATCAGTCTGTTTAACCACCTGTTTGCCTGTGTTCCCTTGTTCTCCTTTTCCCGCCATTATCAGTTACCATGGATATTCATTTAATCATCACAGCTATTCAGCATTTAGTTAATAACCATGTGTATTTAAGTTCCTCACCTTCACTCATTCTGTGTCTGGTATTGTTTGTGCATGGCAGTGTTCCGAGTTATGTTTATTAAAGACTGTTGTTATTTATACCTTCTTCTTCATCATGTGACTTATACCGTTACATATACAATATTTAATATTATATATATATATATATATATATATACATATATATAATTATTCTGAAAAAAATAAGTACAAAAACTTGTAAAGTTTACAAATAAATAGAATATTATCCCTGCTAAAATGCATCACCATTGTTTGTGTTAAAGCAATCTGTCAGGTAAAGCTAGAGTTTTGGTGAGTATAAGGTCAATTGTGGGATGTTGGCCGTATGTGTAATTCTATTGATCTCTTTCTGTATAATATGCCCCATATGTACTTCATCTATTGAATGGTGCAGGATAAATCTATTTGTCCTTTTCTTCTTTCTGTCTTTCTTTTTTGCTAGCTCTCTTTTCATGCATGAAGACCTGAAATAATCTGATTTGGCTTCCCTTGAACTTGGCATATCAAGAGACCTGAAATCCATTCTGATCTGTTAGTGTATCTGTTGGAGGTGTTTTGAAAGAATATGCTTCATGTCACTGACATCAGGCCAGACAACACCTCAGAAACACAGGAAGAGGTCTGGAGCCAGAATTAAACACTGAGCAGTTTTGGGAGACAGACTGAGAGGGTGAGGGTGGGCTCGGGGTCACCGGGAGTTGGGTGCATGTCTGATGCGGTGGAAGGCCAACAGTTAAAGTTTAAAAAGGTAAGACAACTATGACAACTTTTAGAACAACCTTATCATGATAGATTATAGTGTGTGCATGTGTGTAATCTGATTCCGGAAGCTCATGACAAATGCTAAATTCTCTGAGCGCAATCAGTGGAGTCATTTAGCGCCTGGTTACAATTGACCTCACAGGTCAGATGCTTAAGGTCAGAGGCCAGGAAGGGAACACAGGGAAGAAGATAGGAATGGAGAGAAGACAGCAAGAGATGCCCCAAATAGAAATACTGATAGATGCATCTGCAGCAGCTGAATTATGAAGTTCTTGTAAACACACACACACACACACACACACACACACACACACACACACACACACACACACACACACACTATGGCAGCAACCCACCGTCCACATGGCATTTACCTCCAGACACTCACACTGTTTTATAAACAGTATGAAAAATTAATAAGGTATTGATCACAGAAGCTGCATCTGAAGTGACATATACTATACACCAGAAAAAGTTGCATTTACAATTACAATTAGAAAAAAAATAATGAAATATTTAAATGGTAATTTATTATTGTAAATATTCAATTTTTTCTAATATTTCAAATATAAAATTATGAGAGACAAAAATTATGAATAAAACCAATTGTGGATAACATTGATTAAAACATTTAATATTTAATCTGTCATGACAACGGATGTGCATCCATTTACACAGAAGCATAAATAAAGACCATATACTATACAATTATTTATTGCAATGCTCAGCACATTATGATGCATTTATTAACACATGTAGTTTGGAAATATCTTGAGAAATGTATCTTTTCTGATAAATGTGCCATAGTCATTAAGTAAAACAATCTCAGATAAAAACATCATATGAAGATAATCAAGAGTATCCAGATAAACAGATCTGTAACACTTGTTTACTTAACATTTAATATAAAGTTATTTTAACTTCAAATATAAATGCTTAGTATTAATTTAATAAAATAAAATAAAACAAAACCTTTTCTACAAATTGCTTTTAAATGTAGTTTTTTTTTTTAAGATAAGGTAAAGGATAACTAATTTCTGTAAAGCAAATTTTCAGAGTTCAAAGTTCAGTTAAACTTACCAGAGCTCTAATGCTTATCTTGCTTCTTAAAATATATCCAGAAATGATGACTAAACATGCAGATTTCAGTCTGCAAGAAGTGCTCACACACTCCCTTTGAATGCCTACACAAGCCTGAGAGTTCAATCACTCACACATGTACACACTCTCTGCCACACTGGGTAGAGCTGAAGAGAGAGAAAAGGGAGGGAGCAGGAGGCTGTATAAGAGAGAGAGAGACACGCTGTAACTGTGAATAAAGATTCAATAGCGCACTAAACCTTTGGCATACGTCCAGCCCACTCATTATTTCTCTCTTATTCATTCTCTCTTTTGCAAATCGTTTCAACGTTGACTTCACCCCGCATCTCCTCAAATTAACATTCCCATGTCACAGGAACTTTTTGACTATTTGACTTTGGTCTGTCATTTGAATTGGTCTTGAATTAAATTCAAGATTTCCTAGAAATTGAGAAACAACTCAGATTTGAGTATACAGCTTCCAGAGGTGAATGGAGGACATCTCTAATAGAAAAAGTAACATAGTTGGTTTCCCTGACCACATTGACATGCCCCTGATCTATAATAAAGAATATGTATAGAAAACCGTGCACATGATTTTTTAATCAAACTCCAAATTATGCTTAACCCTTTCTTCCAAAAATAATATTTACATTCTTCACAGCTACACTGGAATATTCTTGTGTGCATGAAAACAGCATATTCTAAATAAACTAAGACATACATTATTTTCCTGCTACTACTCACCTTGGGTAATACTTGACTTGCTCGCTCTTGCCATTTATTGCAATATATATTACATATACATACATACAGTGTTACAAAATGTAATATAATTCACTCATGAATTCCCATTCATATCCTTAGCAATCAGGGTGTGATCAATTGTTTATAAAAATCAGTTAAAACACTGACCTCTTCGCTTCAGTAATGTGTTTCTTGACTTGCTTTTAACAACTGTCTGTATCTAACACAACCAGAATAACCTTGTAGTGTACATATATAAAAGAACCTATGAAAAAGGCTATGTATCTACCATTCAAAAGTTTAGGGTCTGTAAGAGTTTTTTTTTATATAAAATAAAATAAAATACTTTTATTTAACAAGGATACTCAAAATGGACAGTAAACACAAAAACATTGCACTGTACGTCAAATAAATTCTGTACTTTATATTAATCAAAGAATGCTGAAAAAAAATCTGTCACGGTGCACGGATATGAATACATTTTCTGTTTTATTATATTATTATTCTGTCTTTATTATATTCTACTTTATTATTATTTTTAGTGTTTGCATGACCCAAAAATTTGATTAAAGTAGTATTTGAGGCCCATTGTATTCTGGGTAATACTGTATTCTAGAACTCTACTGAGCTAACACAATAGCCAAAAAACATTTCTTGCTGCTTCAGCTCTGCCGTTACCCATGCCAACATGTCCAGGTCACAGTCCAACGGGCACCTTACCAACATTCCCTCACTGACACATTAACACAATCAAACGGGTTGCATTTTTTAACGGTCGGCAAACAGTGCATAATAATATATGAATATGAAAAAGAAAATTAAATATATATGAAAGAATAACAATTCAATTCAACAATTCCAATATCAATCAAATGCTGAACAATTCAATCATAAACCATATTTTTTGGATTCTGAACAAAATTTGTCATTTACTTGGGCCGTATTAAGCATTTCAGTAATCTTCAGGACAAAAATAGTCTTGGTTAGAAGAGTCCACTTAGCATTGATCTAAAAACAGCTAACGGCACCTGGTCTCAGTCAAACAGATGGCATTCACCTGTTTCATCAATGCATTATGGGACAGTGAGAGACAAGATACAGAAGCAAACAGGCCGTCTTATCACTGATCATTTTGTTTGGAACTGGCACAGGCATGTTTTATTTGCACAATAACACAATTGTGTTGTATACAGTACAGTTAATCCTTTATTTGGGGTGAGGTTAGACGTGTTGTGGCATATTGAGATTGTAACTTTTCGAAAACCTTCATGGTTAGTTAGTGACTCTCAGTCTTTCAGTCCATAAACAGGTGGAACACTTGGGTGGGGTATTTATGGAGCATGAGCTCAGAAAGTACACATACCCTCAGAAACACACACAACAAGAGACAAACACTCATATGGGCATCCAGGCATTTTTAAACCAGCACACAGTATGATGCACAGACACATCCACACCTTTTTATATTTAGAAAAAACGCATTAAGAAGTGTGATTGCATGACTACTTTCTCCGTTACTAACACTACTGCAAGATTTGCATGTACACACTCTGTGTCCCACACCTCAACAGTGCCTCTCTGTGTTTATTTATCTGACCAATGAGGTGCTCATGTTACACAACCATTCATTTAGAAACAGGACAAAGTGACAACACAATTTACTTTATTTAATCATTATTTTTTTTACATTTGATTATTTTAGGTAAATTCAATTATTTATACCTTTACCTCAGAATTAAGATATAAAAAGTCAATTGAAAGATGTTTAAAATAAATAAAGCTCGCTGTGAGATATTTACACTGCAAAGGCGTCACAAAAGCAGCATCTAGTGTATCCAAAAGTGGTGATGCTTATTGACGAGTTGTTTTCTCTGTAATTAATCTCCCATTTTTACCAGTTTAACCCATTCAGGCCAATTTGCGGATTGGTTGCAGGCATTATAATGTTGACAGGTTAATCAACTGGCTTCAGCCTTCCTTCATTAACAAAAATTAAAAGGTGACTCTATAGGTGACTCTACTGAAACATTTGAAAATTATGTTGAAACCTATTTTTACTAAGACCAACCAATAATGTAAAGATGCCTTATGAATACATGCAAATCTATACAAATCATTTATTTTCATCTAATAACAGCACCTAAAAATAATAATTATTATGCTATTTATTTTCATCTGCACTTCTCTTTCCACCTGACTCTCATCCTTCTGTTCAAAAGGTCTTCCAAGGTTCATCTCAGAATCATCTCAAAATGCTTTTCCAATTACCATGACAACCTTTACATTTCTCCAAAGAAAAGAAAACACAAAGTAAAACAAACTCTAGTCCTCTCCGGATGCACTAAGATGCTGAATAGTACAAGTTAAGCAAACAACACTCTAACAATTGTACTCTAAATAAACAAACCATTAATCTGACAAACAAATCTAAACACAAGGATTAATGATGACTATCATCTATTCAGTGAAGTTAATGATGGTGAAATACATACACAACATTGAGAAAGATTGTGTTCAAAGACCAGCACTGAAGCTCAGATGAAATTGACGAAAGGTTTTTCTGAATTGTGAGCTGGTAAAAAGGTTCCTTTGTGTTTCTGTTTGAGTTTACACAGCAGATATACATAGTGTATTTTACAGGTCTCTGTCTCTGGTGTGTCATCAACCTGTATTAATGTGTTGCACACGTAGTTGAACCAAAAAGTCATCTTTCATACAGTATTGTGTGTGTTTGGGGTTGAAAAATGGGCTTCGGTTGTTGGTAAATCAAAAGCTGAAGAAAACAATAAAACTAGATCAACTGCAGAAACAGTCCAAAGCTCTCACTGACATCTGCCTCAAACACACATTCATTTCATTTGGCTTTTGAAATTGCTCAGGTTTCCAACACACACAAATCAATGTATGCCCAAAGGCACGAATGAGCTACAAAGTTGACATGCTCCTCATTTTACAGTACACAGTCAATGTACAAATTATACAGATCCAAATCTGATGGAGGTATTCTAACTGCTGTTAAACAGACTTATTCAAGGATACACACACCCACAGAACTGATGTCATCTCTCATGAAGGAAGCCTTTTCTGGCTTTGTTTTGCATCCTCTTGCTCCTGGACATCTGTTGAACTGTATCTGTTAAACGGTTCAGAGATTTCCAGAACATTCTCTAACAATAGAATAGAATAGAATAGAATAGAATAGAATAGAATAGAATAGAATAGAATATACTTTATTGTCCCCTAGGGGAAATTTGTCATGGACTCAAGAGTGCGTAGTGCATAGTAGTAGCTGCCCTTACAGACAATTAAATACAAATAACAGCTAAAGACGTACACATAGACTACAAAAAACACACATGACACATCCAAGAAAAAATTAAACAAACAAAAATAAATAAATAAATAAAAATGAAAACAAATTACAACAAGAAGAACACCAAGTTATTGCACACTTCCCAGGCCTCAAAGTACAAGTCTTATTTAAAATTTTGATTTAAAATTTTGATAGAGGTAGGTATGAAAGAGTGTTTAAAACGGTTCAATTTAGTTTTGGGGATTCTGTACCTTCTGCCAGAAGGCAAGACCTCATAATCCGTATAAAGGATGTGGGACGGGTCCAACAGTACTCTCCGTGCCTGCCTGAGTACAGACTGCTCATAGATGGACTGAAGGGAGAGCTTTTCAGTCCTCCCCATCACCTTCATAGCAGTCTGTACCAGTCGCTGTAACTTTGATTTAGACTGTGTGGAGAGATTGCCGAACCACGCCGTCATCCCATACCTGATGACACTCTCTATCACTGCCTGATAAAATAAATACATAATGTTCTGGCTGACACCAAACACCCTCAGTCTGCGTAAAAAATACAGCCTTTGATGTAAACGGGAACATACATACTCAACATGATCACTCCAGCTAAAAAGGTTATCCAGGTGGATACCCAGATACCTATAAGAAGTGACCTGTTTGATCTCCTCCCTGTGAATAGACAATGGGGTATGATCCCCCACCGATCGAGGGTCAAATACCATCTCCTTAGTTTTTTTAATGTTAATAGTGAGATAGTTCTCGTCACACCACTGAACAAATTTAATAACCTCAGCGAAGTACAACGACGGGTCTGAGTTCTGGTGAAGCAGACTGAGAATGGCAGTGTCGTCAGAAAATTTAAAAAACAGATTACCCGGGAGACTATTGGTGCAATCGTTAGTATAAAGGGTGAACAGGACCGGTGAACTTACACAGCCCTGAGGTACCCCCATACTGATGCATTTGGATTCCGAAAGTAAATCATTAATCCTGACATTTTGGGTTCTATCTATTAAAAAAGAATGAAACCACTTAATAATAAAAGGATTAACATTCATCTGAGTCATTTTCTGTAAGAGCAGATGAGGCCGTAATGTATTAAAAGCAGAACTAAAATCAATGAACAAAAGGCGTGCATATGCCTTAGGATCCTCCAGATGCTTAAGAGTTAGGTGGGAGATGCTGTTAATTGCATCGTCTGTACTCCTTCCTTGCCTATAAGCAAACTGGAGTGGATCTAGTTCAGTATTAATTTCAGATTTCAGTGCAGACACCATGAATTTTTCAAAACATTTCATGACAACAGAAGTTAAAGCCACCGGTCTATAATCATTGTTTTCTGTAGGACAGGGTTTCTTTGGAATAGGAATAATGGTAGATTTTTTCCAGAGGGCAGGAACCAGATGGGAATCTGCAGACCTCTGAAACACAGGGCACCATGCAGGGGTTAACTCTGCAGCAAAGGTCTTTAGAAGAAAAGCAGAGATGCCATCAGGGCCTGCAGATTTCTTTTTGCACACATTACTGAAAAGTGACAGAATTTTGGAGGGATCAACTACTAACCTAGAGCAGGGGTCGGTTGTAATTGACTGTAGTACATTATTACATTCCAAATAATAATCCTGTGTATCAAACCTAAGAAAAAAATCATTGAATTCGTTTGCCCTACTCAGCTCATCATGCGTTATGAGGCCGTTTCTATGTGTTGTCATATTTGTAACAGCTTTCATGGAGGCCCAGAGTTTTTTAGAGTCCACAGAAGCAAAATTCTGTTCAATGACATCCCTGTGTTTCCTTCTTGCCTCCCTTAACAACTGATTAAGCTCCTTTTGAACTGATTTCAACCCCATCCTATCATGATTCCTAAAAGCCATTTTTTTCCGGTTGATACAGTCCTTTAACTCTCTGGTGATATATGGCTTATTGTTAGGATAAATTGTAATAACCTTCTTAGTGGCCACACAATCCTCACAAAATTTAATGTACTCTGTAATAGTGTCAGTGGCTTCATCGATACCCAAACCATGAAAAATGTCCCAATCTGTACAGAGAAATGAGCCCTTCAGTTTCTCTATGCTGTCTTTAGACCATACAGTCACTGTCTTAGTTAATGGTTTACTGCTCTTTAAAACAGTCTTATAGGTGGGTATCAAATGGACTGTATTATGGTCTGAATTTGACACAGGGGGCTTTGGACTGGCCCTGTATGCATGTCTTATATTACCAAAACATTTGTCCAATACTCTATTGTCACGAGTGCCACACTTGACATATTGCTCAAATCCTGGAAGGGATAATTCCAATTTACAGTGGTTAAAATCTCCAAGAATAAAGACTGGGGCTCCCGGAGTGCGTTGCAGTTGATTGTGAACACAGTCTGTAACACGAGCTGCAGCTCGGGCCGCATTCCCGCTGGGTGGCACATACGCTGAGCAAATTACAATATTGCCAAACTCCCTCGGGAGGTAAAAAGGTCTTAGAGAAATGCACAGCAATTCAATATCAGGGCTGCACACAATCTCTCTCACAGAATAGTTCGTGCACCAGCTGTCATTCACAAACACACAGATACCTCCCCCTCGAATTTTCCCCGAAGTTTCATCCCTGTCTGCTCGGACAAGGGAGAACCCCTCTAGCTCGATCAAGGAGTTGGGGATGACTTTGTGGAGCCAAGTCTCTGTAAAAACCAGCAAGCCTGCCTCGCGATATTCAAAACATACCCTCATGTTGGTACGGAGCTCCTCCATTTTGTTCCTAAGCGAGCGAACATTGCTCAGGATCATACCAGGCAGCGGAGGTCTACTGCCTCTCCGGCGGAGACGCTGTCGGGTCCCCCCACGTCGGCCTCTCTTCCGTAGTTTCCTGGGAAACGGCAGGATTTTAAATGCCCCGGGCAGGTTGAATAAATCCGCGGGCGGCGATGATGTTCCTGTGTAACGGAGAGACAACAGCGTGTCTCTGGAGTAGATGAGTGGTAACCCACCCTCCACGTATGGAAAAGTTTGACACATCCTCAGAAGCTGCCAGACAATCAGTACCAGTAATAGTCCTTGTGCAAATAACGCCATGATGCTCCTCTAAAACGAATAAAAACAGTAACAAACAAAAGAAATAAAATAGTAAAACAGCAGCACCAGCAGCACACGAGTCCGGGTCGCCAGCCGAGCAGCGCCACCGGGAATCACCTAATGTAGCCTAATGTGTGTCTTTACATTGTGTTCACAAATATGTGCAATTTGAGTCGTTAAGGTCACACTGCAAGACATGAAGTACTGCGATATATAAAGTGAGATATAAAGTCATAGTGAAAAATATATGGTTACACTGCAAGATAGTCACACTGAGAGACATTAGGTCACTGTGAGATATAAAGTATAGGCCTATATATCTTTTTTTTTAAATAAATGCATTTTAAATACATTTTGGTATAGGTATACCAAATTTATTTTTTATAAGTATACTACAAATCCATAACATATTTACTGACATAACACTTGAGACCTACTGATAAAAATATTATAATTAAACTTTATTTGGAGTAGGTCTTTATTGCACAATGCACATTTCTAAATATTAAGCCTAAAATGTGTTTTAATATCACTATTAGTAAGGTTAGTGTGATCACAGTAAGGTCGCACTGCGATATATAAAGGCACTGCGAGAAATAAAGCCACACTGCAAGATTTAGTCACACTGTGAGATATAAAGTCACACTGCGATATATGAAGTCCCGCTGCAGTATATAAAGTCACAATTCAAGATATAAGGTCACACTGAGAGATAAAGTCTCAATTATTAGAAACAATTGGCTCTTCAAAATGTCAAAAGTAAATGTATGCCCAGTCATAATGCTCTTCTGTCATTATTCTCATCATCACACTCATCTTAATGTCGTTTTAAACATTTATGATTTTCTGTCTTGCAGAACACAAAAGAAAATTTTCTTAAGAATGTTTCAACTGTTTAAATAAATATATATATTCTCAAATATATATATATATATATATAGAATATTCTTTTGTGGTCCATATATCCTATAATTTTTGTGTGAACTATCCCCTTAAATTAAAACAGGGTTCTGTCCCTCAGACAAATTGGGTTTAAAGCTTAGTTCAAGGTTTGTGTTGGACGTGTCTCATAAACTGTTAAAACCATCAGTGATATTCACCAGCATACGCAACACTCCACATCTAAATCAACTTTATATTTAATGGCTTTGCTTCAAAAGACGCACTAAGGTTTATATTAGATCACATATCATACTTTAAAAACAGCTCAGTTTCATGAATGAGCAAAAGTGCAATCATCTACAGTTACACTATTAAACATGACACCATTCAATGTAAAACGGAAAAATTTTCACATTGATAAATGCCAAAATACATTAATCTTCATGTACACACTCGATGACTTTAGCCGTCATAATCGGCCCACTGCCAATACAGACTCCTTCTGCCCTTTCACGTGCAACCGTGGCCTACATTAGACTCCAGTAAGTTCCTGCACAGTGAGCGAAGCCATTATATAAGTGAATGATTCAGTTGACGCCGACCTCTGCCTCCCTCAATGCAGACGTTTATAGAGTCGGTAATATCAAAGGGGTCAGTTTAACAGGCGAAACTAAATGCTCAGAGACACAACTCCCTAAGATTGTGACATCATCACCAGAACTCCGGCGCCTCACGGTCGAACCCCGCAGAACCCGAAGAGATGGACAGAGATGAGAAAGATGACTAAAAGAGGAACAAGACAGAGGGGAGGAATTATGAGCAGCGTGGAAAGAATTTTCTTGAAGGGACAGTTAAAACAAGAAAGAGACAGATGGGGATGTGATAAGAGTGTGTGATAGAGAGGAAACATGAGGAAAGAAAGACAAATGAATGATGTGATATGGTACAGGGATTTATATAAAGAGATTAAAGAGAGAATGAGAGTGAGAGAAATGACCAGATGTGTTAGACAGATGAAGAGGTCTGTGTCTTTTGACAGTTTAATAGAGAGATTGTAATCCAGTCACAATCTGCAGGGCAACATATTCTGTTAAAATATTTCTGCATGAGCTGGAAACATGAACTCAATATACACATTCCTTAACAAAGGGGTTTTCAAACTTCTTCCACGGACCCCCAAATATGATGATTCCCTTGAACGACCCACTAAAATAAAAAGGCAGCTTTATATTTGAATGTATTAAAATCCACAAATAAATAAATATAAATATTTATAAGTCAGAATATAATATAAATACAGTTAATACTAAATTATTCAACCCCCATTGCAAATCAGGTTTATTGGCAAAATTTACAGACTTTCAGCTGCAATGAACAAATCAAACAAAAGTAATTGAAATACTGTAGCTCAACACAACAAATATTTCAAGTGGTTTCCCCAAATTCAACTGAAAATGTTACTTTCAATGACTTCTGCAGTCTCAAAATTATTCAACCCCATTCAAGAATTTTTAGTACTTAGTAGAATAGTATAACCAGACACCAGCTTCTGGCAGCGTTTCTGAGGAATCCTAGCCCATTCCTTATGAGCAATGGCCTTCAGTTCAGTGACATTCTTGGGTTTGGGTTCTGCAACCGCTTTCTTCAAATTTCTTCAGATTTTCTATGGGGTTCAAGTCAGGTGACTGTGATGGCCACTGTAGAATGTAGCACTGTAGGAAGGTCAAATAACACCCAAGCTTCAGCTTCCTCACTGACGGCATGATGTTTTCTCCTAGAATTTCCTGATACTACAATGAATCCATCTTGGCTTCCACACACTGCAGGTTTCCAGTGCCAGAGGATGCAAAGCAGACCCAGAGCATCATCACCATGCTTAACTGTAGACAGAGTGTCCTTTTCAACATTTGCTTCCTTCTTCTTCCTCCAGACATACCACTGATCCATAGCGCCGAAAAGTTTGTTTTGTTTCATCGTTCCATAGAACAGAATCCCAAAACCTCTGTGGCTTATTTATATGATTTTGAGCAAATTGGAGCCAATTTTTCTTGTGCTTTTGGGTCAGTAGTGGTGTACGTCTTGGAGTTCTGGCAATCAGGTTTAGTACGCGCCTTACTGTGCAAGCTGAATCCTCAGTTCCTGTTGCCACCAAGTCTTGCTGCAGGTCTTTTGCAGTCACTCAAGAAATCAGAAATCTGGTTGCAGCCGTTGATAGCTTCCTTTTTCTGCCCTGTCCAGGTAGTGTAACCACTGTTCCTTCCTTTGTCTCTAGGAATCTTTTTCGCTATCTTTTTGTATCCCTTTGCTTGTTTGTGAAGGGCGATTATATCTTCTCTTAACTTTTTGGACCATTCTTTTGACTTAACCATATTTCTAACATGCAGTCAAACTTGACACTCAACAAACCTAACTATTTCAGATATTTCATGTGTTCAAGCTCAAGTACACCTGGTGCAAATAATTAAGCCCTTGATTAGGTGTATCAGGTGTGCTTGAGACAACATCTGTTTTGCAGATTTGTGCTGTTGTGAGGGATTCTTTTCAGGGGGTTGAATAATTTTGAGAATGCAGAAGTCATTAAAAGTGGAATTTTCAGTTCAATTTGAGGAAACCAATTGAAACTTTGGCTGTGTTGAGCTATTTTAATTACTATTGTTTGATTTGTTCATTGCAAACAGCTGAAAGTCTGTAAATTTTGCCAATAAACCTGATTTGCAATGGGGGTTGAATAATTTAGATTACAACTGTATAAATATTTATATTACAGAAATATTATGAAGACAGAATGTAGTCAGAGTATAACTATATTTATATTATGAAATAACATAAGGATGTAATATATGTACACTGCCGTTAAAAAGTTTGGGATCGATAAGATTATTTTTTTAAAAAATAAGTTTATGCTCACCAAGGCTGCATTTATTTGATTAAAAAATACAACTAAAATAAAAACAGTAATATTGTTAAATATTATTTCAATTTAAAATATGTTTTCTATTTGAATATATTTTCAAATGTAATTTATTTCTGTGATAAAAGCTGAATTTTCAGCATCATTACTCCAGTCTTCAGTGTCACATGATCCTTCAGAAATCATTCTGCTGATTTGCTGCTCAAAAACATCTATGATTATTACCAATGTCGAAAATAGTTTTTTGATGAACAGAAAGTTCAAAAGAACAGCATTTATTTGAAATAGAATATTTTGTAACATTCTTTTGTAATACCAGGCGTAAGCAGGGTCATTCATTCACAGACATGCACACACCCACGTACACTTGCATACACATAGGCCTACAATAAACCAGTCATAAACACAAACACCTGATTTTCACACCAATGAAATAATCCCAATACAATTACACCACAAACAAATGCTAACATTCAGTCTTCAGATATGAGAGATACTGTATAAGCTACATAATTGATAGCAGGTTAAGGTTCAAAGGCTGTCAGTCTCTTGGCCCAAACACAAGAATTCAGGCACATTCAAAGCTAACAGCCATTTCAAACCCTGCATCACGGTACACCCCATGAATCCACCTAACATGCTGCTACTTAAGTGTGTGTGAACGTCTTTATTCCATACATGGCCTGACCTGACATCAGCCAAGATAACGCAGAATATTTTCGGACGTCAGTATGCATACGTGTGCACTAGCAAACAGACGTTAGCATGCCAAAGTGAGAGTCCTTGTTAACACCACCCTGTTCTTTACGTGTCAGTGTGAGTGTGTCTAAGAACCAAGCAAGTGTGTTAAGTTAGTTGACGTGTGTGCTGTTTCACGCAACTCTGTGAGTATGGAACCTTTGGTGGATTTTTGGTCTTGTTATTGTGACCTTTGACCTCTCCCCACGTCTTTGGCTCATTCACACCAGCAGCATTGCGTTCCTCTCAGCAGCTGCGTTTGGATATTTCTCTCTAACTGTCCCTGTTTTATCGTGACTGCCCTCATGACATCACCAGTGTCATCATTATCATCCTCCTCTCACTGTTGTAGTGCAGCATTGTGGCTTCAGGACTACAGTTTTTACTCTTATCAGTTCTGCAAACAGGCTGCTGACTTTGTTTATCAGCTTACAGGGCTTTAATTACTCTTCCTATCAACAGGAAACTGTTCTCACAGCACAAAGGAAAAGAAAGGGAGAGTAAAATGTACACTTGATGATTAGTTAATAACAGAGATGTATAGTAACGAAGTAGAACTACTTCACTACTGTACTTAAGCATTAAAAGGCTGTATCTGTACTCTACTAGAGTATTATTTTTTTCTCCTACTTCCACTTTCACTTCAGTACATTTTTTTGATGAGTTTAATACTTTTACTCCGATACATTTTTTATGTGCTGCATCGTTACTCGTTACAATTATAAAAATGTAACGAATCATTCCAAACCCACATAATCACTGCCAGAGCGGTAGATGGCTCTGTCACCAGGTTTGATGAAGCTGGCTCATCATTGAGCGAGTCAAGCGATCAGGAAGACCGCGCGTGCTCCCGCTCTGCCTTTCGCTCTGCTGCCTGCCTCCATTGAGAACACTTGACATTTGTTAGTTTGTTTCGAGATGGAAGAACCAGAAACACCATTCAACTTCGAGTGATCGTGGCGGTGAGGAAGGAGACCCATTAGAGTGCATTTATCAGAGTGAAAGACAATTCATATAGAATGTGCGAGGACGCCGACGCATTGAATCGTTCTTTGTTTTTAATAGTTACTATTAGATTTAATGTTATTATCTTGACAATACATCATTAAAAAAAATATTAGACTCAAGTTTCAGTATTTGACCACTATTTTATTCTGAGAAACTTATAGTGACAGTTATTTCTTAATTTGAGTCAGGTGTTATATAATGACAAAATGAGTCGATATCTTTAATATGAATTATGAGCGTCAGCCGCTCCCATTAAAAAAAAAAAAAAAAACTCCTGTGAGGTCGTCATGAAAGCGCTTGACCAAACAACGTCCCTCAGGCTTTTAGCTCGTGCAGTTTTTGACAAATATTGATAGATTTTCATAGGTTTACGTCAGATTTCTATAGAGAGGAAAAATATGTATTGAATTTATATCCAAAATGGGCCGATGTAATCATTATGAGCGCTGGATACTCTGATATACTGTGTTTTCTATCCATACTGGCAGCCTGAGGGCACCCTGTGCACATTTAGTCCATATATGGAACACATGAAGAAGAGCCACATCATGTGACATTCCAGGAACTCCCTGACATAAACAAAGCTTTCAGATATGGCTGTAACATGCAGATAAATACCCAATAAGCTGTGGAGAAAAAAAGGCACAAGCAGGGAAGAGAAGGGTGAGATGCTTTACTACATAATACAATACTTTTACTTTCAGTACTTGAGTAGTAAATTAAAAAGAAAACTACTTGCAATACTTAAGTAAAATCTTTTTTGAATACTTTAGTACTTCCACTTAAGTATGGTGCCTAAAGAGCACTTCAACTTCTACTCAAGTCACTTTTTTGTTAGAGCACTTGTACTTTTACTCAAGTCTGCATCTCTAGTACTTTATACATCTCTGGTTAATAACCATTTGCAATAAATGGTATCATTAAAATAATATTGTGAGAATGAAACTGCCACAAGTTTTCAAATATTTATATTATGATTTAATTAATAGCTTTTCATTAAACTCACAAACATCCTGCAGTTCCATCACGAAACGCTGACAATGTAATATTGAATGCACTTCATGTTGTTGATAACAAAGAATGGAATATATTTTCTTTCTTTTTGTATATCAATATGGTACAAGGTTGTCCTATTTAAATTAATGTGATAAACGAGTTGGGTCAAAAGTAATCTAAAAAGTGTGTAGTGTACAGTTACTAGCTACAATATTTGTCATGTAAGTTGGAATCACTAACTTACAACAATTTGTAAGAGGAAAATCAAAATATTTATTAAACAAATATCTAATATTTATTTAGAATAAAGATTTCAATAGTTGTCCATGACCATTAATCAGTATAGGCCTATTATCTTATTTACAATTAAGTCAACATTGTGATAACTACAGTGCATGCAACTAGCTAATGTGTATTGCTGTCGTTTCAAATGAGCTCTTGCAGTGAGTGTTTGTGTTTGCATTTCTCTGTAATCAAGTGTTTCTTTTTCTTTTTATTGTTTCTCAGTCCCAGGTGGCTGCTGTACACTGCACTGTCATCTTGGCATAAACAAAACACAACAGTACTTCATGAGAACGCCGTTGCTAAGGGTTACGTCATACAGTAATGTTAATCTCTCAATGTCTAAGTGCCCTGTGCTGAACACAGATACTGTTCTGAACTTCAGTCTATACGTTGCGTGCAGAATGTGGTAAAAACGGCAGGGTACAGATCATCATACACAAAAGACAGCTTAAGTTTATGTTTGAAATGTATGATTAGGTTGGTATTGCATCAGCTAAAAAACTTGCAGTATTAAGACACATATAAAGCATATAAAAAACTGTAATATCAAGTGAGTGAATACTGTCGACTGGCAAGAAACCAGCAGGGAATAATGTAAAACAAGAACTTATATAATACAGAGGACCTCTGCAGAAAATAACAGATAACTATCCTGAAACTTTTGCTTTTTAAAAATGGTATAAACTGTTATATAAACAGATGAAACAAAAGAGCAAATATTACATTTCTAAGAATTTGGCACATGCTTTTTAAGCTAGATTTTCCCTTTTTTGTCACTGACCCTAAAATCAACCATTATTTGTAAAGATCTAGAGATGTGGAAAAGTACACCAAGTACTTAAGCACAAATCTTAAGCACATCACATGATTCAAACACATCAGAGGGTTGTGATGACAAAGTCAATGTTAAGTCATAATGAGCTGGGATTTAGGCCGAAATTGAAGTCAGCATTTCCATTATGGAGATGTGTTGAGACTCCTCGCTCAAATCCCAGGGATCATGATAGCAATTAACAAACACATCAAAGATACAGATTGAGAGGAGACATCTCATCATTAACTCATTTCTGATCCGTATGTTTCAAATGTATCACACGAACACATCCACTGCAGTTTTAGACTCATGTTTATGAAATGACATCATAAACACTTACCAAAGAGGAGAAGGTATAAAACCTGGCAGAGAACTTTTCCCACAGATCAAACAGTGACATTGTAATACTGTAAATGTGGAATAATCCCTCTCAATAATTTGGATAAGATTTTTTTAATAAAGAAGTCACTTATGCTTACGAAGGCTGCATTTCTTTGATCAAAAATACAATAAAACAGAACATTAAAAAATAAACTTAAAGTAACTATTAACTTCTATTTTTAATATAATTTAAAATTGAATTTATTCCTGTGATAGCAAAGCTGAATTTTCAACATCATTACTATCAAAATGATCCTTCAGAAATCATTCTAATATGCTGATTTGCTGCTCAAGAAATATTTATCTTTATTATCAATGTTAAAAAAAGTGCTGCTTAATATTGTTGAGGAAACAATTTTTTTTTTCAGGATTCTTTGATAAATATAAAGTTTAAAAGAACAGCAACTATTTTAAATATGAATCTTTTGTAGCATTATAAATTATAATTACTCTTCATTGGTGTCTTTATGACCTCACGCCATTTAACAATAATGAGTGTGTCTTTTAACATGTTAGCATCAAGTGTTGGTAGGACTGTTAACGCCAAAGCAAAGTCTGCATGTTTGTTCAGTGTAAAGTCAGTGACACACTTGTGGTTCTTAGCTGCCAACCAAAATGTTTCCGAGCAAGAATTCCTCACTTCTTTCCCAAGAAAGATTCTTCCCTACATATCCATGCTTCTCCCTCACTCTCCTCCCTTCACTCTTTTTCAGCCCCTCTTAAATTCCAGCTCTTGTCAGAAAATGCTCTATTTGCATGACAAGTCCTCTTGTGGTTCATTCCAAGAATGTTGGCACAGACAAACAAACATCCTTATTCACCCTTATTCGTTGGTCTCGTTCCTTTCCTCTCGCTCTGTTACAGAACATGCATCAATGATTCTTCACTTATGTTCTGAAGTTCTTCCTTTTGAGGAAATGTCCAACTGTGGCAGACTACGCCTGGACATTTTGTACAAACAAACACACCAATAATGCATCGCTACGCTGTTCCGTCCCGTTAGCATTTGAAGAAACATTGTAAACAAGGAGAGTACCAGGTGTTCAGGGATTTACAACACAGTCGAAAGGCTCTTCAAACGCAGTACACACCATTCAAAAGTTTAGGGTCAGTACTTGTTTTTTTTTGTTTGTTTTTTAAGAAATTGGCACTTTAAGTCAGCAAGGATGCATTACACTGATTAAAATTGATAGTAAAGAAATGTATAATGTTACAAAATATTTCTATAAATACTGATCTTTTGAACTTTCCATTCATCAAAAAGAAATGTCAAGAAATGTTTCTTGAGCAGCAAATCAGCATTATATGATTACTGAAGGATCATGTGACACTGAAGACTGGAGTAATGATCCTGATCCTATTTTATATTATATATTTTTCACAGTATTACTTTTTTACTTTATTTTAACACATAAATGCAGCCTTGGTGAACATATGAGACTTCTTTCAAAAATCTTACCGACCCCAAACCGGTAACAAGATGAATTGTTATTTCTGTTTAAACGTTTTTAGCTTAATTTCATATTCATTCACAATCTTTCTCTCTTCCTCTTGAGAGTGGGGTGAAGGGGGAATGCTGGCACGCAACGCTGTGCTTATTATTCAGAGTGACTGCAAGGGGCATTTTTAGAAGTACGAGGGAGGATCTCCTGCTAAGATCTGGCAACCTCATCAAAGAACATGCCCAAGGGAAACAAGTGATAAAATGTGAAAGAGCCATTAACCAGAGAAGTAATGAATACACACACATGCTCACACTCATTGCGAAGCTGCTCCCATGGGTGAACATAACTTCCACATCACTTTGTTTCCAATTAGTTTTATTATAATGAGAACCTTGTCCTCCCGCTGTGTGTATGTGTGTGTTTCTGTGTGACTCATGGTGTTTGTTACATGCTGTATTTGTTTAACCTTTTCACAACAAATTCTTGCAAAATGTTCCTTAAAAATAACAACATGCGTACCAATTGTGGAGCATCAGCATGCACACATGCTCACGGACAAGTGATATTTGTTTGCCAACAGAATCATGCAGTCATGTTGACAATTATGCATGTCTTTTTAGCTAATACCATTTGTGATCCGTTACAAAAGATGACATTAAACAACAGTTTAGATAACAGGAATGACAAACGAAGCCAAGCCATGCATGCACACAATGACAATAACTCAAAAAGAAACATTATTAACTACACAGAAATTAAGTACAAGCGTGTAATTAGTTTTATGTTAAACTCAATGCAATCTATTTATAATTGTAAATTTAAACATATTATTTATTTAAATAATTCATTTGGATAAATGTACCTAAGCTCAATTGTACATTTGTGTGGTTATAGCTTAGTTTGCAAGGCAATTTGATGGAGACTGATGATATAGGCCTATTATGTTTTCCCTTTAAATGCATTTTAGGAAGTCTCTGATTATAAAAATCATGACGTTTTTGCATTTGGGGGTTGAATTTAAGAGTTTGTTTTTTAATTTAATTTAAAGGTGCCTTATGTCAAAAAATCAATTCATACTCCACATATTCCATACCAGATGGGGGCAGTATACCTCCAGAAAGTTGGCCTACTCTAGTCTGTTTTTTAGTTTCAGGTTGTTAATCTTCTAAAACCGTCAAATAGTCCGCTTTGTCCCGCCAAAGCCTATTTTGATCGGTGAGGGATGTAGAATAGAATGACTGCTGCCGCTGCGCTTGACAGGGCGCATTACGAGCAGAGAGAGAGAGAGAGAGAGAGAGAGAGAGAGAGAGAGAGAGAGCTCGGCCGCGCGCGCCCACTCTCACGTCTACAAACAACACGAGCGCGGTCCTGCTCTCTCTCCCTCGCGCATATTAATCAAATCAATTGACACTATAGTAAGACCGCAGTTTCACGTGGAGCATTTGGAGATTTTTAGAGATTAAAGAGATACAAGCCGTGCGAGTTATTCGTGTGTTGCAGTTTGGCTGGTGGTTATGTATGTTGCCCGCATACCGCCTCCCATGGCCGAAACTGGTATTAGACACCGGCCGGGCGGGGCTAGTAATTTAGCATGCTAATTCAGGTTTATATCTCGGCAGCACTATAACTTGTCATTTTTTTAATGACATCATTGCACTTATTTCTTCTCATTCTTTTGATACGTGTAGCTCATTTTTTGGATATTTTTACCTCAATTTTTACATATGGCACCTTTAAGTGTTCCAACATTGCATCACTAGATTTTTCAAAATTTTACCTGTCAAAATTAAGTATAGATGTATTTTTGACATTCTTACATTCAAAGCTTCCCAGCAAGGCTGAAATTTGGGTATGTTCATCTCAGAACTGTCCTCTGTAACTCTCTAAAGTTTCACGATCCCAAAATATTCCTACACCTTACTGACACCCTTTAGATGACCTTAAAATGCACATTGAGAGCCCTACAGTGCAGTTGAATTGAGATATTTCCAGTAAACTAGAAAGTAGAAATTTTACTATTATGTTAATCTCAAAATAGACAAGGCTGCATTAAGATACATTGAATATCATTTGAAGTACTTTTCTATAATTTACTGAATAGGCTGTGTTTGTGTCAATTTCTTTTTTCCACCACTAAAACACGATTGAATTTCTGGAACACCTAGAAAAACGGTCTCATATTTATACAGGCTTATATGTCCACCCAAGAAGAGGAATCTTCCCAGGCGGACACGGTGATCAACTACACTAATAAATAAATGAGTAAATGAAGAATGAAATGAAAATGAAGAATATAATATAATTGATACCAAAGTGAGTGTTACATATCCACTGACTGCACTGCCGTGAAGGCAATACTGATGAACAGATGTGAAATTCTGTGGAGGACGCACACACACACACACACACACACACACACACACACACGAATCACCTAAATGTCCATGTGGAAAAGATAAAGGCTTCATGGCACATGTGTAGATTCTCACCTAAACACACACACACACACGCTCTGAGAGTTTTCTGGGTTTCATTCCTTAGATGCATAAATCTACAGAGGCACCTCTATCAGCCTGGGCACTATATTTACCCCTCTGCCAAACCCAATGTTTACCTAACGCCTTGCCTCTCCAGTCTCCACACCTGCAAATGATTGGGGCTAATGGTTTAAATTAAAGAATGTGAAGAGGGAAGATATACTCCACTCTACTAGAGATGATGTCACCCGGTCACTATCTTGAGTTCAGCACGGATCATTAAAAGACAAATCGAGAAGGCAGTCAGCCACACTGACTTCCTGTTAAGACCGATTTCACAAAAACATCAACCTTACAGTGGAAAAATCTTGTTTTTTTTCTAAAGGAAACTGTCCATTAGGTTTACATTGCACTGCATAGCCTATTACCTATCCGCACTGACACACAGAAGAAAGGCATTGGGTTTGGATCAGGCAGTCAGTCAGACAGACACGGAACAATTATGTTGCACAGTAAGTATGAATGTTTAATGCGAAACACTTAAAGGAAGATGCATTAGCTTACTGACTCAAAATTATGTCAGTCAACTCTAATGTAGACTGGAGCTTGACACATGCTGATGATGTCATTAACAGGTTCAGTAGACGCAAAAGAAAGCTGGCGCTGTTTCGACACACACGATTTGATTTCAAAAGGGTGCGTGAGAAAGTCTTCACACCCATTACTTTGTGAAGTGATGTGAACTACAAAAATTCCTACCCGATCAACAAGTTATCAATAGTGCACATATTATAAATATAGTAATTATTAAAATGACATAAATATATTACAATAGTATAGTGTACTCAGTGTAAAGACCTGATTATTGAATTGGTTCATGTTATATAAATGAAATGTCCATTCAGCGACATTAGATGCAATAGATTCTTTCAGGAACTCTTAATTCACCAGTCTGTTTATATTAAACCACTGTCTGGAAACTAGAGACATACTCTATTTACTCAGTCACAATTTCCATTTTTACACAATGTGTAAAGAAACTGCATCGTGAGATCATGGACCTGAGGAAAAAAATCTAACTCCTAATGGACAGTAAAAACCTTTTTTATTTAATTCAGTACTCTCATTTTGTTGCCCAAAGATATCCAGTATAGAACATCCCTAAAATAATAACAAAAAAAAACTATTAAAATTGCATATGTTTTAAACATAAATATCATCCAGATTAGCTTCTCTGTGTTAAATATGTTTAGATATTATTACTGGAAAACAAGACAAAAATATTGATTAAGAGAAAGATTTTGTTGTGTTTGAGTTTGGGAAAAATTTGTTTTTGGAGCAAACAAAACAAAAAACAAAAACAGATCAATATATTTTCATAAATTGGAAAATTGTTCCCATTTGTTACTTCTTGGTTAAATTGTAGACAAACAATTAGTTAAACAAGCTGATAAACAAGTGTTAGTATTTTCCAAAGGGATTTCCTGATCTGCAAGAAATTTTGCAAGAAAGTCTCCCTCATGTCTCCAGAAACTTCAAGCTCTCTCTAACTTTAGCCCATCCATGCATACTGCAAAAACATGTCTCAATAAATATAACCCTGGGTTATGTAACACCTGTATGTAATCATTACAGTATTTATACCAAGGGTCTCTGTAGTGTCTACGAGAAGTACGTTTCTGAGAAAATAAACTATATCTGGTCTTGCACAATCTAACTAAAACTTGAGATGCAACACTCCCACCTAGAGGCCAAAAACACACCGTCAGTAAATCTTGGATAAATGGCAGGTCACATGCTATGGTAAACCTGATTTAAATCTTTGTTGATCCTGGAACATTTCAATCAATCAATCAAATTTGAGGTACAAGTTTACATTTTATGTCAAGTTATGTTGACAACCAGGGTTAGGTGCTTATACATCAGTGTTATTCACCTAATCATTTCACTCTGATTTTAGGGATAAATTATGGTATGGTTAGCTTTAGGGGTAGGGATAAATATTCGGACAGGAATGTTGTTCCAGGATTAACAAAATATGTTGACCCAGGAAAATGTAGCCTATTACTTGGCAAAATCACTGTGACCCACATGCTACATCTCCCTGTGGAGCTTTTCTCTGTGCTCTCTCTCTCTCTCTCTCTCTCTCTTTCCGACATCTACATATTCCCTAAGAAGGTGTAGAAAGGTGGAGAAAGTAAAGCCGTATGGAAAGTGTCAAGTCATGGCATGGATAGCATTCCAGAGCCTGGCTCCTCCATGCCGACCAGAGGACTATTTATATTGACAGGATGAGGCCTGGTTGCAGTGGCAGAGGGAGACGGACGAGGTTTTGCATTTCCAGTGTGCAACCACTACGTCCCTGGAGTCCAACTGTATCTCTGTCCCCTTTCATTATGCAACTCTACGTGGGCTGAAATCCCATTTTACTGTTGCCCCTCTCTAGCTCGACATTGAACCTCCTGTTGCTGGGCTGGAAAACAGTGTGTGCTGGAAAACAGAGCTCTGTGTTTATGCACTCAGAACATCAAACATCTGATGTCAGGCTAAAAACCTTTTTTTTCTCTTGAAAATTTAACACTGCTTTTTATATATATATATATATATATATATATACTGGGTTTAATACTATTCTAGCTGGTGAACTATGCAGTTTGACAGCAAAATATACAGTAGGCCTATTTCATGCCACACATGTAAACAATGCATAATCAGACCAAATTAACAGATTGCAGCATTCATACCGCCTGTGTGCAGCCTGAAAATATGGTGAAAATGCACTATAAACCTATTTATCAACAAAATCTTTTGAAAAAAAAGGCTTTTATGAAGCAACATAAAAAACCTGGCGTGTAAGCCTACTAACCCATTTAAAAAAAGAAAAAAGTTTAGCCACACAAACAGTACTTTCTGTTTGGTAAATCTGACTGAATTTAAGCAGTTTATAACTAGACTTTGGTATTTTGGTTACTCTTTTGTTACTATTTGGATGTACATGTAGTGCCTCTCCTCATGTTATTTAAAGGGGTGGTTGATTATGATTTCACTTTTCTAACTTTAGTTAGTGTGTAATGTTGCTGTTTGAGCATAAACAACATCTGCAAAGTTACGATGCTCAAAGTTCAAAGCATAGGGAGATCTTTTCTTTTAAAGAAATTGCTTTTTAAGGACTACAACAAACGGCTAGTAGGGACTACAAGACATTCCTCCCGGGTTAGTGACATCACGAACCCTAAAATTTACATAAACCCTGCCCCCGGAACACGATTTATAGATTATCAAGACAGAATATGCTAATCAATGACTAGAAGATAACTATCCATAAGCAACATAAATTCATCCACTAACCATTCAGAAATGTTGTCACTTCTTCTTGAGTATCTCCATCTTTCTGACTCCGGTTTGAACATAAAAGGCTAAACGGTTTTGAAATTTTC
This sequence comes from Gila orcuttii, assembly GCA_026230005.1. Classification (NCBI taxonomy): domain Eukaryota; kingdom Metazoa; phylum Chordata; class Actinopteri; order Cypriniformes; family Leuciscidae; genus Gila; species Gila orcuttii. The sequence goes on along the minus strand of JAPDVR010000012.1, from coordinate 33,199,043 downwards.
AGTGCATGTCTGTGTGAGGTAACAGGACACAGCTAGTTTTGTAGCTCCGCCCTCTCTGCCGAGAGCAACAGCTCATTTATTTAAAGGGACAGACACAGAAACGGTGCGTTTTTGCTCACCCTCAAAAAGTGACAACTTTAACATGCTATATACAAATATTTGTGGGGTATTTTGAGCTAAAACTTCACATACACACTCTGGGGACATCAGAGATTTATTTTACATCTTGTGAAAAGGGCATTATACCACCCCTTTAAATTTCACAATGAAGTTAATGGGTCAAGTTAATATTTTCAATTACTCAGTCATCATAACCATTTACTTCCATGGTATTTTTTTCCTACTATGGAAGTCAATGGGTGCCGTCAACTGCCTAGTTACCAACATTCCTTAAAATATCTTCTTTTGTGTTCAGCAGAAGAAAGAAACTCATACAGGTTTGGAACAACTTGAGGGTGAGTAAATGATGACAACATTTTCTTTTTTGGGTGAACTAACCCTCCCTTTAAAAGAAACACAGAATGTACAGTAGCCTATATCACATTTTCTATTTAAAGTTTTCAGTGTTTTTGAGTTTAGATTGTGGACAGTGGAAACACCACCACCACCAACAGCCTTACATGCCAGTAAAAATAAAGGCAATAGACATCATATTAAAGAAAGAATCTGACTGATAGCGACTGGTAGTTCTTAGAATATTTCCTCAGTGTTCTCAGTGGAGTGAGGAGATCAGCTCTAATGAAAATCGCTTTTTAAAACCACTCAGGTGTTCAGTTGCACTTTTAATTTTAATGAGAGGGATATGGGTAACAGATTAACAAAAGTGTGGAAAGTAACTGAGTTCACAAAGACTTCATCACTTCTTTGCAAGAACACACTGCGCTCCAGAACAACATCAGTTACTAGAATGAAAGCGTCTGCTAAATGCAAGTAAACAACCCCACTCAAACAGCAGCTGTACCAACATGATTCCTAAGGTGGGTAATGGGACCACACAGACATTCTGTGATCTGTTTGCCACCACTAATTTCCACATAGTGTCTCATTGGACACTATGCCTACACGTATCTCTGAAACCTATGTACACACAAATATGCATGCTGTCTTAAATGATCTCAACCCCCTGATTCTGTTCACTGATCAGTGCCACCATCTCAATAAAGTGTGCACTTAAAGCATATAGGTATATACTGATGAATTTCAAAACTTGCGATGTCCAAATTGAGAAAAAAAGTTGATAGATCTAATATCTAGATATGATAACTGAGGTGTTTAAACCATCAACAAATATATGGCAAGTTGCCTAGTGAACTTAAATTTAGAGTATAACCTTTGATGAGATTATGTTCAGTGTCCGCTCTGATCCCACTGATTAAGACATCAACCCCACCAAAGGAAGTCAAAACAAAAGTTTAGGGGACAGGGGGTCTTATGTATTGTTTTAATATATGTTTTGATATATGTGTATTGGATGGTACATCTACACAATAAAAGTATTAAGTCATTATCACTTTAGTTTTACACAGCACAAATATATTATCAACATTTGCATTGCACGACAAACATCAATAACCTTAACCGTAATCTCGAAAATTACTAGAAGTTCTATTTAAAAGTCGATTCTCCTTAAAATAGTTCTATAATTCGCACACTTCCTTTGTGTTTCTTTGGAATATTTGCAGGGATCATTCTAAGATTCCACAGTACTGAGGAATCCCCTCCTTGCAGGAGGACAAGCACCAAGGCTTGCAGCGGTGTCACTAAAAATAGCATCTGTTTGTTTGTTAACTTTCCAGTACTGGCCTAAAAAAAATATTCGCAATGTCTGCTTTCATGAATCTATTAGGTACTGTACATTCAAGAAAACAGCACAACCCAATGCTAGCAGGTACTGGCAATACCTGAGTAACATAAAGAATGGTTTTCAAACCTGACTAGCGGAAGGGGGTTTCCTGTGACCCGGCATTCCAGGCGGATAGGACTTCCTTCTGCTACTTCCTGGCTCTTCAGTTTCTGGGTGAAGTGTGGAGGAGCCATGGGTCCATCTAGACTAACACCTCGTCTCTGATGCTCATCTGACCCAACATCAACTCGGCTCTGCTGCACGCCTTCCTGCTTGGGCTCAGATGAAGATGAAGATGACGAAGGTGGCTGAGCCTGCTGCATGGCCAGACGGTGGCTCCTTGGAGACAAGTAGCCACTATCGGGTGAGGAGGAGTCTTCATCAATTTTCTGCTCCACACGTGTGGAGCCTTTGAAGATGGAGGAGAGCTCCTCAATGAAGGTAGCAGCTCGGCTGCAGAACTCAGTAGCTGAAGCAGCTCGTTCGTTGAGCTCCAGGCCTCCGTGGACCAGCCGGGGCCGGTCCTGCTTATATACTGGCGTGATTGTTTTTTGGCAGATGAACTTTTCGGGCGATTCAGGAGCAGTGCAGGGCTGGTTAGGCCTGCTGAGCGGCATGCTCTGATTGGATGTGACTTTGCCAGATGTGGCATCAGCTGACTGAGATGTTGAATCTTGGAGAGCGTGGTCTTTGGTTTCTGAGTAAAGGGGCAGGTGCTCTGTGGAAACCGGTTGTTCATCTAGGTCATTTGGGTCACCTGCGTCACTCATGGCCTCTCGAGCCAGGTCCAGACTGAAATTCATCTCGTCCTGGCTCAGGAAAGCAGAAAGTTCTGGAAAGTCCCCATCCCCACTATCCAGCTCAGTTACTGAGTCCAAGTAAACCTCACCATCAAGAGATGGCACTGAAAGCACGCCTCCATCCCCCCCGAAGGACACGCCCCCCGGAGGACACGCCTCTTTCATCAGCAGAGAGAGGGGGAGTGTGTCATTCCAACTCCTGTCCTGCATCCTGCAATACACACATCCATAAAAAGACAGGTGGAAAAAAAACCATAGCAGACCATCTTATTTACATTTAATAAAAATACATTAATAAGGAATATCATAATCATAGTACTGAAGATGAGCAATGTCTGTGTTATACACCATATTCATGTACCCAGATTAGTGTAAAGACACTCACACCAGAGATGGATCACGGGCAGTTGTCGTATGATGACTCAGGCTGGCATACTTTGAGCACAGCTGTCCGGCATTAACAAGGCATGAGTGCCATTTAACACTGATGCTGCCTTATCTTGTTTATTCCCTCGTCTATTATCTACTCTTTACTGTCCTCACATCAATCTATATCTATTTTTCCAGTGACTTGTGAAGACAACCCGACACTGTACATTTTTGGTCTCAATAATCTGACACATTAAATAAAAATAAACATACACAGTAGCCACTGTTTAAAACTTTGATCAGTAAGTTTTTATTTCTTGATAAAATTGGCAGTAAAGACTTCTACGTTGCTACAAAAAAGTATTTCAAATAAATGCTGTTCTTTTGAACTTTCTATTCTTAAAGATGGAGCAGAAGAAGAAGAAGAAGAAGAAGAAAAAGAAGAAATGTTTCTTGAGTATTAAATCAGCATATTAGAAAGATTTCTGTTACACTGAAGACTGGAGTAATGATGCTGAAAATTCAGCTTTACCATCACAGGAATGAATTACATTTTAAAATATACTAAAATAGAAAACAGCTGTTTTAAATTGTAATAACATTTAATAAAATTACTGTTTTTCTCTATTTTTGACTAAATAATTGCAGCCTTGGTAAGCATAAGAGACTTATGCTTCAAAACTTTTGAACAGTATTTTTATATAAATAAAAATAATGACATTAAATATATGCATGCTACTTATTTATATGTAGACATTTTTATATAAATGTAAAAAATATCATGTGTATGATGGAATCTTATTAGGTTTCATAAAAGGCTGGTTCATAAAGCGCTTCATAAAGCCATGTCTAATAATCTATAACTAATAATCTATATTCTTGAGTAAATATAAGTGAATTTTGATCAAATATTTACAGACTATAATGTTTGTTTATTGGTATTAAATCATAAGTTGAAAAAAAAACATGTATAAATAAATTTATTTTCAATAAATTTAATAGGCACATTTTTATATATTTCAATCAATCTCCCAAATACACACACTGGATTGTGGGATATCATAGTCATCGAAGGATGCACTATGCTGCCTTCAAAACCCAACCTCATAAGGGATCTTAATAGACAGAATGTTATGCAACAGGTAAACTTATTAAACGCACTAGCATCTTGAACTTCACTCTCAAGTACAGTTGTTATAGTTGATCCATAAATGTAAACTAATGTTTTATAACTTAAAGAAAAAGGTTTTGTTTTAATATATTATTGGCTGCTTCATGACCCTATTGTGGATTTGAGTTTTGTGGAAAAACACCTTCGAATCCGACAGTGAATGATTGCATCCTCAATAACCTGTGGAGAGGATCCTTCGCCATAATTCAGGGAAAGTGTTTGGTCTGACATACCACACATTGGTGAAACATTAATATGAGACAGTGTCTCCAGCATAGCGAAACCCTTCAACCAACAGATCAGGTCTCTGAGAAAACACACCTCAGCTCTGAATACGTGCAGGGGAACTGGCCAATGTGTGTTAACACTTCATGCACATGTCTGAGACACGTTAATGTGTTCCTGCTAACTTTATGACTACTTTTCTACTGTAAATGCTTGTTCGTACATGTATATTTATTATTTATGGTCTATTAATTGATGACATAAAGAGCTTTATTTCAATCATGTCTTCAGGTTTTGTTAAAGTCAACTTTGTTTACACAATGTTCACATAAAGTGACCAGGTGTTGTATGTAAAGGTGTGCGGGCATGTGTGTATATGAAGAGACATTACTGGGACTTTCTCTCCATCATGGCGTCCTGAAGGCCAGCTGTTGTTATTTTTAATCCTCAAGGGCTGCATTTCACAGCAACAACCACCTCCCCACCAAGAGTCCTTTTTTACACATAAGCACACACACATGCTGCTTCTGTATTATTCATGTGGAAATTATGGCATCTTTATTCCGTACTGTTGAATTATAGATAGCGGAATATAAATGTGCCAAGCCAAACAATTGTGAAAGCCAAGACTGACAGACTTGACATGCTTGATTTTCCATCTCTGACGCGAGCAGTTGAATGCACTTTATCCGAATCATTTGTAAAAGTGTTGAAGTATGAATCTGATGCCGGACAAAACTGAATGAAATACTAAACTGAATGTTAAGCTGAGACCAAATAGTGCAGATGACCATTCATTTGAGAGCTGTTCTGAATCTAATTATATAATTTACTATAATTTGTTGTTTTGTATAGCAGAATGAAAATTATTCACATTGGATCTTCTACTTACAGTCAATGACATTATATATAAACAACAACAAACAAAAAAACAGCCATTTACCTTAAGTCAGTATCTGGAAATATCTGTCCCCGTCAGAGGGTTCCAGTTTTCCTCAAGATCTCTATGCCAGAAAATGAGAAAAGATGTCTCCTTTCTTCAAGGAGTTGTGGGTCTTTTCTCTGTCCTAATTTTCTTTTGTCTTGTTTTACTGAATGCTCTGAGGTGAGCCGGTTAGAGTGGCTGGAGAGTGGCCTGCTGTCCCATCTGTCTCGGGCCCTGACGCTTACTGAGTACCGCTAATTTTGGACCCTAGCTCAGGTTACACAGCAAGAGAGAGAGATACACAGTAAGTGTGTGTGTGTGAGAGAGATACACAGCAAGAGAGGGAGATACACAGTGAGTGTGTGTGTGTGTGAGAGAGAGAGAGAGAGAGAGAGAGAGAGAGAGAGAGAGAGAGAGAGAGAGAGAGAGAGAGAGAGAGAGAGAGAGAGCGTGAGAGAGAGAGAGAGAGAGAGAGAGAGAGCGTGAGAGAGAGAGAGAGAGAGAGCTCTGGGGTATGTAGCATCCATGTGCCCACACCACATCAAAGACACAAATACATCATTTTCATGTCCACAAAGGCATGTAAATGCATTTTGCAGACATACACTTGACTGTTCGGTTAAAACCAAAGCCACCGAAGCACTGAACTATGCAAACCTACAGCACAGGTAAAATAGCAAATAAACTACTCATTTAACTTCTCAAAATATCTTTGTTTTTGTCTGCTTAGTATCATCTGTCCAAGAAACTTAGTAGTCATAATGAGTGTGCATGTAAATGTGTAAATTCTTTTGTAGTGCACTAATTTTATATAAAAGCACTATGACGCTTTAAGTAATATTCATCATTACGAATCCATTTTAGCACGGAGACATGACACTTTCAGAACCAATTTGTGCCAGTCAATAAAGACTCTAAATTTAACCTTATATCAATAGCTCAGTCCCTAAATATACTGTTATCCCAATAAGACACCCTGCCATTAACAGAGAACTTTATATAGGAATGAGGACACAGCAAAAACTGCATCAAAGTTTACATGCTCAGAAGCTACATTGGTAGACTATGTTTTTTGGATTTGAATTTGGATTCCTCTTACTGTCTATACTTGATGATACCGCAAGATAAGCAGCTTCATGTTTTTTGGATTTGTGACACACTTCTGGCTGACTAAGATGGAAATTTAACCACTTTTATAGTTCTTTTAAAGTCTTTTTGAAGCCTGAAAGCTCCCGTTAAAAACAGCAACTGTAATTTCTCCTTCAGTGTTTGAAGGAAGAAATAAATTAATTTGGGTATGGAATGACATGAGAGTGAGTAAATGATGACAGATTTTTCTGTTTCTTTAACATGTAAACGAGAGTCTCTTCGTGGTTTAAGAGAGGTGTTTGAGACGGACGGCAGATGTGGCCATGAGTGTTGCAGTAGGAGTCTATTTCAAGACACTTATCACATTCACTTCATAAACACTGACAGCGCAGAGCTATTCCCGTTTCCCAACAATCCATGCACTGATTACAGTTGAGCCTCAATGACAGGGACAAAAAGGTCTGTCACAGCGCAAACATATAGACCACTGACTGATTCAATACTACTACAGTCTCAATCAACTGCATCAATGAGTGAAAGATTATACTGGAAAGTTTGTTAGCCTGTTTCATTTTTTCTTTTTGTTAAATTAAGGACACGTAAAAAACTTGGAAATGTTTCTCAAATTTGCACACTAATGGCATTTCCTTAGACTGGACAGCAAAAGCTCTTGTCCATACTGTAGCTTATTTAGGCCAAGAAGCAACCGCTTAGACAGTAAGAGTCATTTTAGTGACATGCAAATTACTTACACAAACTATTTCACAGACATAAAACAAAGCAGATATCCCTGCAGTTCATCTAGTTTAATACTAGATGCTACAAGTGTATCCAAACAAAAATATACATATTAGATTTGATGTCACTAACCTGGTAAACTTTAGTGAATCCAGAGATGATTCCATCTTCAATGGCACTTGCTGTGTCAACCATGACTTTGCTGACAAGACTTTGTTTCCAGTCAGATTGGTAAAAATAAAAACAACAACAACAACATGCTGTTGCTTCTATAAAAATACATAAAATTAACCATACTAAAGAAGAGCTCCATCAAGCTTCGCGTGCAATAAGCTCAGACAACTTATAGTACTGTGAACGATCTGAAGATGAGAAATGTGCAAGCTAATGATACCCCCCCCCCCCCAAAAAAAATCATTAAAAATTAAACCAACAGAAACTCTTAGAAAACCCCAAAAATAACAGAATATTAAACCAAGCACCAAACACACCCTTTTTTCATATTCTTGTGCACAAAAACGTTCAAAGATGTATCTCAATCAGTACAATGCAAATTATGCGGGGAATTGGTGAGCTCTTTCCTCTTTCAGCAATGCTGTGTCAACAAAACACAAATGGATTAAGTAACTTTCTGTTTTTTTCTGATAAATATGTTGTTCGATAGTTAATGTTCTAATTTACCAAGAAGAAAAAAAACAGTATGCATCAGTTAAGAGCATGCCTAATATGAAATATGTTATGTGAGTTCAAAATCCACATTTATGTGAAATCTATATATTTATTTTGTGGTTAAATTTAATCGAACACGTAGGCCTGGTTAACAGGTTTCGTGATTGTCACCCTGGCTATCCACCTTATTTTTCCATGGACAGTAAAATATATATATATATTTTTTTCAGGTAAGAGCAGGCGCGGCCATTTGTATTTGGCTTCCGGTGTAATTTGCTTCCAGTTATTTTTAGCTGCATAGAAGCTCGTTATGCTGCTTGATATTGTAAAACGGTATTTCTTACCACATTATTTTAATGTATTATCTTAATTAAACACGCTGCTTTGTAGCGTAAACAGTTGTACAGTTTCCTACACTTTGATATATTCGTCTTGTTATTTCCCAATAGCGGCTAAATAAATCGGAAGTCTCGCACACGTTTCGCGTTTTTCAAATGTATTTTGGCCCATTGGAATTTCCGTAGTCATATTTTCATTGGCCGGTTAGAATCATGTCTCATTGGTCGCACAGCCATACTCTATCATGAGGTTTATGAATATTAATCTGTTTACGGTACAAATAAGAATATATTAATGTAATAAATCAGTTTCTCTATACGTTTGGAAGGAATTTAAAAGAAGAGCTGGATCACGGATTTTATCGTTTGTCGTCGTTTATCTAGTAAGTGCGTGAAGTCTTAAAATCAGGCTAATGTTGTTGTGGAGCATTTGTGGAATAGCAGTCACTCCAGTGAACTACTTTCTGTCATAAAGGGCTGTAGTGCATGAAAAGTTTCAGCCAGCAGCAGATGACAGAAGTCTGCGGTCCTCGTCTGATCAACTCTGTTTGTACTAATAGACAGTTTTCCTTCCGCAGGGTTCAACAATGCCTGCTTTTCGCCAGGTCGGGGAGAAACAGCTCCCCAACCCTATTCTGTACATGGCTTGGTCCCCTAAGAGAGATCTTATAGCCCTGGCTAACACTGCAGGAGAGGTTAGATATTTTATAGACCTACACATTACGTTACCTGTCTTCAGTTAAACCATACTGTTAATGTCAATAGATCCTAATCTGTAGGATTGTATTGGGGGTTCATTAGACTATTCTGTCATTACAGCTTCTCTTGCATCGGCTTGCCAATTTTCAGCGGGTGTGGAGTTTACCGCCCAATGAGAACACCGGAAAAGAGATCACATCACTGGCCTGGAGACCTGATGGCAAAAGTAAACTCAAATAGTATTTCTCTGCCTGATTCGTCTCAGTTTTATTACTTGAAATACAATAAACGTTAACAGAAATAAAATTAAATATATTTAACTATTACAAAAACACAATAAAATTACTAAAACTAACTGAAAGGGGAAAAAGGTTACTTTAAAATATATGTACTGAAGTGCACTTTACTCATTTACTTATGAATACAGTACAGCATTCATACAATATATTCGTCTTAATGTAAACTTTTTTTATATTGCCAATTTGTCATATAGTATTATGCTGCTGCTGATTCATTGCAGATTTGACAAATAAACCCAATCTTTAAAGCAGTTTTTAATGTCCTGTTGTTTGGAGGAATAAATACAGCATGCCTGCCAATAAATAAATAAATGCCTGCCACATTCTGAAGTATAAATAAGCTACCATTGTGATGTTAAATGATTAGTAACATTGGATTGTTGTCTGCAGTCCTGGCATTCAGTGTGGGAGACACAAAGCAGGTGGTTCTGTGTGATGCAGAGAAGGCAGAAATCCTCCACCTGTTCCCTGTGGATTACCCAGTGTCCTGCATGCACTGGATGGAGGTGCAGGATGACAGCAGGTGTGACTTTTTACATAGAGAGGATCCATTTTCTCTCTATTGATTGCTTGGTTTAATCCATTTTTTCCCCTCTAGCACATTGTCCTTATTCAGCGAGTCTGAAGATGAGTCCAGCCGTTTCCTTCCAAAGTTACCCACTTTACCTAAGAGGTGAGACTCTGAGCTTCACACATGAAGGAAAGCTTTGTTTTTTTTCTAGCACAGGGCTGAATGAGAAGTACTTGGGTCACTCCTTTGTTTTTATATTTTCTAATTGTTTTTATGGCCATTTTCCTTTGTGCTGTGTTTGTGTTCAGCTACAGCACCACATCAAAAATATTTAGGTAAGAAGACATTTTATGTGCTTGATATGCTGATTATTTTTGTCATACTTTTTTTGATTGGTCATCTGCATGTGGCATGTGCTAATGCGTGTCCACTCTGGTTTGTTCTTATGTGTTATTTTGTTTCTTGCAGTGAAGAGAAATCAGATGAAGTCACAAACCTTTTGGGGGAAGTGAGGTCAGTGTTGTAGGCTTTTGACCTGATTGGTTCAGCTTGTTGTATTGTGATTAATGTGTGACGTTTATTTGCAGACTTAATGTCTTGGTGGTGGGAGGACCATCTGGATTTGTCGAGCTCTATGCATATGGCCTGTATAAGATCGCCACGCTGAGTGGAGTAAGATATAAAACCTCAAGCATGCTTTAATTTTGACCTCACACATATTTTTTCTTTTCATTCATGGTATTTCTTAAAGGGTAAGGGTGGGGTCGGGGGGGTGTGCACACTAGACCCGCGTTTCAATAGCGCGTGCTCTCTGTAGGCATGTTCACATTTGCAGATAATAAGTTGCCATGGGAACGACTGACATCTCTATCTTTTCATACAGATTTTTTGTTTTCGTAAAGATATATTGCTTATGCCTGTGTGACTAGTATTCGCTGAGTTTTGTTTAAGTTTAGAGGTGTGCTCCAGAAAAAAAGTTGACTGGCAGAAAGCATACCCTGTTTATTTTCTTTATTTTACAAACGCACAATGTTTTGTTTCAATTGTAAGTGGACACATAAAAAAGTAGACATTTTACAGTTTATTTTTTCATATTTCTTAAGTCTGTATGACCATAAATGACGGAGTATTTTAAGTGTATTTTGCTGCTATGTGAAAAAATCTAGCAGAACGCGCCGGCGTTAACTTTAGCCTAATAGGAAGGAACATAAATTGTGATTAAAAATATATGCTCATTCACATTACCATAAAAGCACAAAGTGACCGTTACAATTCACGGTCTTGCTATGCTAACTAGATGCTAATATACACTCAAAAAAATGACTCTTTAAACTTACTCAATTTAATTATGGACAGTGGTTCCACACAAGCAAATTATTTTTTATTAACATTAATGGAATTTGTTGAATCTATGTAAGCTCCTTGTGTTGTGACAACACAACTGAATCAGATAGAATCTATGTGAAATAGTAATGTCCAAACAAATCAACGGAATTGCTTCCCTGTAACTGATACAGACTTAACTGAACCGATAGACTTTCATCGAACCTTCGTACAAGGTTAAAAACTAGTTCAAATGTGGCCATTGTGGACATATTTTCAACATCATTTATGGTCTCATTTAGACAGAATTACTTTGACTATTGCTGTCAGATGGTCTTAGTGAGAATTAACAGAAGTTTAGATGTTGATGTTTCATTTGAAGTGTCACCATTGTGGTGATCAGTGTTTGCTTTAGTTGGGCTCTTGGTCCCCTTCATTTTTACTTTAGCTTTCTTTGGCTGCTATATCACTGTGTTTGTATAACACAATCAATGTTGCAAAGAAAGTCAAGAATGAGTAAGATCAGGTGTTATCAGCTTCATGTTGATGTTGATGATGAAAGCTTTACAAAACATTCATCTAATGTTATCAGACACTTTCGCATTTCTAGCCGCCACCATGTGGATCTGCAATACTGGCACCAATAGCATTTTTATGATCACTTATTTAGAGGTGGATAAAAATTATGTGCATACGATGTTCAGAGCAAACATATCATGTTGTCACACACAGACATCAAGATTTTACAAATGATTCACAACAATGGTGACAATAAAAAAAAATGGTCATGCTGCAATGCATGGTGGGTAGCTTTCATAGTTCAAAACTCATCATTGATTCCCAAGCTTTTTTGTTTTGATTGTCACTGTTGTTGTGATTCATATCCAAAATCATGACGTCTGTGTGTGACTACATAATACATTTGCTCAAAACATCATGTGCACATGCTTTTTATATGTTAAAAATATTTATTATTCTATTGGCACCAATATTGCATTTCCACAAAGTTGGTAATGCCAAACGTAAATACAATTTTAAACTCAACATTTGAAACTTGATTTGTGATCATTATGTCATTATCAACATTGAGCTGATAACACCTGATCGAACCTTGTCTTGGCTTTCTCTGCCACAACAATTGTGTTGTACAAACACACAGTTACAGCAGCCAATGAAAGTTTAATGTAAAATTTACAGGGACCAAGAGCCCAACTAAAGCAAACACTGATCACCACAAGGGTGACACTTCAAATGAAACAAATATCTAAATATCTAATAATCTAAATATCTAAACTTCTGCTAATTCTCACTAAGATCATCTGACAGCAATAGTCAAAGTAATTCTGTCTAAATGAGACCATAAATGATGTTGAAAATATGTCCACAATGGCCACATTTGAACTAGTTTTTAACCTTGTACGAAGGTTCGATGAAAGTCTATCGGTTCAGTTAAGTCTGTATCAGTTACAGGGAAGCAATTCCGTTGATTTGTTTGGAGATTACTATTTCACATAGATTCTATCTGATTCAGTTGTGTTGTCACAACACAAGGAGCTTACATAGATTCAACAAATTCCATTAATTTTAATAAAAAAATAATGTGCTTGTGTGGAACCACTGTCCATAATTAAATTGAGTAAGTTTAAAGAGTCATTTCTTTTGAGTGACAGGTTAAGTTAATTGAATGCAATACAATAGTGTTTTGGTGGTAAAATAAATATATGTGTGTTACTTTAACAAAACATACTTGGGTAAAAATAACAGAGCCACAAAACCATTTTTTTGAGTGTACGCTCTCCTAATCGTTTTTAATACTCGCAATTCCAAATCGCTACAGTGTTTTTTTGACATAACAAGTTGTTTTTATACCAGGGGCTGAGCCTATGCCAAGGGCGTGGTGAGAAACAACTTGCAATAGGAAAATTCAACTGCAGTTAGCCATCGTTCAACCTGAAGAGGGCAGCACTAGGACATTTTTACACCATTTATTGTAGAATTCAAACACTTTATACCCAAATGTCAAAATATGTACTCGAATCAATGAACAGCACTAATAAAACCCCAGTCTTACAGATCATTAACTAAAAAAAGTTGTTTTAGGGTTTAGTTACCCTTTAATTAGTTTTATATATAAACAGTAGAAGTCTATTGAATGCATTTAGAAACCCAAGTAGGCTAAATGTGTGTATTTGTGTTACAGTATTTTATGTCTGCTTCAGATTTCAGGGACGTGCCGTAGTCTTGGACTGTCTAGTGACCTCAAGTCCCTCTCTGTTATTACAGAGATAAGATCCACAGAAGACAACCCTGAGATACATTACATACAGGTAAAGATGCCGATTAAAATCTTGTAATTTTTTTCCAGTATTGTTATTGTCAGCACTGTGCTTCTTGGCAAATAAAAGTGTCCATGATAAAAAAAAAAATAATAATAATTTAAAAATCCAAATTCTTACAAATGTGAGTGTGACGTTCATGGATTGATCGCACATTTATTAACTCAAGTCCATGTTAAATGTGCGGTCAATCCGTGACCGTCACATTATAATGTATATATAAGTTGTTACTTATAACTCTTTGTATTGTGTGTGCGTGTGTGTGAATGAGTTTTTATGTCTATGTGTGTGTGTGGTTTAGGTATTCCCTACGTTACTATACTTCGCACAAGTGTAGTTTTACCAGAATTTTGTGATCTTGTTGGGACATTTTCGGTTCCCATGAGGAAAAATGCTTATAAATCATAATACATGATGTTTTTTTCCCCTCCAAAATGTAAAAATGCAGAAAGTTTTCTGTAAGGGTTGTGTTTAGGGGTAGGGTTAGGCTTGGGCACTTATGTGATGGTAAAGGTTAGGGTAAGGGACTAATGATTGCATTATACCAAAGACTTTCTAAGAAAGTCATACAAAAGTGTGTGTGTGTGCGGGTGTGGGTGTGTGCACCCGTCTATACATGCTGAAACAATAACTCCAGCAAATAGCCTCTTTGTAATTATTTAAGTACTATCTATGTGTATGTAACTGCTATTTATTTAAAGTTGTAGAGACCACAGTCAGTTTGCAAGTAAACAAAGTGCAAACATGTTGAGTCACAGTTGAATGACAGCTGCCAGGTTATGTGTGGCGTCTCTGCATTGAGAGTGATATCAGTGTATTGACTGTGTTGCAGCTGGACACTGGGCTGCTGTCTTCCTGTCTGCCTGAGTTGACCAAGATGGCACGCAAGTTTACGCACATTTCCACACTGCTACAGGTGAGCGTCTTACTCATAGAAGCACCTGTGTTTTACTGTAACTCTATCTTTATGCTCACAGAGTATCTTTCATTCTCTTTCTCTGTCGTTTAGTATTTGCGTCTCTCTCTCACCTGTATGTGTGAAGCATGGGAGGACATTCTTATGCAGATGGATCTCCGCCTTACTAAGTTTGTCCAGGTAAGAGCTCATCACATGGCAGCCAGTCACAAACAAGCAAACATAAGACATCTGATACGATGGCATTCATTAGGGCAGGGGTTCCCAAACTTTTCCATGACAAGGCCCCCCAAATACCGCTAGGTTCTGGCCAAGGCCCCCTTTTGCATGATGTGTTATTGAACCCATTGACCGGCAAATGTATAAATAAATAAATAAAACATCTAGGTGAACATCTATTGACCTTTATTGGTGTTGTAATAATAACATTTGTAGGCTATGTCAGATCTTCATATATGGTAAAGTAATTTCAACATCTTCAAATCTGGTACAGTAATTTCAACATTGTAGCTGTGTGTGTCAGTAAAAGGAAATAGAGAGGGAGATTACTTAACGTGTGTGTGTGTGTGAGAGACAGATTATCCATACTTTATGTATGCTGCATCATACCTACGAGTCTTACTCAGTCAGGAGTTCGTTTTCTGATTTTTGTTAATTTTTTTTTTATCTGAGGTTTCGATAGCTGGCTCGTCAGGTTTTTTCCTTTTTAAATCTATCCATTTTGATAGAGCTAGCCAGCTAACTAAATAAATAGCTGAATAGCTGATCACTGGTGGTTGTAAGCATACCTGTCAACACTCCCATTTTCCCTGGGAGTCTCCCGTATTTCACATCCATCTCCCGCCCCCTTCCCGTTTTGTTATTTCTCCCGTGAAACTCCCGTAATTTGTATGGCGGAAATCTCGTTATATGCAGGTATGCAAACGGCGCACTTTATTTTAATGCAAACATGTTGTTAAGCGCGCTGTATCTTTTTTATGGGCATGATGAGCGATGCTCAATTTACAAATGAATCACTCTTTTGAGTCGATTCTGTTCAAAGACTTCATCAAACAAGTTGGCTGATCTGTCTAAAATCTAAATCGGTTTGCGAATCAGTTTGAATGATCTGTTCAGTTTCCTGCACGCACTGAATCACTGAAGCGCTTTCAATTCACACTCGACTCGGAGTCGTAACAGGAAGATTTAAGAACATCAAGAGCGTTTGATGAAGTGGCCGTGGACCTAACAGTACAGTCAAGTGAAAGCAAATCTGCAAATCTATCATATTGTTTGCCAGCGATGAAGATCTTTATTAGTTGAACATCTTCGTATGCTGTCTGTCTGTGAATGAATGATTCCACATGACGATACATTCAATTTCATTTCATTCAGGTAATACATTTTACAACCAAACAGATTATTACGCCACGATTTCATAACACTACTCATAATAATATAAATGTTTTTATATTATTATAAAAATAATATTAGGGCAGTGGTTTTCAAAGTGGGGGCCGCCAGGGGGCACAGGGGGGCCGCAGCAAGTTGGAAGAAAAAATTAAAGCAAAATTTTTTTTAAATAAATTTTATAAATATTTTAAAAATATTTTAAAATATATAAAAACATTTATATTATTATGAGTAGTGTTATGAAATCGTGGCGTAATAATCTGTTTGGTTGTAAAATGTATTACCTGAATGAAATGAAATTGAATGTATCGTCATGTGGAATCATTCATTCACAGACAGACAGCATACGAAGATGTTCAACTAATAAAGATCTTCATCGCTGGCAAACAATATGATAGATTTGCAGATTTGCTTTCACTTGACTGTACTGTTAGTTTCACGGCCACTTCATCAAACGCTCTTGATGTTCTTAAATCTTCCTGTTACGACTCCGAGTCGAGTGTGAATTGAAAGCGCTTCAGTGATTCAGTGCGTGCAGGAAACTGAACAGATCATTCAAACTGATTCGCAAACCGATTTAGATTTTAGACAGATCAGCCAACTTGTTTGATGAAGTCTTTGAACAGAATCGACTCAAAAGAGTGATTCATTTGTAAATTGAGCATCGCTCATCATGCCCATAAAAAAGATACAGCGCGCTTAACAACATGTTTGCATTAAAATAAAGTGCGCCGTTTGCTTCCCTGCATATAACGAGATTTGGGCCATACAAATTACGGGAGTTTCACGGGAGAAATAACAAAACGGGAAGGGGGCGGGAGATGGATGTGAAATACGGGAGACTCCCAGGGAAAATGGGAGTGTTGACAGGTATGCTTACAACCACCAGTGATCAGCTATTCAGCTATTTATATAGTTAGCTGGCTAGCTCTATCAAAATGGATAGATTTAAAAAGGAAAAAACCTGACGAGCCAGCTATCGAAACCTCAGATAAAAAAAATTTAACAAAAATCAGAAAACGAACTCCTGACTGAGTAAGACTCGTAGGTATGATGCAGCATACATAAAGTATGGATAATCTGTCTCTCACACACACACACACGTTAAGTAATCTCCCTCTCTATTTCCTTTCACTGACACACACAGCTACAATGTTGAAATTACTGTACCAGATTTGAAGATGTTGAAATTACTTTACCATATATGAAGATCTGACATAGCCTACAAATGTTATTATTACAACACCAATAAAGGTCAATAGATGTTCACCTAGATGTTTTATTTATTTATTTATACATTTGCCGTAGTATTGTCAATGGGTTCAATAACACATCATGCAAAAGGGGGGCCTTGGCCAGAACCTAGTGGTATTTGGGGGGCCTTGTCATGGAAAAGTTTGGGAACCCCTGCATTAGGGCATTTAAACGCTTCATCCTGAAAATACATATAAATTCAATAATGGACTGTGATCCATGGAAGCCATTGTTTGTTGTTTCTTAGAGTTTTAGAAATGATAGTTTGTTTTTTATAGGAAAAGAACACAAGCACTCAGGTTCAGGATGAGTTTCTGGAGCTACTGTTATGGGGCCATGCAAGGTACACACAATTCATAAATGAGTCACACTATGTTTTTCAACGGCCCATATTGCCATACCACTGTGGTCATAGTGGTAGCAAATTAAAGTTTCTGTTTCATCATTCTGTTTTCATTATTATTTCTTATTGAGTAATTGAGTAAAATTGTACAACAATTGTAAAAACATTAAATATATTTAACATAAAAGCATTATATAACAATATGTATGAATAATAACATTGGTTTCATATTATGAACATATTATGTAATGTTGATATTAAATATAATTCATATTATATATATATATATATATATATATATATATATATATATATATATATATATATATATATATATATATATATTCTTTAGATTTGTTTTTAAAGCATCCGAGATTAAATCTACTCTTGCATGTGTTTACTCTAAATGGCCAACAGGGGGCAACATATGTTCGCAAATTTATAGCTACAGTCAGAATAGGAAAATATACAATCTACAATACATGTCCACAATAGAATATAAAAGAAAGAACAAGTATCCATTTTTTTAATGTTAAGATGTGAATGAACATAAAAACAGCTGTGCATATGTCTGGTCTTGTTGAATTCTTGTTGAAAATTTTAGCATACCTGATAATGTGGTGTTATATTTTTGAATGTTCATTAGCATAACCAAACCAGATGATGACATGACAAATGATCACTCTTGTGGAACTGCATATATCAAGATTCCTTTTTCCCCTTTAGCCCTGAACTTCAGGCTCTTCTCATGAATCAACTCACTGTCAAGGTAAATCTACTTGGAATTAGATTCACTGCATTAGTTATCCTACTGTCATTAGCGCAATTATTATCAACTTAATTAATTATTACTGTTTGCTTTTTTAACCGTTCAGGGCTTAAAGATGTTGGGTCAGTCCATTGATTCTTCATATTCCAGCATCCAGAAACTTGTTATCAGTCACTTGCAGAGGTGCGTATTATTCACCAGATGGAGAATGTTACAGAGCGGCCTGTGCATTGAGTGTTTGCTGTGCACACAGTGGCTCTGAGGCGCTGCTGTATCATCTAAGCGAGGTCAAAGGAATGGCGCTCTGGAAGCAGAAGTTTCAACCTCTCGGCCTGGATCCTGCAGCCATTGAGGGTATAAGACTGACTATTTATAGACCAGTGTTATTTTACTATTATTTATATACTATTATATTAGTGGTGTCATTTCATTTATTACTCAAAGCCCACTTTAAATCCTTCTATACCACAGTAAAAATCTAGCTTTTAGTACTTAAACATTATTTAAGACAAGTGAACAGTCAGTATTAAAATAAGAACTAATACACAAATCTACAAGCATAGATAAATACAGTATAAAAAAGTTACAAATAAAGGTCTAACCATAGTATTCAGGTACAGAAATGTAATCATTAAATGTAAAATAAACACTATAGTGTTCACTGTATAAATTAAATATAGATGAATCTTTGTTAAAGCTGTGTTTTGTTGTATGATTAACATTAATGGCATAGACAGGAGCAGGTATTTATAGGCTGCTGTCACTTTAAGACCAAATGCACGGCCATACAGATCAACTGTGATCCGTTGCACACCTATATAATATATATTTATAAATATTTTGAATCAGCTTTTATTTTAGTTTTAGTAATGTGCTTTCATAGTTTTGATTATCTTTATATAATTTTCTATATAGCATTCATTTGTTTTTAAGTTTTAGTAATTCTAGGACTTTAACTTAAACTTGTTTTATTTCCAGCAAGGCAACATTTATAGCTTTATTTTTAAATAAACTTTTTAAAATAGTTTTAGTTGTAGTTAACAATAATAACATTGTTATAGACAACTTGTCCGGCCGACAATTAAAGTCATAATACTTAAATAAAATCATTAAAAAAATATAATAATTATGTCTTTTCTGTAAATAGAAAACAAGCAAGTAGAATGAAATATTTATAAATTCCTTTTTGCTAATGGTTTAGATGCCATCGTAGCTGTGGGCTCTTTTACCCTGAAGGCCAGTGAACTTTTACAGTAAGTTTAATCTTATACTATCCTCTTTATCCTGGATGTCCGTTCTGTACATGTCGTTATTAAACTTCACTCAAATGCTCGTCTTGATTCCAGAGTCATTGATAAGAGTATGAAGAACTTCAAAGCCTTTTTCAGATGGCTGTATGTTGGTAAGCATCAATTTAGTTAATTTAGTCTTCCTACAGGCAGGAGCCTTCTAAGGGAGCTTTCTAGCCACCATGGAACACAAAGTTGACTGATTTAGAAGTTTATTTATAATCCACGTTCTTATTTTAAAGCATTATAGGTATACTCCTGATACACAGGCTGATACAAGTTCATAACAACCATCACATTCCATAACGCATTGCAACAAGCTTAGTGAAAACAATCCATTATGGCTAAATGATGCTTCATTGGGCAGCTCACCAGATTTTGGAACAGAGTCAAAGTCTTTTGTATTGTATTGTAACAGCTTTTGCTTTTCACAGCAATGCTTCGAATGTCAGAAGATCACGTTCCTCCTGAGCTTAACAAGGTGAGATATCAAGAGACGTGAAGAGAGTGAAAGATTGTTGGTGATAAATTTAATAATAATAATTTAAAGAATCAAAACATTAAAAAATATATGTATATATAATATCATATATAACGCACTAATTTAATTAATTAGTTAAGAAAAAATAACTTTATAGGTCATCTTACATTTCATTTTGATTGTTGACGAACATAATGCAGGACAACTCACGGCGTGATGCAGCCTATAGAATGCAGTTAGAATATTAATTATTATTAATTTTTTTTTTCTTTTCTTCTGTTGTAAATGTAAATATTATTGTGTGTTTCAGATGACTCAGAAGGATCTGGCTTTTGTGGCTGACTTCCTGTCTGAGCATTTCAGTGCTGTGAGTGAATGAGAAACACAATTTGAACACTAAACAAACATTTGGTGAAAGCCCTTCTCATTTTCTGTTCCCCATTTCAGAATGAGGAGCTGTTTGATCGGAAAGGGAAGTATTTCAACGTTGAGCGTGTCGGACAGGTAAGGACCTTCTTACATGTTCTTACACAAGAAGGGAATTCTTTTCCTCATTTCATAACATACTTGGTCTGTTGTTTTGTTTATTTTGCAGT
The DNA here is from genome assembly GCA_026230005.1 of Gila orcuttii. NCBI lineage: Eukaryota > Metazoa > Chordata > Actinopteri > Cypriniformes > Leuciscidae > Gila > Gila orcuttii. Next base: position 33,178,668 of record JAPDVR010000012.1, on the reverse strand, counting down.
ACTTGAAGGATGAGGATGAAGACTTGATATCTCCACCCAACATGGAGGGCAACCAGTGGGTGACATTTGTAAAGCAGAGCACTCATCTAAAAGGTAAAATCATAACACCTTCCTCCATTAGACCACAAGACTGCTAATGTGAACTTATTGTTTTGGGGAAAAAATAAAATTGAATATGAGAAATGTAATTAATTACGTGTATGTTTGACACTTCTTGTGTTGCAGACAGTCCACTGCTCTTCCCCACTTACCCACAGAAGTCTTTGCATTTTGTCAAGAGAATGATGGAGGGGTTCATTGATCTGTGCTTACAGAAACCAGCCGTGAGTCTCTAACACACACACACACACAAACATTACTACTCTTTCTTTATCTCTGTAAACACTGGCATGACAACAGTTTTACATGTTCTGCTTTGAAACCTTTTTCCCATTTAGGGCTAAACAACTTTTGTTTTCAGCTCTTTATTATGGGTTGAGATTGTCTGAGTCAGTGTTTATGAATTTCAGCCAACCAGAATAACAATAAAACACGAGCTGCAATATGAGGGCCTATTATATTTATAGACAACAAAGAGGCTTGTCATATTATTTCCTCATATAATTACCCTCAAAAATGTTCAACCTTTTCCCTTTCACAAAATGGACATGCCTCCCATCCTGTTCTCTTTTCCAGAGGATGCTTTAACTTGCCTTCTCACACAAAAACTCCATCCATTAATGGTCTCCAGCACATGTATAACAGAAGCATTAACTGGATTGTTTCACCCTTCCTGCTGAGCGTTGTTTTCCTGAGCACTAATGCGTCTGACTCCTGATCATATGTGTGTGTTTTTCAGGAGGTCATCGGGCATTCAGTAAAACAAGCTGTGTGTTTACGCTTGTACACTGTTCCTGAGAGGTAATCCATGGTTTAATACTTGTTTAATAGTGAATATGCTCTTGTGATTTATGATTGCTAATGATTTGACAGGAAATAACAGATAGTTTGATTTTGATTTACAGGTCATATTTTGTCTTGCTGTTGGAATTATAATGATTTCTATACTTTTTTTTTTTTGATAGCTCAGAAAATACTCCAAGGCTGTTTGAGCTGCCTTCACTGTAAGTGGACTACTTATATTTCTGTAATTTATAATGGTGAATTTTGAGGTTGTAGTGTCTGTCAATAATGTAGGGTTCATAATGCAATTACCGTCTGCATGTGTAATAACAGTGATTTTCTAAACATGGTGATGAAGATGATGATGATAAGAGTGTGTTTTAATGCAGGTGGAATAATAAGAAGGCTGGTATGCATTACGTAGTGTTCTGCATGCCAGAGATCTCACCCTCTAAAATCTATATGCTGAGGAGAGCAACAGACCCCAACAGGTAAACATGCATCTTTTGTTGTTCTAAAATGTATGTACGTTACTGTTTAAATTATTGGGTCAGTAATATTTTTTTCAAGGATACATTAAATTGATTTAAAAGAGAGTAAAGACATTTATAATGTTATGAAAGATTTCTATTTTAAATAAAGGTTTTCTTTTTAACTTTCTGTTCATCAGAGAATTGTAAAAAAAAAAAAAATGCATCATGATTTCCAAAAAATATTAAGCAGCAACTGTTTTCAACATTGATAATAATTAGAAATGTTTCTTGAGCCGCAAATCAGCATCTTAGAATGATCTCTAAAGAATCATGTGACACTGAAGACGTGCTGAAAATTCAGATTTGCCATTACAGGAATAAATTAGATTTTAAAATATATTAAACTATAAAACAGTTATTTTAAATTGTAATAATATTTCACAAAATTATAGTTTTTACTGTTACAAATAAATGCAGCCTTAATGAGCAGAAGAGACTTCTTTCAAAAATATTTAAAAAAAAAATCTTGCTGACCCCAAACATTTGAACAGAAGTGTATATAGTAACAAAAAAAATTGTGAATCATAAAGTAGTCAGATTCATAAACTTATTTTTGGTTAGACTCACATCAGTGACTCATTGGTTTGAATCAGTCTGATGAATCATTAAATGAATGATCTCCAATTATGATTGTCATTAATCGATCTAGAATCTTTTGGGAAAGAAGCATATAGCATAAATGAATCGATTTTCATTACTGACTGACTGAATTTGTGTATGTGAATAAGGTCTGTCCCTAATGGTCTGGTGGCCCTGAACCTCAGCACTCCTCTCAATTCTAGTATAGAAGATGAAACGCCTGCACCAACTTCTACGTGAGTGGAAGTTTGTCTGTGGAAATAACATATTATGAAAATATTGCCATTATTTAATCTTTGTATGTGTCTGTGAATGACTGAATAAAATTGTTTATTAGTGACTGCTCGTACAGTTGCCTTGACGCCCGCTTTTATGATGACGAGACATTGACAGTGGTATTGCAAAGTGTAGAAGATGACGAGAATAAGATGCGCATCCTTACTCAGCTTCCCCTAAACTCTGCTATGACCTGGGATGAAGAGTTCACTTGGGACCTTAGCCTCAGGTACAGCACACGTTGATTTCCGCCAATCAGTAACCTTATAAGTAGTAGCAGCATGATGCATATGTTACAGTAGTTCCAGTTCTAGCAATGTACTAGATTGTAATACGGTTATGCTTAGCTTGGCTCGCTTCTATTGAATGTCCTGAATTAGCACTCTTTTGATGTGGTGTGTTTTAGGCTGGAGCAGCAGACTGAAGGGATCCCAGTACAGGGTCTGGCCTGGGGAAACCAGAGCAGAGAGATGGACAACATCAAGGCTCAGTTTGTGGCAGTTAACGGGATCCGCAAAGTGGCCTGCGTGGTAAGACTCTACAGCTCGAGGAAATTTTTAACGATTTAGGAAAATAGTTTACACTTAAATGTATCTGATTAATGTATGACCGAAGTGAAAAATGTTAAATAAATTTCTTGTCTCATCTCTCATCAGCTCAGTGCCAATCTGAGACACATACGTGTGTTTGAAATGGACGCAGAGGAGGAAGAGGAGGAGGAGGAGCGTGCTGATGAGTCACAGGAAATGAGCTCAGACCAGGACAGACTTGAGGAATCAATGACTACTCAGAGTGACGCTGGGGAAGGTGGAGATGGAGCTAGAGGGGTTGAGGATGCTCAGGTGACAGATCAAGGGTCAGGAGACATTTTGGATGACACTGCAGGGTCAGATATACTTTGAACTCTTTTTGCCCTGAGATCAAACACGTTCTCCACGAATGAATTATGGACTCCTCTACTATTCCTAGTCATGTTCTTTATGTATTAAAAAGTGTTTTGTGACAAATATGAGCTGATGAACATTTCACGTTCTCATTTGTAAATAAATAGATTTACTGTTAAAAACCTTGGGTATGGAACAATCAAAACTTTAATGTGTCAGTGTCTCCCCTGGTGAGTAGAAAGGCATTTTTTATGGTACTATGGGCAAAATACTTCCAGATCAGCCTACTGATATGATTAGAGCGAGTTAGTGGGATTTAATTTTTTTTTTACTATTATATTGGGGGTTGGTGGCCCCTGGGTCTGCAAAGGTTGAAAACCCCTGCCCTAGGACAATAATAATATCTTAGCCTTGCTGTCTTGCTCACCTGGAACTTAAATGACTGGAAAAATGTGAAGTTCAGTCGAGGCCAGGGATTCGTGAATAGGACTGAGTGAACATTTTAAGGTTCTAATCCAGATTTATCCCTCTGTACAAGAAGATAAATCCTGAAGTGCTTGCAGCGGTCCTTCTGGCATATGCCATTCGTACTGTGTTAAAATGATGGGCTGTGAGGAAATATGGTACATGTCCAAACAAGGTCAAAGATTTTTTTTTTAAATCATAAACTTATCATAAACTTAAATTACAGTTTTCTTCCCACAAACAATGAGAAGATTTCTGTCAGAGATGGTTATGCCATTAAACATCAAGAAATTCTGTTTAATTGGAAAGTGAGACCATAGCAGAGAACAAAAATCTAAAGACACTATATAATTTCAGCATGCATCTCAAAAACAGCCAATGCAAATTTTAGATGCAAACTTTTTAACATGCAAAGATTTAGTTATTTAGCCTATACCTCATAGTGTGTTTTGTTCAGGTACTGTGTTCAACCTAATCAAAAGTAAAAGTATTTTTTAGTGGAAAAGTAAATTATTAAAAGACTTCCTTAAATATTTAAATATATTATTATATAATTTATTTATTACTCAATTTCTGCCAGATAAAATATTTTAGAGCTTTGCATTTTAAGTAAAATGTATATTTAATATAAAAAAACTTATATAAAAACTCTATAAATAATTATTATTTTACATGGCTTTTCCATGGTATTTTTGGAGCAAAACAACTGAGCACCTGTGACAGTGGAAAATTTGTCCATGACTTTATATTTTTGATACGGGTTTGTGAATGTGTTTTTGCACCATATTGTGTTTTTGCAACTGCAGCAAAAAATTTGAGTGTAGGAGTTTCTTAATTTGTTATTCATACAATAGTATTAGTGCACCTGCAGTAGACGAAATTGTTATATTTAAATTCACCAGCTAACTTGTTTGACATTTGAATATAGTTGTTTATAGACTGAGCATCAAGTAAATTTTGTTAATCTTTAGCAATTTTATAGTGTTGTCGTGACTGAGACATCCCTTCACAAGGTAAAAATGTTGATATTTGTGTCCGAATAGTTTATACTAAAATTGTTATTAGTTGCTTTTACAATAACAACCATAAATTATAGCCAAACCTACATTAAAAACCAAAAAAATAGTAGCCATAAATTGGCCTGCAAACATATACTTTGTGCAATGTCTAAATAAAATCGTAGAGTAAATGTATTATATAATGCCTTAAAAATGTAATTGAGTAAGAGTACAAGTTTAATAGGGTCCAGGTAACGTACAAAATCCCCGCAATAACACGTAAGTAAAGCACCGAGTAAGAGTACAACAACTACAAGTATTCTGTTTCGAGTAGTAGTATTCTGTAGTCGAGTGTGTATTTATCGAGAGGGTAATCAAGAGAGTTAAAGTGCGCGTGCCAGGTTCCAGGGAAGGGTCGCTCCCAAAACGTGCTCGTCCCCGTTGAGACACGTGATGACGTCTCACCTCTAGCTTCTCAAAAGATTTCCCAGTTAGCGACTGGCGGACAGTAAAGATGGCGACGGAGCTTACAGTGTGTATGAGTGCCCGGAGAAGATGACGACGATAAGATTAGTAACTTTCGAGCCGCGGCGTTGACAGTGCTTCCTTTAAAGACCTTGCGACAGAGGCTCCGAACTTGCTGACTTTGGCTGTAGTTTGAACAGACCTAACGGACACGAGTGACGCGAGGACATATCGTTGCTTTTGATATGGAGGATATCAACTCAAACATAAACGCGGACTTGGAGGTGCGGAAGCTCCAAGACTTAGTAAAGAAACTCGAGCAGCAGAACGAGCAGCTTCGGAGCCGATCCAGTCAGCTCTCTTCCCCCGGCGGATTGTCGGGGATCACCAGACCCGTGAGCGCCGGGTATGATTCCCCGGGAGCGGCGGCGCTCGTCGGGTTCACTGGGGTGGGGTTCGGCGGATCGAGGGGTTTCGGTGGGGTTTTGGAGAACTCCCGGCTGAGCCCCAGGCGATCATATCACGGCAGCAGTTACGGAGGAGGGTATGACAGTGACATCGCTTCTTGTACCGCCTCGAACGCTAGTCTCGCGTCTTATTACAACGATTCGCTGGATTGTATCGAGGACGGAGAAACTTCAGTGCTGGACGAGGTGGAGATCCTCGATTTGGAGGACATGGATTGCCTGAACGAAGAGGAGGACAGCTGGTGAGTAAGCTGCCTGGACGAGGTGTTAACCCCGATCAGAGGAATAACCTTCTCTCTCACACACACCCACCCTCCCTTCTTGCATTTGACAGGTGTGCGTGCAGACGCCACAGAGAATGACGCGCATTTGGAGGAATGCGCTTGATGCATTGTTGCTCCTATGTATCTTTGCCCAAGAGCTGGGGTTAGTTTATTAAGTGCATTGACTGCAATACCACTGTCATCTGATGATTAGTGTCTTATGTCTGAGCATTTAGGAGCAACAGTTTGCTGACTGCTTGTTTTCAGTTAGCAACTGCAAGACAGGCCGTGGTGCTTCTGACGTGCGAGTCCTTTAAATTTGCCCTTCAGTTTATTTTAGTATCAAGTTGTGCTTTATAAATCTAGGCTATCTAATGACAGCCATTGTGTCATGCGCCAATGTCATTACAGCAATGATACTTTTGCTTCTAGATGTCTTTCTGATAAGGCCTCAGATCAGATGCACAAGATGTACATGATTTTCTGCATGATCGGCATTGTAGCCTATATTGCTCATTTATTTTATCTAACGTGAACATTACTAGAGCAATCTGCTTTTTAAATAAATAAGCAATACATTAATGGTGCTTTTGAGAAATAACCATACAGATATGTGCAATCACATGAGAAAACCTCTCATTTCATATTGTTGAAATTAATAAGAGCCAACTAAATGTAAACAAGTGTGTGTAGTAGTAGTAGTAGTAGTGTGTGTAGTAGTTGTCACCTGATGGTGTGCCTCAGTTCTGATATTGACCCATTTCAAAATAATGATCACTTAAGCTTACAATTTAAAATAACTGTTTTCTATTCTAATATATTTTAAAAGGTAATTTATTTTTTTTCTCTTTTCAGCAGCCATCATTACTCAAATCTTCAGTGTCACTTTATCCTTCAGAAATCATTCTAATATGCTGCTGATGTGCTGCTCAAGAAACATTTGTTTTTATTCTTGAGACTGAAACATGTTTTATGAATACAAAGTTCAAAAGAACAGCATTTATTTGACATATTTTGCTTCATCTTATCAGTTTTTGATCTTGTGTGGATTGATGTCAGTGTGTAATCCATTGTTTGTGTTTGCTTTAATCAGTGTCTGTGAGATTCTGTGGTTTAGGTCAATGTACACAGACTCAGAATGCTGTAATCCGGACACTCGATCCTGTTTAGTCGGATAAATTGCTGTGGCAGCAAAATACTGGAAAATCCCTTCAACAGCTGGAGTCCAGCAGATCAGTGAGCTTAACACCTGTTTGCCACTACAAATAGTTAGTAGGACAGAAAGTGTACTTGTCAAACCAAACAGGTCATGCATGATTACAACAAGGATACGTAATTGATTTAATCTTCTTAGTCATGACTATGGCAGGAAGAGATCATGTTTGCTTGTTTTATTTAATGGTGTTTAAGGTCACAAATGGTTTCAAACCACACATTTATCAAATCTGTTGACAAGATAAGAAGATAATGTGTTTATAATTGTGTTGAATCAATCAAGCAGCAGTCAGCACAGCTCTCAAATTCAGATCTGTGCTCTTGTGATGGGAATACTGTATTTATTTATACCAGGAGATCTTCTCAGTTTTTGTGGTATCTCAGGAGAAAAGCTTGCCATGAGAAATGCTCTGTCTATGTGAGGGATTATAGTAAGTGCCAGATTCTGCCACCAACACTGCAATCCCGCATTGCTATCAGTCCTGAACAATAAATCTGCCATACCTATAAACAAAATGATTTGTGTCAGCCTGTTTGACAAACACCATTAAATCACAGTCATTGACTTGAGAGATGTGTCTAGGATGCATAGTGCTCAAGTTTGTCTCTGTCTGAACTTCTCAATATCCTTATACTACCAATCAAAATGTTGGAGTCTTTTTGAAAAATGTTAGGTTGTTTTGTTTTGTTTTTTGTAAAGAAATGTAATGGGGTTTTTTTTCTCAGCTAGGAATGATGCATTAAACTGATCAAAAGTGACCGTAAAGACTTTTACATTGCAAAAAAATCTATTTCAAATGCTGTTTTTGTGATGTCTTTTCAACTTTATATTCTTCAAATAATCATGGAAAATACAGGTCCTTCTAAAAAAATCAGCATATTGTGATAAAGTTCATTATTTTCCATAATGTAATGATAAAAATTAAACTTTCATATATTTTAGATTCATTGCACACCAACTGAAATATTTCAGGTCTTTTATTGTTTTAATACTGATGATTTTGGCATACAGCTCATGAAAACCCAAAATTCCTATCTCAAAAAATTAGCATATTTGATCCGACCAATAAAAGAAGTGTTTTTAATACAAAAAAAAGTCAACCTTCAAATAATTATGTTCAGTTATGCACTCAATACTTGGTCGGGAATCCTTTTGCAGAAATGACTGCTTCAATGCGGCGTGGCATGGAGGCAATCAGCCTGTGGCACTGCTGAGGTGTTATGGAGGCCCAGGATGCTTCGATAGCGGCCTTAAGCTCATCCAGAGTGTTGGGTCTTGCGTCTCTCAACTTTCTATTCACAATATCCCACAGATTCTCTATGGGGTTCAGGTCAGGAGAGTTGGCAGGCCAATTGAGCACAGTAATACCATGGTCAGTAAACCATTTACCAGTAGTTTTGGCACTGTGAACAGGTGCCAGGTCGTGCTGAAAAATGAAATCAGATGGAAGCATGAAGTGCTCCAAAATCTCCTGATAGCTAGCTGCATTGACCCTGCCCTTGATAAAACACAGTGGACCAACACCAGCAGCTGACATGGCACCCCAGACCATCACTGACTGTGGGTACTTGACACTGGACTTCAGGCATTTTGGCATTTCCTTCTCCCCAGTCTTCCTCCAGACTCTGGCACCTTGATTTCCGAATGACATGCAAAATTTGCTAAAAAAAGTGCGAAAAAAGTACTTTGTACCACTGAGCAACAGTCCAGTGCTGCTTTTCTGTAGCCCAGGTCAGGCGCTTCTGCCGCTGTTTCTGGTTCAAAAGTGGCTTGACCTGGGGAATGCGGCACCTGTAGCCCATTTCCTGCACACGCCTGTGCACGGTGGCTCTGGATGTTTCTACTCCAGACTCAGTCCACTGCTACCGCAGGTCCCCCAAGGTCTGGAATCGGTCCTTCTCCACAATCTTCCTCAGGGTCCGGTCACCTCTTCTCGTTGTGCAGCGTTTTTTTGCCACACTTTTTCCTTCCCACAGACTTCCCACTGAGGTGCCTTGATACAGCACTCTGGGAACAGCCTATTTGTTCAGAAATTTCTTTCTGTGTCTTACCCTCTTGCTTGAGGGTGTCAATGATGGCCTTCTGGACAGCAGTCAGGTCGGCAGTCTTACCCATGATTGCGGTTTTGAGTAATGAAACAGGCTGGGAGTTTTTAAAAGCCTCAGGAATCTTTTGCAGGTGTTTAGAGTTAGTTAGTTGATTCAGATAATTAGGTTAATAGCTCGTTTAGAGAACCTTTTCATGATATGCTAATTTTTTGAGATAGGAATTTTGGGTTTTCATGAGCTGTATGCCAAAATCATCAGTATTAAAACAATAAAAGACCTGAAATATTTAAGTTGGTGTGCAATGAATCTAAAATATATGAAAGTTTAATTTTTATCATTACATTATGGAAAATAATGAACTTTATCACAATATGCTAATTTTTTGAGAAGGACCTGTAGTTATATGGTAATAAAAAAGGAATGATGCTGAAAATTCAGCTTTGTCATCAGGATTAAATTGCATTTTAATAATACAGTTTTCTTTGTGTCTGTTAAAAAAAAAAACTTTTGCTACCACTTGTTACTGTCAGGTGATCCTGAGCAACAGCTGCCTCTGTATAGACCAGAAAACAAGACTCAAGCAGTGCAGTTATAACTGTTCGCTTCAATATATCTTCTCAACAGCTGCCAGTTCAGAACCCTCTTGCCTTAATACCAACTCTAAATTAAATCTTTTAAAACAGTAACATTAATGTGTTTTGGGATCCTTAACAAAATCAGGGGTCAATTGACTAGTTTGCGGGTTTTGTGATCGCCTGAATCAAATGCGTTTCATAGAGCATATACAATTCCCTCATCTGGATGTGAAGTCATGTACACAAATCAAAAAACATACTCAAATTTACTTAAGCTAACTGATAATATCACCCTCTGATACTAACAAATGTCCTCTCCACTACAGCTGTCATATTAAGATGATCTGTTGTTGTCATATGGTATTTAGCAGATAGCCTAGTAAACAAGCTTGTGATCAGCTGACCTGAACAGTTCTCCACCAGGCTTACATGTGGCCCTATTAATTTAGGTCTCAATGACTAAGCAAAGCTGCCTGCACAATATTATAGAGTGCAGTTTACACCTTACTTTAAATATTACAGAAAGTTTTAATGGGTTGTTTTCCTGTAGGCAAGATTTAATTTAAACTGAAATCATGATTTTGCTGAATAAGCCGCTGTTAATCGAGGCATCTCAAAACTTCACCACTCAGCATGTTTCGTGGTTAAATGTTTGTGTGCCAGATATGTAATGAGAGCATGTTTATTCCATGTGACTAACCTCTAGCTTGTGTTTCTGCAGGCTGTACGAGGCGAAATTGAACAGTCCTCTACAGAAAGCCTTGAGTCCCATCGTGTGGTGCAGACAGGCTCTGGATAACCCCAGTCCTGATATGGAGTCTGCCAAACGCTCTCTTTTACACAGACTCGACCTTACCATGTCAGGTATCACACGCACATAATTTTAATTCATGTAATATCTTCCACTGTTGTATTACAAGGATGTCTTGATTCTTTAGAGGGTATTTGTAGTAGCCCTAACATTTTTACTGGTGCCACCACAAAAATGATACATTTTAGTTTTTGACCAATGTTTTTTATACATACCATTTTTTTAAAAAAAAATTTCATCAAATGTTTTTGAATTAAAGGAATGGTTCACCCAAAAATGAAAATTATCCCATAATTTATTCACCCTCAAGCCATAGGTACATACGACTTTCTTCTTTCAGCCGAACACAATCTGAGTTATATTAAATAATATCCTGGCTCTTCCGCATCTTTGTAATGGCATTGAATAGTGCCCGAGTTTTTGAACCTCCAAAAAGCGCATCCTTCCGTCATTAAAGTAATCCTTACGACTCCAGTGGGTTAATAAAGGCCTTCTGAAGTGAAGCGATGGGTTTTTTGTAAGACAAATATCCATATTTAACACGATCACAAGAGAGTTGAGTTTTGAAGGCTGAAGGGTGACCTCAAAAACCCATCGCTTTGCTTCAGAAGGTGCTTATTAACCCACTGGAGCCATAAGGATTACTTCTCTAATGGATGGATATCCTTGGGAGCTTCAAAAACACTATACAATGCCATTATAAAGCTTAGAAGAGCCAGGATTTTTTTAATATTACTCTTAGGGCCCTTTCACACCTACCTTGTTTGGTCCGGACTTTCGGACTTTTCAGTTTGGTCCGAATCAAAATTACAGGTGTGAAACCTACCCCGGACCAGGGTCGGGACCAAACAGATGAAATTTGGTCCGACGAAAAGAGGTAGTCTCGGTCCGGATCAAACTGAACAAAGGTTTGGTTCGTTTCTAGTGTGAAAGCATATCTGTATGGTTCGGACTTTCAGACCTTTTACAGGAAGTTCCGGTGGTTCCCGCATAGCCGAAAAAACAGAAGGTGGCAGGGAAAATGAGCCGTGGTAGCACATGGGGAGAGGAGGAGACGAGGTTTTTAATTGAAGTATGGTCTGATGACATAATAATAATAATCGCATGATTGCTTGCAGTCTTCTCCTCCTTTCATGCCGGCGACGATAAAATGTTCGCACGACGAAAAAATAACAATACAGTTGCAACGATATGCGTCTGTTCATTCCTGTTGTCAAAGTTACCCGCCGAATTGACAACACGCTGACGTCAGATGCACGTCCATTTACAAACCAATCAATGTCAAGATGCAGCCCACATAGATGATGACGACAGGACGCAAGTGTGTCACGTAAAGTTCTTTAGTGCGCTCGCATAATTGCAGTGTGAAACCAAACCAAAACTTTCTGAAAATATAAAATGTATCAAAACGTGAATTTTGGTTCGGACCTTGGTGCGGACTTTCAGGTGTGAAAACGCCCTTATTGTGTTCGGCTGAAAGAAGAAAGTCATATACACCTAGGATGGTTTGAGGGTGTGTAAATTATAGGGGCTTTTGCACTGGAGGAACCTTTTCTTAGTTCCTAGAACTATTGGCGGAAGGACCCTGATTTTGCCTTGTTCACACCACAGGAACTAAACGATTTTAGTTCTAGGAACTCCTTTTGAAGGAACTCATTTAGCTCCTCCTTCAGAGTAGGGTCTAACCCAGCACTATAGGAACTACCAGTGACGTTAGTGTACGTTGATTGGCGGAACGCACACGAAACACCAGCACCCGCCATTTAAAAAAAACTGGCTTAAAAAAGCCTATATATTTACTCCACAAACTAACTCTACGAACATGGAAAACAGTGATAGATGGACCTCTCAACCATTTCGCTAAGGATAAAATCCAATGCAATTTTGAGAGGACCAAGCCAAACAAGATTATGGATTTCTGCTCAGCTAGCAACTCTGGACATCAACCACACGGTTTACGCTAATACCTTTTCATATACGGTCTACTTTCTATGTATCTAATAACGTATTAGACTGAACTGTAGACAGATCGTAAACTAATGAGGACGGAGAATGGGAGCGCTGTGTGTTCAGGCTCTGGCATTCTCAGCGATGTCAAAATAAATGTCCGCCGTGTCGTCCAAATAAAAGTCACAACAACAAGCATAGCTTACGACACTTCAGAGTTCCTACTGGCGGTGCGTACCAGTGTCTAAGGGAACCATTAGTTATCAGGGAACAACCCTGATGGCTAGTTTATAGAACTATCCGGTGCGAAAGCCCCTTATGGGATAATTTTTATTTTTTGGGTGAACTATTCTTTTAAGTAGTTCTTTTAATTTGCATTATAATCTGAAATGTATACATATTTACACATTTTATTAAAAAAAAAAAAGGCTAAGGCTATTGCTGTTTTTAGTCAGGTATGCCCATGTGACGTGTCTTAAATTGAGCAGCTCTCTATAGAAAGGCACTGACTGCTTTTACTGACATGTGACTGTCTGACTTTTACAACACCCACTGACATACTGTTACATCACACTTTTATGTACTCAAATATTTTACTTTTATTATATTGCTTCAATGACGAAAGTCTAGAGACCGAGCAAATGATCATAAGAGTCCTTTTGAGTGATTCTCTCAAAGATCATTCCTGGCTCATTTCCTACAGTTCACTCTACTGTCACCTTGGGTGACATGGGAATCGTTCCAGAGAACTCTGGATCTTTTAATGGAAAAATCTGATCTATTAACAGTCTGCAGTGGCTGCATTTGATTAATATTTGGAACAGGGCCAGGTGTGAACCACTCTTGTCATTGTGCGAGTCAAACCGGTGTATGATGTCATTGTTTTAAGTGGACTCATCATAATGTCATCATAGAGCAGACAGCAGCACCCTTTGAATGTTTTTCATCTCACATTTCCAAGATAAGATAAAGGGAAAAAATCTGGTATTTTCTATTATTTTTATTTTTTTGAAAGAAGTTAATTAATGTTCAGCAAGGACACATTAATTTGACCAAAAGTGACAGTAAATATATTTATAATGTTACAAAAGATATATTTGAAATAAATGCTGTTCTTTTGAACTTTCTATTCGTCAAATAATCCCAGTTTCCAAACAAAAAAAACCAGCACAACTGTTTTCAACATTGATAATAATGAGAACTGTTTATTAGAATGTATATTAGAATGATTTCTAAAAGGATCCTGTGACACTGAAGACTTGTGTAATGATGACATCACAGGAAGAAATTACATTTTAAAATACATTAAATGGAAAGGAATTATTTTAAATTGTAATATTTCACAATATTGCTGTTTTTTTCTGTATTGTTGATGAATTAATGCTGCCTTGGTGAGCATAAGACATTTCTTTCAAAAACATTTAAAAAAGCTTACCGACCCTGAAATTTTTAACAATATTATATATATATATATATTTATCTATTAATTTATTTAATAATAATAATAATAATTATTATATATATATATATATATATATATATATATATATATACATTTTTTTTATTTTTTTTATGACACTACAATTTTTAGGGCTGTAATTTAAACTTTTGTCTGCCACAATGTCATGTTTTTTGGCAAATATTAATAGGCTATACATAATTAATTGAGCATATAGGCATATCCTGTAATTAAACATAAACATTTTAAACAATTGACAAACCAATTTATTTGTCTATATAAACAACTTGCAGAAGACCCTTGAGATGAGATGATTTTATTTTGTGTCAGTCATTTATCAAAACACTTTCAATAAAAAAAAAACAACCTTATTCCATGCCCGACTGTGTAAAGCTTATTGACAGTGAGCATTCAGGCCATGCTGACTGTGTGTCAGGTGTGTATTGCGGTTTCCAGGTTACCTGAGGCATCGCTAATTCCCTAGAGCCGTTGCCAAGAGAGTGAAGAGAGGCAGTGCAGATGTGTGGGATGCATGTCAAATCTCTATCCTGTTAGGCACACCTTTTAGCTTCTTTGTCTCTCTCTCGTATTGCTTGTTTCTTTCTTTTATGCCTCTCTTGTGCCCTCTTCAGAACCGGCTACCTCTGTGGAGTGCATCTGCGTGTATGTGAGAAAGTAAAATAGAGACGGACATGTTTGCACACATTAATGAATTCCATCCAGAAGGTTGAAAAGTCTGACTCGGCACTCTTATAAGCTATATGTACTCTTTGTAAAAAGGTATTATAGGTAGCTCACTAAATTTTGAAACCGCTTGGACGCAGCTGCTGTAAACTTTATAGCTCGTGAATAAGCAATTTGGTCATTACAAATTGCTTGTCTTTTGCATTTGTAAAACTTACAGACAGCTGATCTATTATAGTATGTCTGCTGTTTGGTGAGTCTGTTTGCCCGGCCATGGTAACTCATTCCAGGGCTTTACACTTCCCTCAGAAATGCAAACAGTTCCATAAGGTTGTAGTCATAACTGTGGTTACATAACTCACTGGACACGAGGACAAAAGGAGAGGCTGAGATTTGATAGAAAGAGTACAAGTGATCTTTCCTGACAAATTACAGTTTAAACAAATGCAGTCAACACGAAATTGTGTTAAAATGAGATTATTAGCAATTCTAATTTTGGATGTCAATTTTACAGAATGTTATTTTTTTTAATGGGGAAAATCATGCGGTTATGGGGTTGCTTACAGTTTTGTTAATTCAAATAAGTCAATAATCTCATTGTATAATTATTTATAAATAACTGAATATCTAAACAACGAATTGTCAAAATGATTTTATTATATTGTTAGAAACAAACTCATTTTAATAATAGTTTATCAGCATATCTAAGTGATCTCAAGGAAAAACATGTTTTTTCATTGTTTGTACCTCTAAATTTGTGCTTTAAAGAAACAATAAAAGGACACCAAAGTGTACTGTCTGTATTAATAGGAAGTGCTATCTATACTCTTGAACATTGTTATGCAGTGATTCAGCAAGTTCTTTACAGTGTTTAGAGCCGCCTTATGACTGGATAGAGCAGAGATTCACTTTCCCCTGAGCCAAGAACTTTAATTTCTCTCTCTGTGTCTTTTCTCTAGCTGCAACCTCAACTTGTCCCTGCAATCTAATCCGCTATTGCAATCCTGTTTGGAGTACACTCTGTTTCCCTGTTGATATCTTTCTTTTTGTTCTTTTCTCTTTTTTTGTTGCCATTTCTCCTTTATTCTCTGCCTTTTCCATTTTCCTCTGTCAGGTCTTATCCTGTATACTTTCAACATCATTGCATTCATTCTGTCTTCCTTCTTTGTCTCTTTCATGTCATCTATGGCTCTTCATGCTGCTGTTGTGAACTTTTGTTTCTCAAAGTATCTTAGGGTGTTTTCACACCTGGCTCGTTTGGATCATTATTTTCTGAACATGGTGCGTTTTCTCCCCTAGTTCGGTTAATTTAGGTATATATGAACACAGCAATCGCACTCGGATCCGCACCAAAACAATCGCTCTGAGATTACCTGAACGAGGTGGTCTCGGCCCGGTTGAAAATGAACTCTGGTGCGGTTCGGTTGAGGTGAGAAAGCAATCCGACCCATCAAACCAAGCGGCATCATAATTCATAACAGGAAATGTGTTATAAAAAAGGAATCTCTGATTCTGTGTAATTGCTTTGCTTCGTGCATTGCAAGAATGCTGTCCTGACGAAGCCTTGATTCTCACTCTAACTGCATTATAAATTATATATATATATATATATATATATATATATATATATATATATTTATACATCTACATATATAATATACACATTTTAAATATAGCTAAAAATATAATCAATTAGTGTGGGAATGACTGCTACATTTTCTATACGTGTTTGTGCACAGCTTCAGATAAAGCCACAATAAGCTCGCAGAGCAAACTTGTCAATCCATCTTGATGGAAACTGACCAATTGCATAAACATTTCAGTACATTTTGAAATGTTGCCTTGTGGAAGCTAACCGAACCAAGAAGAAAATGCAACATTGTAACAAATTTGATCCCGGTTTCAGAACAAAGCAGCAAACGATCTACAGCTCTGAAAATGCCCTTAGTGTCTGTGTTTGTCCTGAAACAGCCCACGTTGCCATGATGACCTTTCCTTTCTACAGGACTCTCTCCCACATATTCTCTTTTTCTCGTCCACCCCCTACCCTGAAAAAAACGTTAATATGGACTGATGGACAGCCTCATTTTCATGTAGACTGTCCACTGTGCTAAACAAGATGTTCTTGACAGACAGCCCAGATTTCCTGTAATGAGCCCTGCCGTCTTATTAGCCTATTTAGTCCAGATAAAAAGCACAGTTAGTGAAGCATCTTTTCAGTGTCAGAATTATCTCTGGGGTTTAACTTGTCTTCTTGCAGTTTATGGATGTAGTCAGTCACCAGAGTTATGACAGATTAGCTGTCCTCATTTGCCCTTCTCTTTCTTGGCTTTTTCTGTCTTCGAGATACACAAAGCCAGTATTAGTCTTCTCGGTGTGGTGTGCTGCTGGTGGAAAGGGCATGGTTGAGCCAAACCGTCTGATGGACTGGAACGTAACTGTCATTGGCTCGCTTCGGCCACATTTATGGAGTTAATGACATTTTGAAAGCTGGAAAATACTTTGTGTATTTCTGTTCTAGCTGAGATGCGACTTTCCTAGATAAACGTCTTTGGTAGCATCAGTTTCCGATTTCAGAAAAACCATGATCTCTTTACATGTCATTATGACATCAAGTCAAGTCATCTTTATTTATATTAGGGATGCACCAAAATGAAAATTCTGGGCCGAAACTGTAAATTCTGGATGCACTTGGACGAAACCCGAAACCAAAAATGACTTTTTTTAAATTAATTTCTTATTTTAAATTAGGTTTTTTTGTATAATATTATTATTAAACTTTTTTTATTAAATTCAATAATTTAATGAATCTGAATTTTAAAAAAATCAAGCCAATAAAATAGGCCTATATTAAAATATGAAATATTAATATCAATATCTTATTCTTCATTCAGTTCTATGCTGCAGAATCAGATTAAACTGGTTTATTTTTTGACCTATTATCAAAATAAAGTAGTCCTACAAAGCTATTATCAGAGCATGTGAGCAGATAGAAGAGAGAAGATCAGTGAACGAGAGGGTAGCGTCATTTTACCAGCGTTGCCCAGCACGACTACATACACACCATGTTACCACACAGTAGGGGTATTGCAAACAAAAACAAGTCCAGAGAAATTTCATGTTGACCCGTTTTTTGGCGGACTTTGCCATTTCTGGTGAGCGTGAACGGTACATGCATTTGGGCCATGAGCGACTGAGTTTACAGCGGAACATTGAGCAGAACGCGCTCCGAACATGGAGCGAAAGCACAGCGCATGCACGCACACACAGTAGAACACGCTTCGAAGAAGTGCATCTTCAGAAGCGGAGCCGCTGGCAAAGTCACAGAACATGCCGAGCCAGAGTGAAACCTGATCGCTGAACACGGAGGGGTGGGGTGCATATTTTCGGCTTATATTTTCGGCCTTTTTTGTCTCTTTCGGCAAAAAAACGAAAATACCATTTTCGGCCGATAATTTTCGGCAGCCGAACAGAGTTCTAATTTATAACTAATTTATATAGCGCTTTATACAATATAAATTGTATCAAAGCAGCTTTACAGTGATAAACAGGAAAATAATGATCAATGATGCAAACAGAAATAAATTGTGCTGTAAAGCAGCTCTAAAAATGATGATATTTTATTATTCAGCTTTAGTCCATTAGTAGCAGTTGCCCGGAACTTTCAAATTGGTTGTGAAGCAGCCATTACCCTCTGCTTATTTACCATGGTAAAATTAATGAATCCATGAATATATCCACACAAAGCAAAATGGCATATTAGGTGTCTATGGCTTATCAATGTAAATAATTATGTAATTATTATAAAAGAGTTATTTCGGACATAATTACTTATGACCACGCATACAGAATTAATGTGTTAAGATTAACATTTAAGTGTGAAAATATTGGTTATCCTTGAAAAGGGCTTGTAGCTTTGATTAGAATGTCAAATCCTGTCATGTGGTCACACACAGTCTAACTGCAAAAGTTCCCAAAGCTAAAGTAGGATTCCAGAATTCTGCATACAGTTATGTTCGGAAGTGCATGCAGCTCCTGTGCTACTCTCCATTAGAAATAAATGACTTCTGCTCTGTTGTTTATCCGAGATGGCCCGAGTCAGCATTCTGGGTAAGTATGATCTTTATGTGGACGAGACTTAGGTGGTAGCACAGGCTTTTGGTGTTCCCGGCTGATGACCCTGCAGCTACCCGTAATGGCACCGTCGGAGGTGCGGCAAGCAGAAATGCTTAGCAGGCAGCCACTTGCCTGTGCTACCACCTACAATGTCTGGAACACCAGTGACTACTGTGAACAGGGCAGTTGGCGTCCAGGAAAGACTGGAGGACAGCCGGGAAAGACCGTCTGACGGCAGGAAAGGCTGCACCAGGGGTGGATGGGCTAGTTACCCTCTCCACAGGTCCTCATACTGGGGACACCCTAACTAACTACGAGCACAAATAAAGAAAGACAGCCCGAAGGTCCTCCGAGAGGCGGGATGGAAGATGGACCAAATAGGACGGATAACACGGAACCGACCGGCATGGAAACGACTAATGAACAAAGGATCATGAGGAGCTGCAGCTGCGGGTGGTCGAATGTGACAACTTACAGGGGCCTGCGGATACACCAAGGGAAGGCTAAATGTGGAGGGAAGGACCAAAAGCAAACTTGCACTGCGCAAGCAGGTCAGACAAGGAGACGTCAGAGCCGGGTTGAGCACCACAGCGTTACTGATTTCACCATTGCAGATGGTCACAGGGAGGTGGAGCAGCCGCACCAGCAGCAGGCCCAAAGTCAGCAGCAGGCCCAAAGTCAACAACAGGTGCACAGCCCAGAGCGCGAGAGTCACGCAGAGACCCCCAGCAGCAACCCATTAAGACAAGCAAAGGAGAGACCAACCAGACAAGGCAAAGTCAAATGGCCAAAATCCATCGAAAAAGCTGCCTGGGAAAGCTTCGACCAAGGCCTGCACACCATCCTTGAGAATTCGCTACGAGGCAGTACAATCACCAAGCTAAACCTCTTTGGCAGCATTGTCTATGGGGAGGGCAAAGAGAGGTTTGGGGAGGTAATCCAGAGGAAGAACATCCCTAGAAGGGTGGGAAGGCGCGAGCAAGAGATTCACAAGCTTGTGAAGGAGAGGAGACTGCTTAGGAAGTCCTGGCGAAAAGCAGATGAAAATGAAAAGGAGGGTCTGAAAGCGCTTTGGGACCAGATCAGAAGCAGGCTTGCAACCCTGAGAAGGGCAGAGCGGATTCGGAAGCGAAGAAGTAAGAAAGAGAAGGAGCGAGCGAGTTTCTTTCGGGACCCTTTCAGGTATGCCCGATGCTTGTTGGAAGAGAAGAAGAGCGGGAGGCTGGAAGCCACCGAACAGGAGCTTGAGGAACACCTCAAGAAACAGCTAACTGATCAAGAAAAGAACATCCCTCTTGGGTCGCCTGGGCATGTGCCTCGTCCTGCTGAGCCAGCCACTGAATTTGACATGACACCACCCAAATGGGCTGAAGTCAAGCTAGTGGTAGACAGGGCAAGGTCTGCCTCTGCACCAGGGCCCAATGGTGTGCCCTACAAGGTTTATAAGAACTGTCCCATGGTACTGAAGCTACTCTGGAGGCTGATGAGAGTAGCGTGGAAGGCCCAGAGCATCCCCTCAGAATGGAGTTGCGCAGTAACAACCTTCATCCCAAAAGAACAAAATTCCTGCAACATCAACCAGTTTAGAGGCATTGCACTTCTAAACGTGGAAGGGAAAATATTATTTTCTGTGGTGGCCAAGCGTTTAACCAACTACCTCCTGAACAACTGCTACATTGACACCAGTTGCCAGAAGGCAGGCGTCCCAGGGTTCCCCGGTTGTGTGGAACACTCAACCATGATCTGGGAGCAGATTCAGACAGCCAAGCGGGAAAAACAAGATCTCCACGTAGTTTGGTTGGATCTGGAGAATGCCTATGGTTCCATTCCCCATCAGTTAATCACCTTTGCCCTGGAATTCTTTCACATTCCACCCAGCATTCGGAACCTCATCTCCAATTACTTCCGCAGCTTCACTGTTTGCTACACAACACAGGAGGCAACGTCAGGATGGCACCACCTAGAGAAAGGCATCGCAATGGGTTGCTCAGTGTCTCCCATCCTCTTCACAGCAGCCTTTGGATTAGTTCACTTAAAGGATTAGTTCACCTCAAAATGAAAATTTCCTAATAATTTACTCACCCCAATGCCATCCATGTCTTTCTTTCCTCAGTGGAAGAGAAATTAAGTTTTTTGAGGAAAACATTTCTGGATTTTTCTTCGAATAATGGACTTCAATGACAACCAGCGTTTTGAAGTCCAAATCAATGCAGTTTCAAAGGTCTTTGAAGTGCTTTAACAGACTGCACGATCGCAGCTGAGTAATAGGGTCTTATCGAGCGAAACGATAGGTCATTTTCAACAAAAATTTTTATTATATATATATATATATATATACTTTTTAACTACAATTGTTCGGATTGAGCTGATCTGCAACGCGCCGGGAACTACGTCATCACGTTGAAAGGTCAGGCTCGATGTCGCCAGCGTCGGCGAAAGTACCGCCCTACTCGACTGTGCGAAGGAGGATAGTTCAAATTGTATTGGTCTCTTTGTAAACAATGGGGCGGTATTTACGCCGACGCCGGCGACATCGAGCCTGACCTTTCAACGTGATGACGTAGTTCCCGGCGCGTTGCAGATCAGCTCAATCCGAAATTTTTTTGTTAAAAAGTATATATATAAATATATATTAGGGTGCATCAAATTTGAATGGGAAATTTTAATTTCAAAATATCAATTTGGCTGGCATTGCATTTTGTTCTAATTAACATAAAAATGACTTTTGCAAAGTTTTGAGGAATTCCATTGAGATTTAGGGGTGCCACCTAACACATGGCGAGACTTTTCACGCCAGGCGAAATTTCGAAAAATGTGTAATTTTTAGTCTAATTGCCAAAAGGTTGACCTGGAAATGTTGAGAACAGTGAACTTTTATACAGTAACATGTTCTATAGAGTTATCAAAGTAAAAGTTGTTTGTTTGCCCTTTGGGCAACTTGGGCATTTCTCAGAATTCAACTTTCAAGATTCTTCATTCATTTGTCCTATAGAAAAAATGAATGGAGGTCAATGGGGCATGTTCACGTGGCCTTAAGCCCAATTTATACTTCTGCGTCGAACTTACGGCGTAGCTACGGCGTAGGCTGTGCGTAGCGCGCGTACCCTTCGGCGTACCCTGACGTGCACCTCTCCAAAAATGTAACAACGCGTCAATTCTACGCGGACGCAAGCGCTGTGATTGGTCTGCTAGAACCCCTCCCTCGGGTTTCACATGTTCCCTCTGCATGTGTAATTGCGCGTCAACGCGGACAACGACGCAGAAGTATAAATGAAAACCAACGCGTAGTGTATAGCGGAGAGGCTCCGGCGTAGGTCCGACGCAGAAGTATAAATCAGCCTTTACCCTGAATTTTGTGCAGCAGTGATGGATGTCGGACACACATAAATAATAATTCATTACATTTGTATAGCGCTTTTCTCGACACTCAAATCGCTTTACATTGAAGGGGAATCTCCTCAACCACCACCAATGTGCAGCATCCACCTGGATGATGCGATGGCAGCCATAGTGTGCCAGAACGCCCACCACAGAGGAGACAGAGTGATGAAGCCAATCAGTGTATATATATATATATATATATATATATATATATATATATATATATATATATATATATATATATATATATATATATGGGGATGATTAGGAGGCCATGATGGACAGAGGCCACTGTGCAAATTGGGCCAGGATGCCGGGATTACACCCCTACTCTTTCGAAAGACATCCTGGGATTTTTTGTGACCACAGAGAGTCAGGACCTCGGTTTAACGTCTCATCCGAAGGATGGTGCTCTTTGATAGTATAGTGTCCCAGTCACTTTCCTGGGGCATTAGGACCCACACAGACCACAGGGTGAGCGCCCCCTACTGGCCTCACTAACACCTCTTCCAGCAGCAACCTGGTTTTCTCAGGAGGTCACCCATCCAGGTACTAACCAGGCTCAGCCCTGCTTAGCTTCAGTGGGCAACCAGTTTTGGGCTACAGGGTGATATTACTGCTGTTTTTTTTCAGTGCCAAAGTGCTGCTCAGGGATGTGCATGGGGAGATTAGCGGGCTTGTGCTCCAAGATCGCTCTGGCAAGTGCACGCTTGTCATTATTGGGCACCTTGCTGCTGAAGAGAGCCAGGGGTAGGATCTCACCTGTCAGGTACCAGCGATCCCTCTCCAGCGCCTTGATTGCTGATGCTGCAATGCCCTCATCTACAGCCCTGTATGCCTGCAGGTGGTGGTAGAGTATCAGGCCATTCCAGGCAGCATCTACAGCTTTCTCGCAGGACAACCACCACTTTGCATAGATGTGTGTAATGAAAATGGCAAATGCCCGAACCCCTCGGCACCTGCTGCCATGTGGTGATTGTGCCCTGGGGAAGCAACGCGATGTGCTGCTCCATCAAAGCCAGCTTGAGAGTATAGAGCAGCTTGGCCATCCATCGTGCGTTGTGGAGTGCTCCCGGTCGTTGGAAGGTCACTGCAGTCTGCTCTTCCTCATCTGCATCCAGAAACACAAGACACAGCTGCACAAACTCATGGTAGTCACCTCGCTTGTGGTCAGTGACTTCTTTTGCGTACCTGACAAGTTCAGCACATAAATTGCCCAGGAGGGGTTGCTCGGTGTTGCCAGGAATGTAGCGGGACCATTGGCTGCTGGATTCTTGTGGTAACAGGTTCCATTTCTCTCTCACACGTGTGAACCTTCAGGTCTACGAAAACCTGGTTCAGGAGGACCTCACCAATGTGGTGCCGGCACCCAGACCAAAGCAGTGGTTGGCCCAGTGAGAGCTGTATGGCAATGCAGGCTGCTGTGAGATGGCCGGTGTTTGACGCAGTGGTGTCAAATGCCATGTTGACAACCTGGTCAGCGTAACACCAGTCCTGCAGCAACTTGCATGTCAACCAGGCAATGATCACTCCACATGCCTCATTGGTCTGCTTCTTATACGCCGGGACACCAAGAAATTTCAGCCGCTCTGCATCTCCAATCACCACTGTAAGACGCTCCTCCGACTGGCGCACATTGCTGAGCATCGGTGTTAACTTGCTGTCCCAGTGTAGGGTGCACAATGGAGGTGGTGTCCAATGCTTGTGCTGTTCCTCACTGATTGTCTCCAGCACTTGGCGTCTTGCTCGGTCAGCTGTTGCGTAAGATGCAGAGAGATGTGTGCATTCACCGCCTGACTCTGCAACAAGACCACGCGTGAAGGCAGCGTGTTGCATTGGTGACATCTTCAACCTTGTAGCCAGTGACACGACACTTGGTTGGCTAAGGATGTCATATGGAATTAAGACGTTTGTTCCTGTCTTCTTATGCTTGTGGGATGGTTCGCCCTCAGATGGTGCATCATCACTCATCACCTCATCACTCTCCGACTCCAAGCTGGACATTGCCGTCATCTCCTCCAGCTCCTTTTCACTGCGGGACTGCCTGGCTCCTGCGGCATCTTGACGCTCCTCTCGCTGCAGCTTTTTGTCCAATACACCAAATGTGGCCACTCTTTCAGTCTTCATGCTGGCCAAGAAAGCTAGGTCACTGCTACAGATATGATAGTAATATGTAATGATACATACCCAACACAGAAAAATCACCTCAAACAGAAAGATCACCTCAGTTTTCTTGAGCTGTAGTATTGTTTACCTCAGATCTCCATGGCAACCATTGAGCACTGTTAACCACTTTATCCAACAAAAACAGATGTGCGGTGGCACCCCTAAATCATCATGTACTGGAAAAATATTTTGCATTTGTTGTTTCTACATATATTGGAACACTTTTAGCACCCAGCCATATCAAAATTCAAGAATTGTGTTTTTTGATGCACCCTAATATATATATATATATATATATATATATAAATATATATGTTTTTTTTTTTAAATGACCTATTGTTTCGATCGATAAGACCCTATTCCTCAGCTGCGATCGTGCAGTCCATTGAAGCACTTCAAAGACCTTTGAAACTGCATTGATTTGGACTTGTCATTGAAGTTCATTATTCGAAGTAAAATCCAGAAATATTTTCCTCAAAAAACAAAATTTTTTCTGAGGAAAGAAAGACATGGATATCTTGGATGGCATTGGGGTGAGTAAATTTTGAGGTGAACTAATCCTTTGAAGACTGTAGTCAAAAGTCTGAACTGGGTTGTTTCAGGCTAGGTTTTAAGGACACATCTATTTTTTCAGTTTGAAGACACTGAAAAACACACGTGACACCTTGAGTCAGTTTTAGATAAAGAATTTTAGACATAGTATACCTACCCATTAATGTATTAATGATCCTCCACCTTGTACGTCGAGTCTGCATGTAGTTAGTATTGTATCTGATGTGTTTTGTTGACTTTTGATGGTAATGTCCTTGATTCTAATGTCCTTACAGTCTGGTGTTAGTGGCTTAGAGCGGTCTCAGCATTACTGATCCGGGCTCTTTGTGTCAATCCTCATTTCTTCTAGTCCCTCCTAAATGAGGACAGACCTCCGCTCTTGGCTTAAATTTTAACACACACACACAAACACATAACTGTCAATAGTCTAAGGTCATCTACACCACTCAATCCAAGACCAGCCATTCTCAGCATTCATCACAACTGTGTGCAGTACACACACACACATCCCTGTTTCAAGCATTGTGCATGTATGTGTGTAAGCATGGCTGATGGTGTGGTGTTAATGCAGTGCAGTGCCTGATCTGTAAGGAAGTAAGTGGAGAAGGGATGTTGTTTTTTTCTTTGAATAAAGCACGCACTGAGTGATGGCAGGGATGGAGAGGGAGAGAGTCATTAGAGAGGAGAGAGAGAGGGTGGATGGATCCATGGAAAGAGGCAAGTAAAGAGTAGGTCTGAGGAAATGTGCTGTGTGTGCCTTTTGAGTGTCCAGCTGCACAAACACACACACACACACTAAAGGCTGCTGTGCATTCAAATATTTACAATATATTCAAGATAGTTGTGCTGCCAATATAAAACGATACAACATGCATAAAACTAGGATTTTGTGTTTTATTTTCCCAAATAATTTCCTAAAGACTAAATTATCAAAATATGTTTTAACAGGATATCTGATTTAAAACTTCAGCAGCTAAATGGTGTTGCAATTTAGTAATTTAAGTAACGCTAAGTAATTTAATCTTCATGCTTTTGGTTCAAAACTGGACAATTTTAATGGAAGTCTCTGTGTGGCATAGCCTATATTCAAATATTCAAATAAGATATATTTATTTAATAAACCTGGAATAAAGTTTAAGGATTGTGAATTGTGAAGTATTTTAGATTGTTATAAAGGAGCAATTTTTTAATTCTGCACTACTTCTAGGTCGCCAATCAAATAAAGCAATCTTTTAATTATTTCTTTAGTTTAAATCTGGAATAAACGATGTTTAAGGATTTGGATTCTCAAGAAGTACGATGAAGAATTTTCAAATGAAGAACGTTCATTAAAGTCTTTATGTGTCATTTCTTCACATATTGAAATGTTGTTGGTAAAATATTTATATAAGGTAATCATTCATTATAAAAATGTATATTACAATAAAAATTATTATTTATTAAACCTGAAATAAATACATTTTAAAGTATTAAAGATTATGATAAAGAAATGTTTACATCTCTTCACTATTTCTTGGTCACTAAAAATAATATGTGATATTATATTGTAATATATTCATCTATTTGATTTCTTTATATGTTCTTAGTCACTGAGCAAATTGACAAAAGTGTAGAAGTATTTTAATTAGTAATTTGTTTAATATTTTTTAACCTTAATATATTTAGTAGAACTTTTTTTATATAATTTTCCAGCCCACACACCCACCCAGCCCTAGGGTCCAGTGATGAGCAATCATGTGAGAGTATATCCACAGGGAGAGTAGCTGAAGTGTCTTCTATTTATGCTCTGCTCTTGAGAGACACAGTACAGTCTCTTTCTTGGCTGATATTCTGACTTTAGATTCTCTTGCCGTCGGTATTGCCAAAAGCTTTAACCGCAATACATTCTGACTGCTACAGCTGAACTAGAGTTTGACCTTATGACTGAATCATAGACCATAGATTGGTGCTGCTTTACTCTACAATGCCTACATTGAGTCTCTCTGTGTGTGTGTGTGTGTGTGTGTGTGTGTGTGTGTGTGTGTGTGAGAGAGAGGATGGTAATGGAAATGGCATTGTCATCCACTAAATGACAGAGTAAGGCTCTTGTTTGTGTGCATATGCATCATTGTACTCTTCGTTCTTAGACTGTGAATAGGTTGTATTGTTTGCAATGAAGTGCACTCCACCAGGATCCAGAACGACACTGTATTAGACTTGGCCATGCCGTATGCTTAAATTGACTCTCGGAGATGCATAATACGCTGTGAACCATATTGTGCATGTCTGCGTAAACATGCATGCATTAAAACAGCATCTGTGTAAGTGTACTTGAGGGGGTGGGATATGACCCTCTATTGTTTTTGTGTTTTAGAGAATGTCATATAAGGGACCTATTTATTTCAGCTAATGATAACAGCTGGTGTGGTCTGAAATGTTACTTTTTAATGAATGGTGTTTGTTTAAACAAACAACATTACTCTTCATGTTCAACAGGAAGTTCTTAAGTGCCCTTAATATGTTTTGATTTCTCTTGCAGCAAACAAGCGGAGGAGTCTGTATAACAATTCTTACAGTCCTCAAGTGGGCTACGGAAGCCCGTACGGCACAAACACGGCAAACAGTCCCTATAGCAGTGGCTTCAACTCCCCGTCCTCAACTCCATCTAGAGTGCCTATCGTCAAGCAACTCGTTCTGCCTGGCAGTGCAGGTAAAGGCCTCATTACTCCAAATCTATTCTATTCCACATGTATTTTTGTATTTTTGTTTTATCTACTTGACATGGATAGCAAGTCAAAATTGGAATGAAAAGTCAAGTCACCTTTATTTAAATAGCGCTTTATACAATACAGATTGTTTCAAAGCAGCTTTACACTGATAACAGGAAAATGATTGCAGATGAATTATAAAAAAATGAAAATTTTACTTTCAATATGATGATTAGACCACTCACTCAATGTAATGTGGTAACAGTGTAGCATACTACTGTTACATATTTTCTACTTTTACATAGTAATAAATGGTTTATCAGTCTCAGAAATTGTGCTACAGTCATTATATGTCACTCATGGATGACTAACAAGTTCTATTTATTTATTTGCGGTTACTTTAGTGTGTTACTAATCATGAAAGTAGCCACGACATCTTTACTTTTGTATGTATTTGTTACTTCTGCATAAAAGCACTTTTCTCATTGTCATTTGGCTAAGAGCTCTTAAAATGTACTGAAAATGGAATATTTTCTGTTAATGTAACCACTGAGTAGTATATGCTGTCCAGTATACAGTAATAGTATGCTACTATTTTATCAGTCAATATGACTTAAGCAGAAAACACACAACAGCTATCCAGTGTCTTTATAGGTATTCTTATGAATTACCACACTGAAAAGTCACTTTTTTATTATGGCATTTCTGAATGTATTATATTATGTGTGTAGGTCACCAGCGTGGATCGGCTGACAGGAACGCACAGGCAGTGAGCCCCCAGTCCTCAGTAGACAGTGAGTTAAGCACATCAGAGATGGACGAAGACTCTGTCGGTTCATCGACCACGTATAAACTCAATGACGTCACAGACGTGCAGATACTCGCCCGCATGCAGGAGGAGAGTAAGTGGTAGCTTTTCTCTATCAAGTGCCATTTTGTGTTGCATTTGATGTTGCATTTAATCGCAACACTTATTGTTATACATTTGATTATCATGCTGCTGAAATGAATGATAAACAGTGCTAATAGTGAAAAAAATGCCCAAATGGGGCACTTTGAGATTTAAACTCAAGTGTATCTATGTTTCCCTCTTTTAGGTTTAAGGCAAGAATATGCTGCAACGGCGTCACGTCGTAGCTCTGGTTCATCATGTCAGTCGTTGCGGCGAGGAACTCTGAGTGACCAGGAGCTGGACGCACAGAGCCTGGACGATGATGAGGAAGCGGTCCACCATTCCTTCCACACCCCCGTCAACCGCTTCAGCCCCTCCCCTCGGCACTCGCCACGCGTGTCCCCCAGAAACTCACCCCGATCTCGCTCACCTGCCCGCTCTTTAGAGTACAGCCGTGGATCTCCCCAACCAATCATCAGCCGCCTTCAGCAGCCCCGCCACTCTCTGCAGGGCCACGATACCCAGACAAATGCCATTAAGAATGAAGGTTGATCTTTATCCAGTCACATTTCAATTGGTCTATTTCTCTTTAAAACACTGTGAAACTTTTTTACAAAGTCTGTTTAAATGTTGGCTTTTCCATCCTTTCTGTCTGTGTGGGCAGAAAAGTTGAGGCGGAGTCTCCCTAACCTCTCACGATCCAGCTCTGGACCGACTGCAGAGCCGGTCAAAAACAGCAGAAGCTGTGAGTCAAACCTGCAAGTGCCAAACGGAGGGTCACCCAGACACCAGAGTCAGTCTGCCAGTGAGTGTACAGACACATCAGTCAGCTCATACATGCACACATACATCACATCATAGGGCTCGAGCACCCACGGGATTAGAGCATATGAAAACACGAGATATTCTCCATTCATTTTATCCAATCAAAAAATGATTGAGATTCGGGATCCTCTCTCTCAGGCGGGTTGTAATTACAGACAATTTTACCGTTATATTTGGCATTATAACATAACAGCCTGACACAAAACTTGTGCTTTCTGGGTTTTTTTTACACAATGATAAATTGCATTTTATGTAATTAACGCCAAAATCATCAGGTATATCAGCGAGAGAGCGACTCATTTATGGAAACAATGTGTGTTTTAGTTTGGTTGGTAATCATAGGCGAAAAGGTTAACCAACTACAGGGCAAGGCTAAGATGTGCTTCCTCTTTAAAAAAATTAAAAATTTCCTTGTAATAGTTTCCATATACATGTTGCCACACAAACTACACATCCCAGTATAAATGCTCCCAATAAATTTATTAAAGCATCTACGTTCACAAACCACTGTTAATTTTAACAGAAAAGCAATCACACTGTATGCAGGATTTGGGATACCAGAAAGCGCTCAAAGAGTGCTTCTGTTATAATCACTAAAAAGGTGTCGCTCATCTTAGATCTTTGCAATCTCACATAGTTCTGTTATAATCTTATAGTTCTGAGCATGCAGAATCAGAATCCACTCGATCAGAATGAGTGTGGGCAGCCACCGGCGCCTATGCATCACATCAACCAATGAACACACACAGAACTTTTAACATTTAGTAAACGGCATGTGCAGTATTTATTGTGAATGTTATTTTGTCCATAATGTTTATATATGGTAACATTTGACTCTTTGTGACTGTCAGAGATCGAGTACTTGGCTGTGGATTCTGTGCTTCTGACTCATAATCACGTTGTGCTCTTAACCGCAGCGCTGGTGTCTTGGCTTGCCGGATGAGGCTCTTTGATCTTCTCACATTCTCTCTTAGATCACAACTTATTGGCATCTTGGTATTCCCTCTAAAAGCCTGACTGACTTTCAAACAAAGCCCTTGTAACTTACTATTCAAAGCTAATTTTACATTTTTTTAGGGAAAGCTTCAGATTATGGGTCTTGAAGGTGTTGGTCTTTTGGTTCTTTAATATGGCACGGGAACACTAAAATTTGTCATTTTATTTGTAGGATAAAAAATTTCAGATTAGACTAATATGCCATTACACCTATGTGTTTTAATAGTCTTAAAGCATACTTGTCATTTTTGCTATGGCTGATTTTGTCTCTATCACTGGATGACAGCTTTGGCAGGAATTTATCCAATTCTTGAGCAGGAGTTTTTATATGACATATAGTCAATGTTATATAGTGTAGTGATTCAGTACTAGAATTAGTTCTTTTTAATGTTAAAAATGCTTGTGGTTTTGTCATTAAGTCACTAGTTCGGTAAAAAAAAAAAAAAAAAGACATTTGGTTCCATTAACAGTTCTTCTTGGACATGCATTCTATTGGAAATGTTGACAACAATGTTCTTAATGTAAATTTTTTTTGTGCATAACCTAACTTAATGTTCATGAGCTGACCCATTTGGCATTTCATGACATCACAACCACCACGAAAGTTGAAAAAGTGCAGCTGGCCCCACTGATTTTTAAAACTGATCCCCCTATAAAACAGAACATTTCATGACAGCATACTGAATCATTTTATCCATGCAAGGTCAACGAATAAGGAGCTCTCTCTATCAGTGGTCAGTCTCAAACGAGGGTGGAGTATAAATGAATATCCTCTTCAGTACCCAGGGGTAAACGGCCATCTCTTAAACAGCACAGACAGAGACATTAGCTTGCTTAAGTGATTTTACACATTGCGCCTTAGTATTTCAGAGTTCTTCAGGCTTCTCTCTCGGTAACATAGACAGTCTTGTTTTATTTCTGTCCTTCCTGCCTAGCATGCTCTGTCTCTTCCCTTCTCTCTCCGCCTTTGTCTCTCCCTCACACCCTTTGTTTTTGGCCGAGGTGCTGGTTGTCTGGATGTAGTTGGATTCACTCTTTGGCTTAGTGCTGCTCCTGCTTGTTCTTCGCCCAGGGCTTATTTTTCTCTTGACTGCGGCGCCCTCTGGTGGCTGGTTAGAAGTGGTGTTCTGGCTTAACCATGCATGTAATGGCTCTGCCTTGAATTAAACCCCATCCTGGCTGGCTGTTATTTTCCTTGGCACTCCTTAAAGTATTCAGTTAAAGCTGATTCTGGATCAGGTCTGGTTGGAGGTTAAGTGCCTGCAGGTGGAGATGGACGGCTGAACTCGGATTAGCCTGAATCAAAACGTAATGTCTGCTTATTTCTCAACTCAGCGTCGCACCAAAGGCTATCAGCACCTGCGCGCTCTTCCCCAAAACCAAAAGAGAGACTCCAGAGCCCTACGTCTCTTCGAGGTAATGCACTGAGCAGGTCATCCAGACACGGATAAAGCATTGTGAAGCCAAGTTACCAGACAGTGCTGGAAGTATTATGGCATTTTGTCACTTTTCTGAACCCAACATTAGAGATCAGCTTGGTTGGGGTGGACTGTTTACTGACCTCAGAAATCACATCCAGTTCTGCTTGAAAAGAGGGGTCTGGATTCAAATTGAGTGATTTTAAATTGTTGCCATGTTTCTATTACAGGAGAATATTTTATTGCATACCAACCTGGTAGGTTTGGGAAAAGTTATGAAGGGGATTTTTAGCTCTGAAACTCTTTTGGTGTGAAGGCAATTAGGCTTAAATTGAGGAAGCAAACCACTATTGATAATGTTTCCATGAACAATTAGCCTGGGTTTCCCCATGCTGCCTTGCGCGCAGCGCGATTTTATTCACGCTGCTAGGCAGCCTGGATTCCATGGACCAGATGTTCACCTCAGCGAGGGGACCAATCACAGAACAGGGAGGGAGCAGCAAGACGATGACGACGTCTATGCGACACACCGAAGCAGTTTGTTTATACCAATGGTTTCAACATGGCAGCAGACGCGAAGTTAACTTTCGATGCAGCCTATAGTCAATAGTCGCTGAACGCCATCGTGTACACACAAATCTCTGACCCATCGTCTTCTTCCTCGTCTAATTTCTGTCGCTCTACATACGTCAACTGGTATAATTGAAACGAATGGCTATGAGCTACGTACAGGCGCATTTGATAGACATTCGTAGCACCCAATAAACGGCTCTGGGCATTCGTAAACCACGCCTTAAATACGAGAAATGAACATGTGGTTCCCAGACCCACGTCTCAATGAGACTAGGTCTGACGTTAGCCAGGCTAATGAACAATAGTAGTAACAATAATAATTAATATGTCTCAACTGACAGTTTAGTAATTGTGTCAAACTAATTAAAAACAGGTCCACATTGGTTATTGGTCATGTAAACATAAAAATAATATACAGGTCCTTCTCCAAAAATTAGCATATTGTGATAAAGTTCATTATTTTCCATAATGTAATGATAAAAATTAAACTTTCATATATTTTAGATTCATTGCACACCAACTGAAATATTTCAGGTCTTTTATTGTTTTAATACTGATGATTATGGCATACAGCTCATGAAAACCTAAAATTCCTATCTCAAAAAATTAGCATATCATGAAAAGGTTCTCTAA
Organism: Gila orcuttii; assembly: GCA_026230005.1. Taxonomy (NCBI): domain Eukaryota; kingdom Metazoa; phylum Chordata; class Actinopteri; order Cypriniformes; family Leuciscidae; genus Gila; species Gila orcuttii. The sequence goes on along the minus strand of JAPDVR010000012.1, from coordinate 33,145,877 downwards.
ACGAGCTATTAACCTAATCATCTGAATCAACTAATTAACTCTAAACACCTGCAAAAGATTCCTGAGGCTTTTAAAAACTCCCAGCCTGTTTCATTACTCAAAACCGCAATCATTGGTAAGACTGCCGACCTGACTGCTGTCCAGAAGGCCATCATTGACACCCTCAAGCAAGAGGGTAATACACAGAAAGAAATTGCGGCGTGGCATGGAGGCAATCAGCCTGTGGCACTGCTGAGGTGTTATGGAGGCCCAGGATGCTTCGATAGCGGCCTTAAGCTCATCCAGAGTGTTGGGTCTTGCGTCTCTCAACTTTCTCTTCACAATATCCCACAGATTCTCTATGGGGTTCAGGTCAGGAGAGTTGGCAGGCCAATTGAGCACAGTAATACCATGGTCAGTAAACCATTTACCAGTGGTTTTGGCACTGTGAGCAGGTGCCAGGTCGTGCTGAAAAATGAAATCTTCATCTCCATAAAGCTTTTCAGCAGATGGAAGCATGAAGTGCTCCAAAATCTCCTGATAGCTAGCTGCATTGACCCTGCCCTTGATAAAACACAGTGGACCAACACCAGCAGCTGACATGGCACCCCAGACCATCACTGACTGTGGGTACTCCAGTGCTGCTTCTCTGTAGCCCAGGTCAGGCGCTTCTGCCGCTGTTTCTGGTTTTAAAAGTGTCTTGACCTGGGGAATGCGGCACCTGTAGCCCATTTCCTGCACACGCCTGTGCACGGTGGCTCTGGATGTTTCTACTCCAGACTCAGTCCACTGCTTCCGCAGGTCCCCCAAGGTCTGGAATTGGTCCTTCTCCACAATCTTCCTCAGGGTCCGGTCACCTTTTCTCGTTGTGCAGCGTTTTTTGCCACACTTTTTCCTTCCCACAGACTTCCCACTGAGGTGCCTTGATACAGCACTCTGGGAACAGCCAATTTGTTCAGAAATTTCTTTCTGTGTATTACCCTCTTGCTTGAGGGTGTCAATGATGGCCTTCTGGACAGCAGTCAGGTCGGCAGTCTTACCCATGATTGCGGTTTTGAGTAATGAAACAGGCTGGGAGTTTTTAAAAGCCTCAGGAATCTTTTGCAGGTGTTTAGAGTTAATTAGTTGATTCAGATGATTAGGTTAATAGCTCGTTTAGAGAACCTTTTCATGATATGCTAATTTTTTGAGATAGGAATTTTAGGTTTTCATGAGCTGTATGCCAAAATCATCAGTATAAAAACAATAAAAGACCTGAAATATTTCAGTTGGTGTGCAATGAATCTAAAATATATGAAAGTTTAATTTTTATCATTACATTAGGGAAAATAATGAACTTTATCACAATATGCTAATTTTTTGAGAAGGACCTGTATATTGGTCATAAAAAGGCCACGTCTGTCGATCTGCAGTTATAAAGGTCATCTCGCAGGATTGAATTCTGTGTCAGTTTGTATTTTGTGTTGTATATTGTTTTGGAGTGGCTGATTGGTCTTTTCAGAATAGATTGTTCACCTGTGATTATGAATGCTGCTGCTGCTTTGCAGTATTATATGTTGAGGGATGCTGAGGGTACAAATGTGCCATGTCTTCTGGTGTCTTTTTATTAAATGGAACTGCTTGAAAGTTGTCACATAACCAACTGTTCCAGTAGTCTGTGAAGACACCGGTCTCTGCAATTTTATATATGCACTAAGTATTTATTTAATGCACTTTGATTGCATTAAATAAAGTTGCTTAGTCACATTTGCACTTTAAAAAGAAACACATGATGGTATGAGTCCTGAGCAATTCGACAGCCTTTGGAACGGATGCAAACCAACCCCTCTCTTTTCCATCTTTTACCCAGTTCCTCTCTCGTGTTGCTTCGGAGAGGAAGCAGATTTCAGTGAGTATATACACTGATGATGATAATGCAGCTTTTCAGCGCTGTGATATTTTATGTTGTGCAAGTGTACGTGAATGGTAGATTGTGTTTGTACTGTGATTTGTGTTTTTACCCCATTTTTGCAACAAGGGGACATTTGTAGAGCTAGTATCGTGCAAAATGTTTGTGAACAACACTAGTTGATCAAGGCTGTTTTAATCCATCCATTCTTATCGTTTTATTTTCTTTCAGCTTTGTGTGACAGCTTTGAATGTCATTAATGCTAGTGAACTTGTGTTCTGTGACAAGCGGTCTTCTGCGTGTTGCATAGAAGCGTTCATTGAATTGTGGTCGTTTTTAATGTGTAGCTTTATGAATTGGAGATGTCTAACTGCATTATTTTAGTTTTAAGTGTTGAATCAATCTTTTTTTTATTATTATTTGTCATTTTAACCTCATTCCCATGAACTCATGACTGTGGTCCCTTGAATGGCTTGTATCAGGTATTATATTAATGGAAGATCAACTACTGAATAAAAAGCACTTTCTTTTATTCAGTCTTTAATGTTTTATCTTTACTAAAATAGATTTCAGTTCTATTCCTTACATTCCATCTGTTGCCTTCACTCTGGTCCTTTAACCGTCATTCCTACTTATCTTCCCGATTGTTTTTCTTTCTTCCAGTGCCCTCTTCCAGTAAGTTGCGGACTCCTGCTGCCCCGTCTCCCTTGGCTCTCCGTCAGCCCATGAAGGTCATGTCTAATCATGGTTCAGGCACAACCACGCCCACACGCTCCATGGCCCCGCCCCGCAGCGGCCTGCCCCGTCCCGCCACCAATGCGGGAGGAGGTTTACCAGTGCCTCGCAGCAAACTGGTCCAGCCAGTGCGCAGGTACTCTCAGCTTCTCATGCCTCAATACCAATAAATAGTACGTGTCTGAAGTCCAGCATACTGAGTGAGTGTGTGTGGTTTGCTCTGCAGGTCTGCTCTGCCAGCTCCAAGGACGTATAGCGGTATGAGAGACGAGAGCTGGAGAGAAGGATGCTACTGAGCATGCCTAGAATCAGTTCAACCAGGCACTTTATAGAGATACGTCTTTAACCCCCACAAACAAGAGACTCATTCTTCCAAACAAATGATTCTGTCCTCTTTCATTTGACGTTACAGAGCTCTCATCCCAGCAGGATAGATGTTGAAGGCAGACTGGACGCCACAGAATGCCAAAGAAACATACGAAAAGGGATTCGCCCTCACCTAACCAAACAGCACCTGTACCGCAAACGGCTCGAACACACTATCCTGCTTGCAAATTCCCCGAAACCCACCACAGAAGAACGTTGAATAACTTGTCTTCTCTGTGATAACATTAGTGGCGAACCCTTGTTAGTTTGTGCAAATTGACCTTCAGTTTTGGCTCCCGTGGGAAAGGGTTTGTATGGCAATTGCATTCTGTCAGAATGTCTTTCATATCTATGTGACCTCTTATTTATTTTGAAATCATTATTTAAAATAATTCTTTCAAACTTTATTCACACAGTATTTGGTCTTTAAAAAAAATATATATGTATGTATCTTTTATTTCTGAATGTCATTGTGAAACCTCAACCGCAAAGCTACGTTTCCAAAGCATTTTAAATGTCTGAATAATGAGTTTTCGAACAAACGTATTTGGTTTGAGCCTTTTGCTCTTTTCGAAAGAAACATGGATCAGTGAGAAATTCAAGTCAAATTTCATGAATTGTGTTTGTATGTCCTTACTAGAAAATGGGAAATTAATTGAATATAAAAGCCTGAGATCAACTTAATTGGGTGAACTGTTGTGTGGTCAAACTTTGTTCATCAGATGATGTCCCAGTGATAATGTCACTGTGGCAAGGGTCACAAAAAGTTGTGCTTGTGTGGGTGAAATGTAGTGCTTATGTACTATTAATTTTGGAATATTCCTGGTCATGTAATTTGTTGTCATTCTCAGAGTGAAATAATTGATAAAAAGCAAAGAATTAAAGGGATGGTTCACCACAAAATGAAAATTATGTCATAATTTACTCACCCTCCAGTTGTTCCAAACCTGTATGAATTTTGAAGAATATGGGTAACCAAGCAGTTGACGGACCCCATTGATTTTGAAGTCAATGGAGTCCATCAACTGTTTGGTTACTGACATTCTTCAAAATATCTTCTTTCCTGTTCAACAGAAGAAAGAAAGTCATTCAGTTTTGGAACAGTCAGTAAATGATGACAGAATTGTAATTTTTGGGTGAAATATCCTTTTAAAAATGCCGCTTACTGGGGTAACTGAATGGCAATGCCACCTGAACATCTTGCTGCACACTAGAATATTATTGAGGTTGAGCAAGTTTGTTTAAAAATGAGTGCCTATAATTTATGAAATTCTGTGATTGCTACAAATGTTATTTTGTGTTTGTGCCAATTGCTTTGTTTTGCCAATATCATTTACTTCAGGGTTCTTTGCATTTCTTGCTCATTTTGTTTGATTTTTGTAATTGCTTTGATAACATTTATATTTGCTTTTTTGTAACAAAGGTATGTTCTGAAAGCCCCTTGATATTTATGACTAAATACTATGCGCTGATAAGAGGCTTATTTATTAAAAGGTGAGATACCTCCGTGTGCTGAGATAGAGTTAGCGGGATGCTTGAGCCTGGAATGGTCATGAGTACATGACATAAACATTTTGTGGATTGTTTTTTTGGTAAAGACTTTTATATCTCCACAAACATGATGCTCGGTTTCCCCTGCGTTAAATCATTTCAAATAAAAGTTGAAGAAAAAAAGCTGTGCGGTCTGTCACTTATTTGTCCATGTGAAAGAACTTCAGTGTCAGAAGAATTTGACTGGTGATCATAGATCATTGTGGGAAATGATTTTAGGTTGTAATTGTCCGTCTTTATAATCTAATGTAGGCTATATGAGATCTTAGGTCAAAATTTTACATCAGAAGTGTTCAAATATTTATCATTATAAAATTATCTATAGTGTGTCAGTCTATTTTTTTTTTATTATTATTATTTTTTACATTTTTTTGTTTAAGTGACAATTGCTTTAAAATGGGATTTTAAATATAAAAAAAATAAATTAAGGTTATGTGTCACAATTATGCGCCGTTGCAATTTTTGTAAAGCAAAGAAAAAAGAGATTAAAGATTAAATCTTTCTTTATTTGCAATGCAGTTTGCAAACATTCACATGATCCATTTTTGTGAGATCCATTACGGCGAGTTGCTTTAAAAGTCCCCTCTCCCTCCTTTTTAAACACATTTTCTTTTTACTTTCCTCTAATTCTCTTGTAGCTCTTGTTTCTCTTACTCCGGCAGACCCATTTCTTTGCGTGTGAGTGTTGCGATGACACGATCTTTCAGATTCTCTGGTGTAGCACATTTGGGCTCTGATTGCAGGGACTCCATGGTCAGTTTCCTCCACAGGTACTCTATTTTAGTGTCACAATGCCACGGGTTAAAGGTCAACTCCACCCAACTGGTATTAATATCTAATAAGCCAGTAGACAGAAACTGCAGCCTGTTTTCACTGAGGTCAACATACTCCAAGCGCTTGAGCCCTTGAAATAGAGGTGGCGGGAGGCTGTCTAGTCGATTTTTCTGCAGGAAGATGTGAGTCAGGTTAGCAGAATGACTTAAGGCTTTTACATCCAGGGATTGGATTTTGTTCTGGTCCAAATGAAGTCTCTCTAGAACAGAGTGAGCATCTAGACACCCGACTGGAAGCTCTTCGAGTTTGTTCTGCGAGAGGTGCAGAATCTTTAGGTGACTCAGACTTTGGAGTTGGGCCATTGGGAATTTCATAAGATGGTTTCCGGACAAATCCAACCATGTGAGATTGCTGTTGCTGGGGAGCCAGTCTGGGTGGAGGTTGGAGATGCGGTTGTCTTTCAGCACCAGGTTGAGGAGAGGAGCATGATGGAAAACATGCGCAGGCAGCTCTCGAAGTTCATTGTCTGTGCACAGTTTGGATGAGAAGAGTTAGAGAACAGTCTGTGACCTGCTACATCGTTTCAGTTGTTTTGGCTGTCATAAAAACGTGTCTTTTTTTTTTTTTTTGACAGAATTCAGAGGTTTCTGAAAATATATATAAACAAAATATATAATGCATATTCAATGCAGTGCACATTTTTTAACAATATATTTACGATTTTAGCGACACGCTCTAGCGAAGTAACGAGCTTTCTTTACATTGAATGACTCCTGAGGTAAATGTACGACGCTGTTTGATTTTATTCTCTTTCAAACCACTAAATGGCAAAGAAATTCAGCTCAGCGCTTTTCTTAACGTTGTACTTTGCAAAAAAAAGTTGCAGAAAGAGGCAGAGTGTTAACGAGTTTTTAGATTTTATTTTCAGTTCAAAACCTCACAAAACCATGTCGCTATAGAGATGTTATTGCAAGAATAGTCTAAAACCATGGCATGTTTGCATTTCATTTTTCAATTGTCTAGATTTAGTTTAAAATAATATTTTGCAGCATGCTTTGTTCAAATTTCTGTCGTATCTTGAAGTGAAACAGATTTGTATTGTATTATGCCTGTAACAGTTAGCTTCACTAGTTCTAAAATGTTTAATGTTGCATACTTGCAGCAGGTTATCTATAACATTTGGGTTCACAAGTTATAATTGATCATTTATAGAGTACATTGCAAAAAGTGGTAACCTGAATTGAGCTAACTTGAGCTAACATTGATGTAACCTTCTGATGTCAGGTAAGGTATATTAATATGAATTACTTTTGAGCATAGTAAAATAATAATACCTGAATGTAAATTTTAGGTGTCAGTCAGTGCCCAGGGGCACCAGAAGAGTCTAAATCCGCCACTGGGTCTTGTTAATGTTTTTCAGTTTTGTTAGCTAATTAAAGCAAAAAAAAAAAAAAAAAAAAATCAATAACAGAAGAATATATAAAGGTATTTGGGGTAAAAGGCGCCCCTGCTGTCCTGGTGAAAGGCACAATAATTCACATGATAAACAGCTGGCTGACTTTTCCATTTGTTGACATTAGATCCAGAAATATCATTTATCTAATCGGGTGTCCCCCTTAGAGATTAATCACCATATTTATAAAGAAACTATCATATTAAAAAAGAAAAGAAAAAGAAGATATATCATATAATAAGATATACTTAATAAGATATTATATGTATTACTACGGTAAAGCTTTATTAAATTATTGTGGGCTCTCATTCAATGCTTTCAGAATATTTGCTTTTTTTTTAATAATTATGTTTTTTGTAATTTTACTGTAAAATACCGTTAAATTTACAGTTTTTGAAAGTGAAAAAAAAAAACTCATTGTATAATTTACAGTGAAAAACCATAAATTGACATTCCCACAATTCCCTGCGTGACACTTCACATTTGAAGTATTTTTGTTGAAATAACTATGTTTCTTCATAGTTTTCTTAGTTTTTTCTAATCAGTTATGTACATTAGGGTTTTATGTTACATTTAATGTTGTTAAATTAATGTTTATTGCATTTTTAAAATTTCATGTGTGTTACCATGATGGTGTTTAATGTTTGTGCGAATGACACTGTGCAGCTTCTATATAGTAGTATTAACTTTCTTGTGAAAGAGGTGCTTGTGAAGAGCTTTGATTTATCATGTGACTCTCATCACTGCTGTGAAGATTGTTGGTTGTCAGTGCATTACAATGTTACAAAACAGAAATTAATACTTCAATAGGTCCGTAAATTAACATTATATCAGATAATAAAATATGGTTTATTACTGTAAATTTTAAGTTAAGTCTGTAAAACCAATAACGTTGCTACCGTATTTTTGACGGTAAAGTTCTGGCAACCACAGCTGCCGGTTTTTTACCGTAAAAATTACGGTTTTATTTTTTACAGTGTGGAAAGTTGCTCTTTTGGTTCAAAAACATCAAGAGATGTTCACATGGCCTTCAACGTGGTCTCATGATGAAAAAGAATGAGGCAAAAACACTGAATAATCACTTTGTGGAACAATCAAAATATTTTTTTGACTGGTTGGCAGTCGGCAACCCTTAAGAGAAGAACATAGTAAGTGTGGCGAAAGTGTTGGGGAGATTCCAGGAAGAGAAAAGGGAGGAGAGCACCTGCAAATGAAATCATTGGTTAAAACTGTATAAAAGTGTGAGTTGCGAGTGAGATGGTCAGACGCCCTGCATAGGCATCTCGGCTTTCTTGCTTTGTTCAATAAAGTCTTATTTTGACTTCTGGAAGTAATTATGCCTCTTGAGCTTCATTTGCAAGAAAGAGAAGACTTTTCCCCACAACACTATAGTAAAAAGGAAGAGATGTTCGTCTCTCACTCCACATGTCTCATTGCGACTTCCACGCACATAGCTAAAAAAATACATGTGAATCTTAACATCAAGCCTACACAAGGTGCTTTTATACACACGGACTCACCCGTGAGGTCTATGGTGTGCAGGTAATGAAGGTCCTTCAGAAGATCTGCTGGTAAGCTGCTCAGTTTGTTTCCGGGCAGGTGTAACTCCTCTAGCATTGGGATGGCTTTCAGGTGTTGAGAGGTCAGCACGCTCAGGTTGGTGAACTGGATGGTTAAGGAGGTGGTGTTGCCTGGGAGACCCTCTCCAGGGAAATGAGAGAGGCCGGCATCAGGACACACGACCTCGGTGCTTTTGGCGCTGAAGTGGCATGTGCATCGCTTTGGACACGAGAGGGCGTCACGGCAACAGAAGACGAGCATCACCGAGAGCGCGTGCATGAGCCAGGGATTCATCTTCACGAGCTTCAAAAGTTGAAGTTCAAATTATTTTTGTTTTTGTTTTTAAGCTGCTGATTTATTCCTAGCATAGAGTTTCCTCGTTTGTTTTTGAAAAGATATTTACTCCGAACAAAAATAATTTCATGAATTTATAATAAAAGAAGAAAGCGAGGAAAAAGGAATCACATAGAAATGTAGATTATCTAAGTTCCCCGACTGGAGCTCAGTCTAAAATGGTAAAACTTTAACAAAATGACATCTTACCTTTTATTGTTTTGTCCAGTTATTCCAAAACCCTCAGTTATATCCTGACAGAGACTGTCCGTCCGTGTGTGACTCAAGCAATGTTTACAGGAAAGCAGGACAGTCAGAGAAAACCCGTCACTTATGTAAATAATGAGAACATCTGGACATGCCTGAAGGGTGAAAGTACACAAGACATTTCCTAAAAGAAAAGTATATCAAATGTAAAGTATAGGTGGTTACACGGCTGTTGTATTAATAACACAGGATTAATAAATAGGCTGTGTAATTTGTAAAAATGTCAAATTTGAATGTAAACTCAGGAAATCTTTTTATGGAACGCTTTATAACAGTCAAGTATTAGATCAATACATGTAAATGATTGATGTTTTGGCAGCAGCATCAGCATTGCACAATGAACAAGAGGTTGTACAACAAATGTTCTACACAAATTTAAAATGTCGTTATATATAACAACTGTCCCAGTGATTTGTTTATTGCTGATGAAATGTTTACCTGTGCTTAAAAGACCTCTGGTCAGCCACGACACATCCGGGGTTTATTAATGATGATAAGCATTATTTGATCTAGTAATTATTAGTTAAACAGTTTATTTTGGTTAAGTTATTATAACGTGTTACAGAGGAAATTTAACTTTTTAACGTTTTGCTATTAGGCTATCGTTGTTGTTGTTTAATTTTTTTTTTACTATTCATTTGTGACACCGCATGTGATTTTACATGAACTGATTTTATTGAATTTTCCCCAGGGGAAAACAGAGTTACAAATCAGATAGGGAGACCGGGGACAGTTGCATTTTTTTGTATTGTATTGTAATATATTGTATTTGTAACATGTTGCAACCAACCCCAAACAATGTTGCAACTGTCCCCGGGCCCGCAATATCTGACTCCTTACATTCAAATTGTGAAAAATGTAGATTCTGTAATTATCTTTAAATGGTTTAGACTATTAACATACAGGACTGGTGTAAGTTTATTGTATAAACAATTGGTTTGTCTAATCCAAACCGTCTCTGAGTAACACAGCCAAATGCAAAATGTGTTGCAACTGTCCCCGGTCTCCCCTACATACCCAGATGCATAATAATTGAATATAGACACACTTCTTACATCTTACTATTCCATCAATTGTCTTTTTCAACAACAGAGATGAATGTTGTTGTTTTTGTTCTTTAGGCTATATAAATTAATCATAAAAAAAAAATTGTCAGTTGAAAACAATCTAATATTTGGTACAATTGTCATACATTTTACTTGAGATATTTTCCAAATAGAACATAAGAACTTTAATTGCATTGTCAATACAAACACGTGCGACAATCCAAATTAACAAGACTATTGAACAGGCTATTTGAAGAATTTTTTAAACAATGTAAACAATTAACGATTTATAAGAAAATTATTTATGGTGAACATTAGATGACCCTAAAATGTAACGTTTTCCTCAGCTACATTTAAGGTGCCCCCTCTTATTAGCGCCCCTTATTAAAAGTGCTGAATAACAAATGTTGATGGACAAGTTCCAACGTCCATGTTCCAACTTGTTCCAATCCAATTCCAACGAATTTCTCCTGAAATGTGTCTTTGTGATCAGTTTCTGAGTTAATTGTTGTGGATGGAGCCTGTAATGGCTCTTGGTGACGCGCGCTTTACGCCAAACCCCTCCCGGTGGCACCGCGCGTTCAGCGCTGGACATCCCAGTGTCCCTCAGTCACTGCAGACAGACGAACAATGATCCTGCGCCGCTAGGGGACCGCGCTTTTCTTATCAGGTCAAGGAGACACCCGCGGAGACTGAAGGTTCATTTGGAGAGCTCCAGTGCTCTAGAGACGCGATGGAGACCTCCAGCAGCGTGCCAAACACCGCCGCGCTCACGCGACTTCTAAACTTCACAGAGGACCCAGCCAGCTTTTCGGAGAAGCCTCCCATGGCAGGGTTGCGCGCCACAGAAGAGCCGCTGTCTGTCGTGCTCAGCAGCTTCAGGACTGATGTGGTTCCAGCGGGGCTCCTGGCGGGTCCATTCTCGCCCTCTGAAGAGCCCACTCACCTGATTGTGGCTTTCTGGGATTCACCCTTGAGTCACTGGATTAATGTGTTTGTTGGCGTTGTCCTGTGCTTCACCATGCTGGGACTGGGCTGCACGGTGGAGCTCAGTCAGCTGGGCGAGCACATCCGAAAGCCCATAGGAGTCCTGCTGGCGGTGCTGTGCCAGTTTGTCCTCATGCCCCTCATCGCCTTCCTCCTGGCTCTGGCCTTCTCCCTCAATGATGTGGCAGCTATGGCTGTGCTGCTTTGCGGCTGCTGCCCTGGAGGAAACCTCTCCAACATCATGTCATTACTGGTCAACGGCGACATGAACCTCAGGTAGCTAGATGATATCTATTACATCCGTCTGGTGATCAAATACACTCTTAAAACTAAAGGCTTCAGAGGGATTTTTGTGTGTGTTGCAGTGATGCCATTAAAGAACCATTACTGGTTTCCTAAAGAAGTTCTTCGTGGAACCATCGATTACAATAAATAATCTTTATTTTTAATAGTGTATAAAAATGTAAGAAAATATTGTGATATAAAATATTGTGAGAATATGTTATTAGGCTCATTAAAGAAAAACGGTATATCACACCTAAAATGCGACGATCTGTGAAATATATGTGAATAATGTGAAAATCCGTCTCAGATTACACATAGGCTGTGTCACAGAAAATAAAAAAATATATTGCGAGAAATGTCACAAAAAGATGATAATGTGGCTAGGTAATTTTAAATATCTATGGATTTTTGGACATTACACATTTATTGTGTTTTAATATTTGTCAGCATGCTCTTTTCATTCTGACCAAATTACAATATCGACCGATATAAGCATGACACTGAGTGCATAGAGCACATAAATGAAATAAAGGTCAGAATAACGCGTGAACTTTGTTTGGCTGACTTGGTAATATAGCCTACATGGCTTTTGTTTTCCAGCATCGTCATGACCATCTCGTCCACTATCCTGGCGCTCGTGCTCATGCCGCTGTGTTTGTGGATGTACAGTCGCGCTTGGATCAACACACCCGTGGTCAACCTTCTGCCCTTCGGCGCGATCATCCTCACCCTCTGCAGCACCCTCATTCCCATCGGGCTCGGGGTCTGGCTTAGACAGCGCTATGCTCGAGTGGCAGAAATCATCATTAAGGTGACTAAATGCAAAAAAAACTGTTCATTTGTTTAACAGTGGTTCAAGGTAGAGCCACAGCTGCGCGCATTTGCTATTAGGAAAAGGAAACTGATTTAGAGTCACTAGTGGAATATTGTCATCATAAGAAAATATTTTAGAATTATGATTAAGCCGAATTACGCTGTCTTTTCTTATATATCACTGGTGATGGATTTCTTATGTTGTTTTAACGTCCACAATCTCTGGCCATTAGGAGACTAAAGTGCCCAAGGGCAAAGTGGCCTCACATGCGCGCATGGGTTCCTCTTTTCAGTTGAGCTTATCTACTAACAGCCTGGTCAGAAGAGCACAGTGGCGACTGTGAGATAGAGAGAGGTGGAGGGGTGGGGGTGACTGTGTGATAAAGGAATAGAGGCTGTTGGGGGGTGGGTGGGATGGCAAAGTGGAGTGGATAAAATTGGACTGATTTGTCTCATCATGGCTTGCACTTTTCTCCTCTAGTAGTATCATCATGTGTCTGTCTGTGCCATTCACTCTTTTCAGGATTCATTCCCCAGGCCATATAGCTAAATATGTCACATCAATTGTTCCCAGACATATAAATGAAAACCCTTTACGACTAATTGCTGCACGCTGAATCCTGTTACACAGTGCCATCTTCACAGCAGTTCCTCTCGACCAGGGTAATGTCTACCAAGTACATCACATTATTTCCGTGAACAAAAACTGAAACTAAGACTAAAACAATTGGTCAAAAAACATTCGTAAACTGAAATAAAATAAAATTGTCATAATAAATGAAACACTAAAACTAACTGAAATAAAATAATTAGCAAAAATAAACAGGCCTAATCATTTTCGTAATTAAAGGTAGGGTAGGCAATTTGTTTTATAAACACTTTTTGTTATACTGGTTAAAACTCTCTTCATATCGTGGTAGAAATAAATAATAGAAGTGGTTCTACCTGGAGCTGTTCACGCTCGTCATTGAATTCCAACACAATGCTTTTAGTTTTCACAGTTAAAGAGTGTGTGCCTATGGTAATACTGTAAGTAGCTAAACATTTAACTCTTTCCCCATCAGCGTTTTTTAAAAAGAGTTGCCGCCAACATTTTCAAGCATTTTCACAAACTTTTCATGGCCCCCAGAATATTTTGTTGTATGAATATCTAAACATTCAATATATAAAAAGAAAGAACATACCCTCTGCTTAAAAAAATAAATAAAGTTAAAACATTATTTTTTCTATAAACACTTGAATGTGGGTAAGTTTAATAAAAAAAAAGCGACATTTTGAGCAAAAAGGTGAGAATATGTGTTTTTGTCATAGACTACTAACCAATCACGTCAACTGTGATCATCAAATAGTGGATCTCTGAGCTGGTGTGAGTGAGTGGAGGCGGGGCTAATTTGCATATTTATAGAATCCTGTTTACTAAATGAAGCAAGGGTGTAGAGTTACATTCAAGATATTTTAAGGCATGAATAATTTTTTTTCAAGGAAAAAACTTTTAAATATGTAATTTTGGTGATCAATGAGTTTTAAGGGATACAATTATTGACAACAGTGGGACATTAATATGAATGAGTTTGTCTGAATGTTTCATAATTTTTTACTTTTTTATAGTAATTTATACTGTATTACTAAACTAAATAGAAATGTGTTCACAAAATAAAAACTAAACTAAAAATAACCAAAACCATTAATGAAACTAACCAAAACTGAACAAGTTTTAGATGAACGCAAATTAGAAATTTTACAGGAAAATTGCAAAACTACAATAACCTTGGTATTGGCTGTTTAAGGAGAGCTTAATGTTTAAAATATTTAGAAATTGTCTCCATTAGAAAAATTGTGAGAATATGTCCTTTAAACAAAATAAAAATATTGTGAATTGAAAATAAAGTGTCAGTTGAAAAAATAATGTTGTTATAATAAGTCCATTAGACCCATATAATAAAATAAGATTAGTGTGAGAATATGCCCATTACACCCAGAATATAAAGTAAAAAATATTGTGAGAATGTCCATTATACACAGAAAATACAATAAAAAAACACAGTACGTCCATTAAAAAATAATATTGTGATAATATGTCCATTAGACCCATATAATAAAATAAAAATATAGTGAGAATATGTCCATTACACCTAGAAAATATTGCAGATTCTGTTTTGCTAAATAACTAAAATGAACTAAATGGATCAATAGCCTGTATACATTCTGATGAGAAATTTCAATGAGATCTGTATGACAGTTTGACCCTTGTATGACACTTAATATTCAACAATATTATTGATCTGCTTGCACTGACATCATTATATGAGAACTGATCTGAGCTGGACGATGACTTCACTGTTTTCTCCAGAGCGGCTATATATAGGCCTATAAATGAACTAAATTAATAACCTTTTTTCAACAAAAATGAACCATCACTGAACTTACTTAAGCTGGTCTATGACGCTATTTTCTTCTGTTGCATTATATTCCTGTAAAGCTGCTTTGAAACAATCTGTATTTTAAAAAGCTCTATATAAATAAAGGTGACTTGACTGTTTGTAAGATTTACCAGCCTATGCTTTGTGCTTGTGGTCCAGGTGTCTCTGTGGTCTCTCCTGGTCACTCTGCTGATGCTCTTCATCATGACTGGAACTATGCTGGGCCCGGAGCTGCTGGCCACAATCCCTGCCTCCGTCTACCTGGTGGCCGTGCTCATGCCCATGTCCGGCTACGCGGCAGGATACGGCCTGGCGACGCTCTTCGACCTGCCCCCCAACAGTCGGAGGACTGTGTCTTTAGAAACCGGATGTCAGAACGTGCAGCTCTGCACAGCCATCCTGAAGCTGGCGTTCCCTCCGCAGCTGATGGGAGGCATGTATATGTTTCCTCTGCTGTACGCACTCTTCCAGGCAGCAGAGGCTGGCATCTTCATTCTGGTTTACCGCATGTACAGGAAAGAGGTACTACATAAACAGGACCTCATGCAGGATGATGATGATGATGATACAAACATATCCTACAAGAGAATGAAAGAAGAAGATGTGCCGTTTGATTCTACGTATGGTGCGGTAACAGTGAGCGATCCCAATGTCATTGTGCTAGAGTCAAAGGATGGTGTTGGAAGCCCCACGCCTGTATAAGGGGACAAAAACAACTGACTTGAGACTCGCTATAGACACAGGACCTGCGTATTTACATTAGGATTTGTTCATGCCATCACTCACTTTTGAATTTGTTACTAATTACTCACAGCATTCTAACTAATATGTGCCAAAAAGAATTGCAAGACTGTGAAATTGTAAACTAATATCACGATGACATCACACAGTGGCGATTCTGAATTTGAATATCCCGAGCCAATGTTTGAAATCTATCTAAACACTAGCGAGATATTACAATTCAGTGGCATTTTCTGAATTAGCATAACATATATGCCGAATTCAAAAACAAATGCACATGCTGGGGGACATTTATTAATAAAAAATATTTAAAAAAAATGAATAATACCGTTTTTAGACAAATATAATTATTATATATAATTCTATATAATTCTTAAATTATATAAAACTATACATTTATATAAATATATATATATATATATATATATTTACACACACACACACACACACACACACACACACACACACACACACACACACACACACACAGAGAGGTGTATGTCTATATAAATTATATATTTTTATTTTTTGTTCAGAGAATTCATTCATACGTTCATTAATTTATTCAAATAATGTATAAGACATTTTCAGAGTGTCATGGATGTATGCAAATCCACCATTAATATAGATTTATGCTGCTGTTTGTAAATGAATCCTGCTATTACCCCAGTAAAAGGATTACATTGGCTTATTTGATTATGTGGACCCAGAGGATGAGAAGACTGATTCACATCCCACGCCTTATTGCACATCACCCACTGTCAGTCTGTTTCTGATTCCAAAACAAGACAAAATATGTTTCAAAAATATTGGAATTTTACAGGATTACCACTACTTGATATGACCGATACCAAAGGCTACAACATGTCAACGTCAGACCAAATGTGGTTTTGGAAAACAGGAAAAGGCTACGGCAATAAAAACAGACTTTATTTAAAATAAGGTTTATTCTAGAAAAGGTATTATGTGCTAGTTTCCTTCTGAAAATATCCAAATACGCAATCCATCTCTGTAATCGAAATGAAAATATTGTACATGTTTATCAGAATATAAGAAAAAGTCTTCAAGATGAATAAATGTTTACAGCAAGCATCTAATATTATTATTTTTGTTCCTCCAATATCACTGCCAAACTCTGGTTTAAAAATTATTTTATATGCACTCACAAAAAAGAACAACTTTATATTAATCTAATATTATTATTTAACATTAATACAGTATTGATTTTAGTAATAGGGCAACTGAAGTGGCAAACAATAGGCAGAATTTGTAAATATAAGTTTTTTTTTTTTAAATAATACAATTTAGTGCTATGTATTTAAATTGAATTATTATGCTATTCAGTAAAATGGAAGCCATTTTTATTTCATTTTTAGTCAAATACTGTGCTTATGCTTATGGCACTGATGCAAACTACTACTGTCTGTATTTCCACCTGGGGAGAGTATAGCAAAAATTCTGACTTTTCTAAAATGTCTGCTGCTATCATGATATTTTCAAGATCAGGGGGCATAGGAATATTAATAAGACAATATTTATCAAAAGAGCAATCATCATCTGCAATGACCTTCACACAGAAAGTAGTCCAAATAGAATTGTCCCTTTTCTTAATGGAGTGACATCCATTGCTGTAAATTAAGGGACACAACTTCTTAAAATATAATTTATTTTTAAATAAATTCTATATTGACGATATAACTAGTTTGTGTTTAAATGTTATATTGTTGCAATTACATCCAAGGACAGCTCTTTGATGTAGGTTATGTTGGGAACATGCACGTTACAAGTGAAATCTCTCAAATTCAATGAAATATGTATTTTAAAAGTAGAGTATGGAACTGTCCATAAATAATAAAGATGATCCATCTGGTCAAGATGTGTAGACCTGCTTGGACAAACAAGCAACAAGTGACTGGTCAACAAACTAAACACCAATGTTCCCAAAACAGCAAATCGTATTTTCCAACAATAATTAAAGCCTACATTTTTATGACTTTTTCAGGTCTGGAAAATTCCTTTTGAAAAGTCCCTAATATTTTCGATTTTTTTTTTTACTAACCGTGTGAATCCCGTTAACTGGAGTTAATTAACCACCTGACCTCAATCTGTGTCCTTATGTCTACTTAAGCTTCTGCAATGCGTTTGCCATTCGGCTAAGCGAAAAAATGGCTACATATGGTAACGAGACAGTCGACAACTATCTTTACTCTTCTTACAATCCTTATTCCTACAAAAACCCCAAGTTCAAGGGCTGGAGACAGAAAGCTTACTTCGCCAACTACGGTGAGGGCGAGAACTACTTCGATAATTACCACAGGGCGCAGCTCAAGTCCATCTTGTCTCAGATCAACCCGAACCTCACCCCCCGTCTGAGGAAAGCCAACACCAAAGACATCGCGGTCCAGGTCAACCCGAAGACCGACGCGTCCATCCAATGCTCTCTGGGCCCGCGGACCCTTCTGGCCCGGAAGCGTGATGCCCTGCGCATGCGGCGGCAGGAGGTCCAGACCCCCGGGAGCCCCATCAGCGGCGGCGTCCGGTTCCCGCGCACTCAAGCCGTGTACTCCCCGGTCGAGTCCAGGAGACTAGTGTCCCTCTTCAGAGAGGAGGAGGATGAGAAGGACACGGAGACGGTGGACCGCGCTGAGAAGGTGGAAAGGTCTGAGAGAGATGAGCTCAAAGAGAGCGAGGAGAGCGTGAAGGAACCGCTTAGTCCAGAGAAAAATGAAAACAAACAGACGGAAACAAATGAAGAGAACCGAAACGAGCCAGTGAAAACCGGACAAAATGAACCCAAGTCCAAGGCTCGCGTGAGATTCCAGGTTAGGGGTAGTTGATTACCCATGACCCCAAACCATGTTTTTTTTTTTTTTTTTCACTGAATTTAAAGTGCAATTGAATATTAATTTTATATTAAATTACGTTTACAAATGGAGTATCTTCTAAAAACAAGCAATTTAAGATTTCAGCAATGTTAACTTGTTTTAATGTAGTTTTTGGAGCAGAAGTATGGCTACTATCATTGCAAAGACTGCAACCTGCGCTGGGAAAGTGCTTATGTGTGGTGTGTCCAAGGCACAAACAAGGTAATAGATGGCTACATTTTTATTTGCATGCATAGCCCAAGTTAATGTTAAACTAACACTTTCCCCCTCTATTGTTGCAAGTGTATAGCTATTGATTTCAACTTTACTGTCTCCTTACTGTCTCTCTTAAAGGTTTATTTCAAGCAGTTTTGCAGAACATGTCAGAAATCATTCAATCCATACCGGGTTGAAGACATAACCTGTCAGGTAAGCCAGTCCTGCCATTCTCAACTACAGGGCTTGAGGCTTTCTATGGGACCACAGCAAACTTCCAAGGGGGTAGAAGTAAAAACGACACACAAAATGATTAAATGGCTTAAATGAAGGCGCAACACTTAAACTAATCCAACTTTATTTTTTCCCCATCAACATTTTATTGACGAACCGTCTTGAACTAAACTAGGAGTGTCAATAGTTTACATCTATTTTATAGATCATATATAAACCGTGCATTTTGCATTTATCTATTCATTTTCAGACCTGTAAGAAAACTCGCTGCACATGTCCTGTAACATCGCGTCATGTGGACCCCAAAAGACCTCACCGACAGGATCTGTGTGGCCGCTGCAAAGGCAAGCGTCTCTCCTGTGACAGCACATTCAGCTTCAAATACATCATTTAGCACCTCTGTGTGCTGTGCTCAGGTTTTGTTGTTGCCCAGCTGGATTGTCCACTTCAGTCTCTGCATCCTCGCTCCACAAAGGCTGCAGTGGGGAGGCAGTTCCATCAGTCTCATTTGTTTTTGTTTTGCTTTCATTTGTACAGTACTTGCAGTCACTGCAGGTGTCAATTCTGAAAAATAAAAACGGCAATTACTAGCACATCTGGAACCAAAGTTTTATGTGAACTGCTTTGCAGAAGGATGATTTGAACGGCTCACTTTTAGGGTACGTTTACATAACAACGATGTACTAAAGCAGAAGATATATCTTTGCGTTTTTCACGTACAGAGGACAATGTTGTCAAAACTATCACCGTTCACACAGGTCTGAAAAGGATTAATAACGCTGTATTCATGGCAGTAGTTTGTCACTCTAAGGAAACCCTATGCGCCTATAAACTGAACTTGTAATGCACTTGTGCATGATATCGACACTTTTACAAATTTGTAGTTTACACAGATAACCGCATCCGTTTGAAAAGTTTGCATTTTCAGGCCTTCAAAACATTTTCATAAAATGAACTGCCAAAACGCACAAGTTCAGTTAAGCTTAGTAGAATTCTTTAAAAAGTGAACTTTTTTTTTTTACTGATACTTTTGATATACTTTAGTTTCTACAATTGCATAGTCCAGAGGTCATGCAGAAAAGTGCACATTTTACATCTCAATATGAAGTGACAAACTTGGATGAAATTGTGCTTTTTTTTATTTACAAATTTTCTAACTTAAATACAAGTTAATGAAATGGGATTGTTTAGTTTGTACAGTGGCTAGGAACCTAAATTGAATGAACAAATGGTTAAGGTTTGTTGTAACTTAAATAATGCAGAACCAGTCATTTGTGCATTTATGCAATGTATGGGTTGTTACAAAAAAACACAATTTAAAGTTTCACGTACTAAACCTGAAAAAGACCAATTCACACCAAGGATAATTTCTACAGTAGAACTATAATGGTACTGACACAAAGGAACACTGTTGGAATCCCTTTCTGAACAATTTATTCCAGCTGTTGAAGGTTAACTTTAAAGACCTTGAGCATTGTAAGTGTCATATGACATGACTGCAGCACAGGCTTATAATATCCTCCATTGGTGTGGGCACTAATATAGTTGTACTTGGTATGGAATGAGCCAAAAAATAAAAAAAAGTGCATAATCAAACGTACTACCTAAATGGTTAATAACTGGATATCTATCTACAATTAAACATTGAGGACCGTCAGGAAATGACAAAAAGCCAGAGTTGCTTATAATCAGGTTTTTATTTAACAGTACAGGAAAAAGCAGGTAAATCAGATGACAAAGACAAACCAGAGAGAAATGTGAGAGGGGGAAACAGAAAAAAGAGATAATGCACCTCTAGATAAAAACTATATTTTTCCAGGTAAATAATATATCCATTAAATAATTAAGAACAGCATTCAAAATGTACCAAACAAGCAACAGAAGAGATCTCTGAGAGGAATGAATACAGTGAACGTTTTATTTCTCAATGTGCCACGACAGATTAAACGGTTCCCCCCTACGTTTGAGGATACCGCTGTTTTGTCTCTTTGAGTTCGGCAAGCGAAGTGCAGTGCCTTTCAGAAGCGTCGCAGAGCCCACAAACCCTCAGTGCAGCCCTGAGTCTAGGGTTAAGACAGAGCCAACATGGACAAACACTAGCCCCAGTTTCCCCTCAGCAGGGGCTCCAGCGGGGCCTCAGTGGGGGACTTAGGGCCAACATGGAGATCACAGTGGGTATCAAGGAATGCATATGGCAAAAGCTCGACCCGAGAAGCCGAGCTCATTCGTCGGGAAATATTGAAGATTAAGGTGGCGTATTATCTATAAAGGAGAGGGCAGCCCATGACTTCCCAACAGCTATTCAACTCGCAATTTTTTTTTTGCATTAGTCGTTACCCTCTACTGAGCTCTCTCTGATTGAACAGTGCATTACACAAATGTACAAGGAAAAATACTGCTTTTACACTATACATTTTCTAAAATATATACAGAGTAAAATAAGTTATTGATATTTCCATGAGTTGCAGCCAGTTTGCAGTTCACCTGTGCATCTCGGTTTGTTAACGTGCATGTATGAGAGAGAACGGGTGTGCAAATATCAGTCCATGTCAAACACACTCGCACGCACACTCTCACGCTCACACTCGTCCTCGCACGCGTACACAAGAGTCTATGGATTCCTACAGGCAGCTACTTATTTGGTTATAGTTTAAGGGTTTTGTAAGAACGGCCCAGTGAAAGCTGAAAGTTCTCCCCGACACAGGTCAATAAAGTTAAACAGATAAACCTCTTTAAATGGAGGGTATGGCCCCCCAGCTTACAATTACTTGTTAAATATCCAAACATTTACAACCTAAGACTGTTAAAAAATACAATTCTCAAAAAAATATTTGTTGCAGGCTTTTCTCTGTCAAGCATGCTTTTTGCTATCGACAATGCGAGTCTCGCCAATCCATTGCGATAACTCTTGATTCTCACAATAACGCTTCAAATCCCATCTCTGCCCCAGTGCATAATGGGGCAGACGGATGTGGATCAGTCTAAAAAAGGACACCACCCAGAGATCATAGGTCATTCCGCCAAAAAGCTTCAATTTTAGCATCATTATCGCCAGTGTCCCTCCTAATGGTTCTCGACCAGTCCCATTCTTCGTACTTTTTACAACATCTGAAGAGGTTAAACTATTTTGGAGAAAGGGGGGGGGGGGGGGGGGGGGGGGAAGAAAAACGCGGTACGTACGTAACAGTTTTGAGTAACTAATGTCCTCACATTCTTTAGCCCTTTGAGGTGAAGTCTAAGTGAAAATCCCCAAACCCACCACCCCGGAGGAAGAGAGTTGAGTTTGTGAAGCTCTCACAGTCCAGTGCTGAGGACTGTGTTTTGAGTGTCGATTTGTGTCTGGATGTGGGCCGTGGGGGTCGGTGACAGGATGCATGTCTGGTGGGTGTGCGGGTGAGTTTGAGCCTGGCAGAGAGCTTCGCGGATCTGAAGGTTGAGCTCCATGAGGCGCGTGCTGGCCTGAGAAAGATCCCTGCTGGGGCCCACCACAGCCAAACAGCCCGTCTGACCCAGAGTCTGGTGCCTGAAGTAAATGTGCAGCAGCGTCTGCACGGCATCATCCCTCACACTGCCAAATATGTCATTAGGCCACAGGCACCTGAGGGAATGAAGGGAAGTAAGAGACATAGAAGACGGTTTATAGAGGAAAATACATACTGGAATCTATCAGATTTATGCAAAAGAGAACTCGAGGAGGTTAACGAGATAGTTAATTAGATTATGGATCCTAACTGGAGATGATCTAATACATGTTGCCAGCAACAAGCAATTTGTCTGTCCACTCTGAAATCAGCCAATCAGAATATGGTTTCTGTTTAACAAACAAACTATGTAGAGCAGGATTTTGGACCACTGAGATTGTACTGTGGGTAGAGCTACTCACTTAAATACACAGTAAGTGATTGACAATATGCCACATCGCTTTTCAAGACTGGTTAGGACAAAAAACTAATAAAAAGGATAGAGCTGTTCAATAGCTTGGTGCTAGTTATATGAGAGAATATAAACGTCCATTTTTAAACAGACTTCTTTCTGGTAATGTATGATGGACTTCTCCAATTATTTAGTTCACTTAAACCCTGCTGCTTTCTTACAATTGATGGATGGAATCAAGTCTATGCCCTACATTTTTTTTTCTTTTTTGATAATCCAATGTACGTCACAATATGGAAGAAAAGATCTGTTGCTACTTCCACTGCGACTTTAAAGTCACCTTGAAATCAAAACGGACAATTCTTATTTTTTTATGGAATATTGCCGTTTATTATAAATACTTTATCTGTGCACATCATAATTTCTTTATTGATATTACTGAGATCGCTGCAATTATCGAACAACCACCAAGTCCCACCTACGTTTCACTTGGCTATACATTACAATACAGAAGAAAATATAGGTTGCTACTTCTGTTTTACTGTAACTAATCTGTTTATCATACCTGAAGGCTTTAACTTGTGCGATAGCTGTGCTGAAGTCCCGTGCTCTAAGACTCTCGATAAGTGAGTGGATGGCCGTCTCTGTGCTCGACTGGTCCACCTCAAACTCGCCCACTCCTTCCTGTCCATCACCTACTGACTCCACCTCCTTCAGACAGCTCTCTAATATGGCCAGCTCCTCTGACATGTTGGTTACCTGAAAAACACACAAGCATGTCATTTTAAATCAACATTTAATCAATATTCTCACAAAAAACAAAACAAAAAAAAAACACACCTGAAAAACGACCAATTCACCAATACAAAATCAATCAGCTGACACGCCATTAAAGCACAGCATAGTCATGTCATATTAAGCATAAACACATTGAAAATTGAAATGGATATTCCTCAGGCAGTGCTTATTAACTCACGTCACCAGCAACATAACAAAACTGTCTGCCCCAAGCTGAACATATGAGAACTGTTATTCTTTCTACATAACAGAGGTTGCTGAGGTCTGTGTGTGTATGTGTACGGTCTATAACGTGTAAGTGAGTTTGTATTGATGAGCAATAGGCTGAATGGCTTTGCTCTGGTCTGTGTTAAGCATATCAGTCTCCCTCAGTGAGCTTAATAAAGTTACGCTGCACTAAGAGCATTATTTGCAGTCAGACCTTTATGTGTCCATACTGGCACACATTAACACAAACTACCACAAAATCCAAAAAGAAAACTGAACATCTTCTGTCTTTATGGCTGGCCTTATCTATCTATTTATCTGTCTATCTGTCTATCTATCTATCTATCTATCTATCTATCTATCTATCTATCTATCTATCTATCTATCTATCTATCGACACGCCATCTTAAAGTTGCAACAATCTTGCATTGAGATGCTGAAAAAAATAGCTATGTGTTGCAATAGCCAAATATGTCCTTTTAATGTAATTCTACATAAAAAAATATTGTTCACCCAAAAATGAAGATTTTGTCATCAAATCACCCACCCTCATGTCCTTTCAAACCCATAAGGCTTTTATTCATTTTCAAAATACAAATAAAGATATTTCTGTCTCTACATTTCAAGTCTTTTCACCAAAACGTTGATGCTTCAAAGATTTCATAAAGACATCATAAAATAAATCCATTCAACTCCAGGTCAGAAATCCAAGTCTTTTGAGGAGAGACAAACAATTTATATGAAAAACAGATTCAATTTAGGCTTTTATTCACATATAAACATACATAGAAGACACAAGATATGTTGAACTCAAGCTCAAATGCGCTTGCTTGACGTACAAGAACAAATAAGGTTTATAATGTTTGTAAGCAACAACGCCAAGATAATGCCTGGAGAACATCTAACCCTCTCATTCAAAACTTCTCATTCATATACAGTCTTACTACTAGTTTACAACTTTGCTCACTTAAGCATTCATTGGCTTATCTTTATTTTATTAAACCATCCTGCCTCGTCCGTTTTTTTTTTTTTTTTTTTTTTTTGCTTCTTTTTAATAGTGGTGTGCCAGCTGGTCTGTTTATAAAAAGAAACATTTATCAAGAGAGCAGCTTATTATCATTGTGCAGGTGCAAGAATCACAGAGGCCTAAAATCATGGTTACATTCATATCGTTGTCCAGACTATTCTACAATCATTTCTTAAGTATCTAATAAAAGTATACTTCTAACTATACAAGGAAACACAGCAGATACAAACCTCTGCCTCTCTCTTGATGTTGTCCACTCTGCTGATGAGTTTGCAGTAGGCCTGAAAGAGCAGTAGGAGCTGGAAATGGAGTTTATACAACCGTCGACACAACTCCAGCTCCTAGAGATAGAGATAGAGAGAAAGAAAGATCACGACACCATCACCTCAACATTTTCAGCTTTAATCATCAGCTCTGTCAGTAGCAAAACAGCATGATCAGATGAACGGACGGCCAGATGAATGATCAAATGGAGGGATAGACAGATGGAGGGGAAGGGTTACACCCTGGTGAATCATTTTGAGCAGCATGACTATATATGGTTCCCTAATCAGAACGAAACACTGAAAGAATGATGTTTCTGAAAAACTTCAGATCTGAATGGAGTGATCCAAAATATGTCAGTGAGCAGATGGGTTAGATGGAGCATGCAAAAAAGTGCAGGAACAAGGAATCTAAGCTACTTTGCTCTACCCTCCACTCAGTTGTCCATGGACACACTCCACACTTCACACACTGAATGCATAATATGATTTCTAGAAGCATTAAAACGCCAGTAACCTTTTAGCAAATTAGCATTAGCAAAGTTAACACCGGAAGTATGCAGAACTCATTTAAGCCATTAAATAATGAAATTCATTAATGAAGCTTGTAGTGATGATATATGAATGATCATGAATTGGACACATCTGTGGTGTTGTTAAGAGATCAGATGTAGGGGTTGTTCTGAATTCTGATTGGTTGAGAATGATTATGCAGATGTATCAGTGAAGAATAGATGAATGCTCAGTGTGTGTGGCTGAATAGAAAGGATTGCGACAGGCTCTAAAATACAATAAACAACTTACTGCTAGCATTTCCATTTGCTAAGCAAGAAGGACAGCCGGTCACAAAAAAAGAGGAAGAACAGGAAATGAGAGAAAGACCAAAAATTAGTGAGCTCACAACACCCCAAGACCACCACAAGAGAGAGAGAGAGAGAGAGAGAGAGAGAGAGAGAGAGAGAGAGAGAGAGAGAGAGAGAATATTGCTCTGTTGATAATTAACAAATGACAAAGGCAGTCACATGCAATGCATTTGGGGATAAATTACTTTGAATATATTTTCACTTTTTATGCACACTCAAACATATGTAACGTACCTAAATATATGCAAAATAGGTAGAAAAGCATGAGAGAGATTGAAACCAATGCAAGTTATAGTAAGAGAGAGAAATGTTGGCAGAAATTATTTCCACTGTGGCATCACAAAACCTGACATAAAAGCTATGACGTTGCAGAGAAAGTAAAGATGCTAGATTAACAAATGCTGTAATAATATAAGTTTATGATACCTAATGTATTTAAATAATGTTAACGGATTGACTCTAATTGAAAAGTGTTACCAAAGCTACCAAAATCATAATTCTCACACTAGATATGAGCAGGAACAGACTACACCATTCAAAAGTTTGGGACTGGTGAGATTTAATAATATTAATAATAATAATAATAATAATAAAAATAATATATATATATATATATATATATATATATATATATATATATGTATATATATTGTATATACAGGGCTCGACATTAACGCTTGTCCGGGACAAGTGGATTTTTTGAAGGGACAAGTAAAAGAGAATTTTACTTGCCCGACCGGACAAGTAGCCTGATTAGAACATCAATAACAAAAATAAACAAATAACTAGGGAATCACTAAACCGAGAGAATGATTCTGATTTTATTACATTTATTGTAAGTTGCGATCGATTGTGGATAATGTATTACTGACTGTAAGGTTGCGCTATTGACACTCGCGCAGCCTCTCGAGGAGAAATCTACACACATGAGCGCAGCACACACACACTCAGTTAACAACATACTGCCTATAAAAAATCTAAATGTGGAGTTTTTATATTTTTAACATATGTTAAGCAACCTCAATTATTTTTCCTGAATACCATCACGACTGAAAATGTGACATTGATTTCCTACAACAGTTCAATAAACAGTTAAAATGAAGTCACTTACATTTTAGGTGCAATATTGCCTGTTTTTGTTCTGTTTCAGCAGCGAAAATAGTTCCAAACAAAAATCACAGCAGAACCACGGCGCATCTCACAGGAACACTCAACCTGTTTTCATTACTGAATGATTCAGCATTTTGAACAAATAGGTTGAGTCAAAGATTCAATGACCCATTCATAAACATCTGTCTCACACTTGAATGAATCAGCCATTTGAACGAATCGTTTGATTGAATGAATCAATGACTCACTCAATAAGACGGTGGCCTGCCGCCACCTACTGGCGGCTTAGTGTTATGTTTAAAAGTAGTATCATTCTTTCCAACGTTTCTTATTTGTATATTTAAATCAATTTCATAACATTATTTTATGCAATTGTAATTTTTCAGTGTAAATGATTTAATATGATCAGCCCTACCTAGGGTAACAGCACTATAGTGTCTTATTATTCTAAATAATTGCATTTATTGATCAAATTTAGGAATTTAAAATGAAAGATGAAGCATACATTTAATAAGATTGGGGGAGGAGATGCCCTTTAAAGGTGCAGATATTACAATGTGCCGATTTAAATATCAAAGCTGATTGTACACTGATGAGAATATTGCTTCAGAATAAATTAACACACGAAAAAAAAAAAAAAAAATCCGGACAAGCAACTTTTTTACTCGAACAAGTGAATGGCAGATTTACTTGTCCGAAGGACAAGCACATGAAAAGGCTTAATGTCGAGCCCTGATATATATATATATATATATATATATATATTTTTTTTTTTAAAGAAGTCTCCTATGCTCACCAAGGCAGCATTTATTTGATATAAGATGAATCTAAACAGTGATACTGTAAAATATCATTTAATATATTTTAAAATGCAATTAATTCCAGTGATGCTGCAAAGCTGAATTGTTAGCAGTCATTATTCCAGTCTTTTGGGGTGGATCCTGATAAATTGTGTGGATGAGAGGGATATGCAGAACTTTAAACATTTAAAAAAGACATTTAAATACTGTAGAAATCTGTGTTAAGTTTGGCTTGCACAGATTCTGTATGAACCTCTGTTATGGATGTGTTATCTGTGTTATGAGTGGTAGAAAGCTGTGAAAATCAGTTGCCCTCGAATCACCTTTGCTTACACTCTTACAGATTTTCTGACATTCTTATTTATTTCTCAGAAATAAATAGAAATATTTAGAGCACAAATGTTCACGTTTGCATGCTGAAAAAGACATGCAGTGATGTGAGTATTTTTTTCATACCTGAGCTTGAGTCTGGGGTCGCTGGTTACTGTTTTTATCACCGAAAGTCTTTCTGCAGTTATCCAACCACTGTAAGGAGAAAAAGCGATGAGTTACCTTGTTAACCAAGTGCAGGTGTAAATTTCTGATGTTATTGGTGAATGTGAGCAAAGACAGATGACGTTTCTGTGAGTGCGAAACGTATGGGAGTGTGTGTGTGACGTAAATTTAATAAGAGTGAACTACTTAGCAAATTAAAGAGGGTCTGTTTAAGCACAGAGGGGGTCGGGATATAATGCTAGAGGCAGTGCCTGTGTCTCATCCAATTACTGTCCCCTAGTCATCCACTATCCCATCTGGCCCCTCTGCTCCCCTTCCTGCAGCCTGTCCGCCCAGCTAAATGATTTAGGGGCTCCGTGAGGCTATTCTTAGTGACCGTGCATGAAGAGATGGGAGCTGACGGAAGCTAGCGCTGGCTAAATCAACTCACGTCTGGATATGATTTAGCAGCAACACTATTTGCAAAGAGACGTCAAGGAGCATTTTATGATCCTGCACTGTCAGCTTATTCTCCTCTGCTCTCTCCTCCATTGCATAACCCTTTAAAGACGGGTTTAAAGATGAAGCTTTGACGCACAAACAGCACAGAAAATGCCCAGGTTATTTATATACTTCCCATATCTACCAGAATTGGATATAGCTGAAAATCAGTCCACCGCTTCTATCTTAATGCAAACAAAGATGTTTGGTTGCACTTTATTTTACAGTACGTGTACTTACAGTGAACTTACCTTAAAAAAGTAGTGGTTAATGTAAGGTATATACATGGGTTAAGCTTAGGTTTAGTACCTAGTTATTACCCAGTTATTGTAATAACTATAACAAGTACATAGAATGTACATGGGGAACAGGACTGTAAAATAAAGAGCTACCAGATGTTCATTAATGTACTGAATTTAAAGAAAGAATTTCAGTGAGTAATTTAAAATTCATTTGCTTGATAAAATTCATGGCTTCAAAATACTCAAAATAAAGAGCACAGCTTAATTGTCCTTTTTAGAAAAAAAGGTAATCATAAATAACCATCAGCAAACATTTGCTTTTGTATTCCATGAAAGGCAAATAAATGATGTGGGTATGCAAGGATATGAAAGTCAGTAGTTAATGCGAGTTCCCTTTCAATATCGGTCTCTCAACGTTGCGTCATCGATGGGAAAACGCCTCTCTTCTGGAATACCGAAGCCTGATTGGCATAACAACATTGTAATGTCCAATGGTGTTCAAGCACGAATTAGGTATATAACGCAGCGTTTGGCACCATTTGCTCAGAATCTTTCTCCTTCATACAAAACTGCGACATCTATCGTCATTTTCGCTGTCGAGTCATCGCCAAAAAGTGGATTTTAGGACTACAAAGATCCTTGTTTCGGTGACCAAGAATGTTTTTAAAGCCTTGTTTAGTCTGCACAGGGCCCATTGAGCTTCTCGATGGATTTGAGATGCACGTCTTTTGCCTGGCCCACGCCCATGCAGAAGCTGCTGTCAATGCATGCCATGAGCATCGTGACTCCTACTCCACCAATTTCGATTATCTTTCATTCTCAAACAAGAAAAAAAATGAACGGCGAGATTAAGTTTTGTGTATCGGGAATTGATTGGATGGTTGAATCACTGTTGTTTGCTAATCGCTGTGACCTCATGAGGGGTTGCTGAATGGGAGGAATTATCGTCCCTTACACTGATGCACACGCAATCAGAGAAGAGATGTAAGGGGAAATTAATGTTTTTAATTAAAGATTACGAGGGTACATAACATTTTTTTTTTTTTATGTGCACGGATAAATCATTCATTCATTCGAGCATTCATTCATGCAATATTCAATAAAAATAAGATTTAGCATTTTGATTTCCTGGTGACTTTTAAAAAGCATTACACATGGTTTGTAGTTAAGGTGCCTGATATTGTTTAAGTTAGTGTGTCACCTGTTCGGCTGCTTCTCTCTTGCTGTTGTAAGTGTCCAGATGCTCTTGTAACTCCAACACACTGAACTTTAGTGTCTCCAAAAGCCCACAGGAGACCAGCTAAAACACACACACACACACACACACACACACACACACACACACACACACACACACACACACACACACACACACACACACACACACACACATATCAATAGCAATTATGTCACTATCACACTTATAGATAAATTATTTGACATAAGCTTTGTAAACAGGCAAATTTAACTACCCCTAAATGCAATGCCAATAAACTGTGATCTTCCTTTGTCTTCAGGTATTTTAAGTATTATAAGCATTGTAAGTATTTGAGTGTGAGGTGCAGAGGAAGTGCACACTCTAAATGCATAAACTCACAGTTTCAGCATCCAGCAGGACTGTAGGGCACTGGGAGCAGGAGGTCATGACCTCTAGAGACCTAAGGAACTGGTTTCCCATTCGTTGGAGCCCGTCCCCAAGGAAGCGTACTGAGGCATGGGTAATAGAGTCAAATTTCCTTTGCATGTGCTAAAGAGACAGGAGAGAATAAACTCAGACACACCAAGTAACAAATCAGTCAAATAACATTATGTAGGTTAATATTTTTGAAAGAAGTCTCTTGTGCTCACAAGGGCTGCACTTATTTGATAAAAAATACAATAAAAACAGTAATATTGTGAAATATAATTTCAATTTAAAATAACTGTTTTCCATTTTAATGTATTTTAAAATGTAATTTATTCCTATTTTCAGCATCATTACTCCAGCCTTCAGTGTCACATGATCCTTCAGAAATCATTCTAATATGCTGATTTGGTGCTCAATTAACATTTCTTATTATTACCAACAGTTGCTGCTCCTTAATATTTTTGTGAAAAATGTGATAGAAATCTGTGATACCATTTATATGAAATAGAAATCTTTTGTAACATTATAAATGTCTTTACAGTCACCTTTGATCAATTAAATTCATCCTTGCAGAATAACAATATTAATTTATATTAAACTAAATCTTACAGAGATTTACAAGATTTTTGAACGGTAATGTATTTGCAGAAAACGGTTATTATTATTAAAAGTACAAACTCACAAACACTCTTAATTTTACCTGGAAGAGTCGTGAGAACACATGGAAAGTATACACAGCACAAGACCCATCCGAGTCTGACAACATCTGGTTGACATGGCAACGCCAGGCGTCCTCCTCGTCGTCATAGGCTACGGGTTGGAATGCTGCCAAAATAGCCGAGAGAAAGGGCGACGGAGGTGGCGAGGCCTGGAGTTCGGGAAAGCCGTCTGCATCACCCTCATCTTGACTGTAAACAAAGATGGAAACAACAAGACTAAGACGCATGTAGAGACGTGAGCACCAACACAAAGAGTCACATCATTTAGGAAGGAAAAACGTAAACAGAGACATGCTGTTCTTTCTCTTAAGCTCTCCCTCCTCTCTCTCTCTCACTGCAGATGTCCTGTGCTGCAGTGTTGTTACAGTCCAAATCTACTGCAGATGCACAAAATCAACATAAGCACACAGATAAATACACACTCACAGGACTGAAGGGCCGAAGAGCTTGATGAAGCATACAGAGTAGAAGAATTTGAGACCAGTGCTGCTGAAAGATGTGGAGGACATGGCTTTCATCTTCATCCTCACTAACAGCTTTTATCCTTCCCTTCAATGTCTTCCTGCTGACGCTCTTTTTATCGCAGTTGCCTCTCTGAGCTCTTTACCTCACGTGTTAGCCTAAATTCTCCCGCTGCGTTTGTGACGTTCTCTGTTTTTCCCTCTCGATCCCTCCCCCACCCGCTGCTGCACCGCACCAGAGCAGTTCCCACACGCGCGGAGTGGCGAATGTAGCCTCTCTTTCTGTTAAATGGATCTAAGCAGCAGAAAGTTGCCAGGAAGAGTAAGGAAAGGCCCTCATCACGCCATGTATGCGCAAAAATCGAATTAGAGCCCTCTGTTGAATCACTACCTATAATTTTTATTATAGGCTTAGAGGATGATCTATTGCACTGCAGAGGAAGTGTGTGTAAGTGTGTGTGTGTATAAGAACGAATAAAGAGAGTTTGTGGAGGCACTTTTTGATGTGCTTGGGTATAGATGGCTGACCTTCAAGAGCAATAATGTTGCCAAGTATGTTGAAGTATGTTGAACTACAACAGAGTAAACTGAAATTAAATGTTTAAATTAAATGTAAATGAATTAGATTTTTTTCCTGTAAATGCGCAATTCAAGGTGCAGCACCGCGTGCTTTGCGACACTTGATGTCAATTAATGTCAACAAAATAAACACAATAATGGAGAAATCAAGGCGGCACACAGACAAGAGAAATTAATAAATAAACCCATAGCAACTTTAATGTAATACAGTTTGATTTACGATGCAAAATTTACTTTTGGCCCACGGCCCTCAATCAAGTTTGATTTGTGGCCCTACATAGGAAAAAGTTTGGGCACCCCTGCTTTAACTATATGAGTTTACATTTCATAACTTATTTAATGTTTTCATAATTTAGAATTTCATATGCTGCACTTCATGTGAGAAAAGCTAGTTGTGTTGCATGCAAGTGACTATTTAAAGAGTCCTATGAAGAGCATTTCAGATCAGTTACTTTGAGGTTTCATTTGGGTTAGGATACTGCCGTTAAAGGTAGCTGTCTATGTAAGTGGTAGGGTTTTGGAACAAAGCAATGATTGACTTTGAACCCCATGAATGATTACCACAGAAATCAAACCAACCTGGACATGCCAAAAAAATCGGCCTCCTCTTCTTCGCATCTATCGTCTAGCTCTTTCAAAGCCAATGTCACATCCTCGTCACATACTGAATCGGGGGCCGAGTCCAGAGCCAGGGGCAGAACCGTCTCCTCCTCACACATGGAGTCCAAGGCAGAGTCTATGATGGGGTGCGGCAGCACCGGCTCATCATCGAAAAGGGATCCAGGCGGGCTGTCAATGGCCGGTGGAGGAGGGGGGGCTGGATCTAGGTCGTCGGTGGGGTCCTGGGAGTCAGGTAAGTCACATATTTCAGAGCGGTCTGGTGGTAGAGGAGGGGCACTGCCAAACCCCGTATCATCACTGACACTGCTACTTAATTCATCCGCTGCAGTTACACTGGCATCCTGCAAATGTGAACATGAACAGTAAAGGGCAGTCAGGAAATGCGGCAAAAGGGGCACCGTTTTTTTGGAGGGCAATAAATAGTTTGTTTGTTTTTTTGTGAGTGCTTTATACTCTAATAATACAAAAATCTGTATTATTAGTGCATATTATTGAAGCTTCTTTGCAGTGAATTTGTGTGCATTAAGCACTTAGCAGACCTACTGCCATATGACAACACTCCAGAGCTGAGGCGGTAGAAAGTGTATTTATTTTTTACTGTGCTGTAAAAACATTCAGGCCATGTGGGCAGCATGAACATTAAACTTAGAGTGAATGTCACCAAGGGACCCTTAAGCAACGGCACTCACAAAATGACCTAGCTATACGCTCTCAGTACTTCAATTAGGAGAGGGGGAAAAAAGCAATAACGGTACAGGCTAATCTTTCACCATTGACTTATGATGCAAATGTGACCTGCAGAGGAATAAACCTGTGACATCAGAGGATCTATATTAAATGGACCACTGTGTCGCCATTCATAAATCACATGAAGCACCGAGCTAAATAGTGGCTAACTATAAAATCTATCAAACTCATGGGAAAACATCTTTACCCATAATATGTCTGACGAACAGGACTCCACAGATACTTACATCAGTGAATGACTAATTCTGTCTCCTACTTCATGAGAACACAAAAATAAAAGTTATATAAGATATTCATCCATCCATTCTTCAAACCACTTGTCCTCTACAGGGAGACAGGTATACAAGATATTACACGATGCAATTAAATGCATATTTATTTTACATAAAATGTACTAAATTAATAAATACTTTAATAAATCGATACGCATGTGCCTTTTTTGCTATTACTCTAAGAAAGACAAAAGCTATAATACTTTTTCATATACCGTTTAGTTTCTTTGTTTAACATTTCTGTCTAAATATTTATTTCTATCTAATAATGTATTAGAACTGTTAAACAAAGACAATAAACTAATGAATATGAGAAATGGGAGCTCCTGTGCTCTCGGCACTGTCAAAATAAAACTCCTACTTCCGACACTTATCTGCCAAACTTATATGTCAATAATTTAAATGTATCTTTCAGAGATACATCTTCATTCACAACTTAAAATGGATTGCTGAAGGTTCAGACTCTTGGAGATCACACAATAAATGCAATGGGTGACAAACTCACATGAGCTCAATTTCACATAAAACCTGTAAAACTACAAATCTTTGAGATGCATGATGGACAATTTGTCATTATGATAAATTCCAGCAAACAACATGAATGATGGTAAAACATCTATGGGAACAAACTGTTCCATCTCAGACTCATGTTTTATTCAAACCTACTTTAAGGAGACAACTAAGAAAGAAAAAAAAATCTAATTGAACGAACTTGAGTTTCTCTTTTTCCCTCTCCTCCTCCTTTCTATTTATGAGTCTAATGCATTAACAGGAGAAGGGAGGGTGGCGTGGAGCCAAAGTAGAGGCGGTATTAGAGAAAGCTTTTAGGCATTCTTGGCTGTGGTGGCCACGCAGATGAGTAAGACTATCGATGGTTTTATCTGGACTCATTACGCTAAGAGCTGGAGAATGACAGGTGAGATGCCCTTGAGCTGATATTGAGGTATGACTGGACTGGACTCAACTGGTCTTAGCTGGACTAAGTATTGATCAAACGTTGTTCATTCATTAACATAAAAATAAGGGGTATTATGCTATGAATTGTGACTAGGGGTTTCATTTTGTACATTTTATACACAGTTTCATTTTGACTGAAAATCATCTTAACAGTGGGAACATCCTAAAATTATAATTTTTCCAGGGTAGAAATGTGTCATTTAAACATCAACCAAATGAACTGGAATAAAACATAATGCAGATATGAGCAGTTAGTTAAGTTACAGTGTTAGTAACATGGCTGGCTAAAGCCTGTTAGTGGTCTTTAATGTTCTCTCAGTCGGGCTGTGCATCCTTTTTTACTTGATTACAACTGGATGGCTGCTCTTTACCCAAAAACTAACATTCATCACTTAGTCATCCTTATGTCTTTCCAAAATGTATAACAATGAAAATGTAAAAATGTACTTTTTCCACACAATGAAAGCATATAGTGACCAGGTGTTGACACGTTTCACAAAGAACACAAAAGAGCTCCATAAAAGTTGTCCAAACCATTCGTGCGATATATTCAAAGTCTTCTGAAGTCATACGATAGCTTTGTGTGAGGAACAGATTGATGTTGTCATTATTCACGGAAAGTCTTCCCCTCTGCTGTAGCTCTCAAATATCATTCCAGTATTGTTGTTAGTGTCGTTTTTGGTAGTTGAAATAAAACTAAATAAAATATAGATTTAAAATATAGAACTTAAATGAGAAATTAGAAAATTTATAATGAGAGATGTTGCAGCTAACCATTGAACTAAGTTGAAGTACTAAAATTACTAAACCAAAACTGAAATAAAAATGAAAGCTATATAGAAATATATATATATATATAAGTAGAAGACAAAAGTATACAAATAATACAAATAACACTTGTATATGTGCCACCAAATGTCATTGGTTAATTTAAATTGTTACTGCATTGCTTCAGAAGACTTGAAATATATTAATAATATATAGTAATATGAACTACCTTTGATGACTTTTTTTGGTAGTTTTGGAGCTTGACAACATGCGGTTACAATTCTTTCATTGTATGGAGAGGAACAAAAGAACATTCTTCAAAAAAAAAATTCATTTTTGTCCCACTGATCAACAACATGCGGGTGAGTAAATGATGATAATGTCTGGGTGAATTATTACTTTAACAGGGATTTAAAAAGGACAATATCAACATACATGAGTTTCTGCTCATTTTCTACATTGTGTGCTTAACCTCATCCCTAGCTGTATTTACAGGCACTCCACACGCTTCTGGAAGTTGTTGCAGATGCTATGTGGAGTACAATTGATGATTGGCAAATAGATATGCATGTTTAAACTGATCATTTGATATCTACGGCTATAATCAGTCCATGTAAAACAGTGAGGGATTATGCAATACAAATGGCCAAAATTAAGAAAATGCGCCTAAAACTCATGTTTGTGGATACTGCCTTTTAAAACCCCGTAGAATGGTGGTATAGTTTTCCATAATACTTACGATGAGGCTTCAGGTCCTTGGATAGCAGCGAGTGGTCATCATCAGAGCCTAAAGCGTGTTAACGTCTGTGTTTTTCAACCTTTCTGGGACCAAATTTGATGTAGTTCTAGCACAGCAGGCCTGAGGTGTATTTTTGTCCCTGATGATAATCTCTTCCCCAATCACACATCAAGCAAGCAAGCAGGCCCCACCCTCATAGCAGTCAATCATTATCTAAATGTCAATGATGGCAAGTGTCCCATAAAGCAACCCAGTGTGAGGAAAAGAGAATGTGCCAGCATTTTGGCAAAGGAAACAGAAATTGCCTAGTGTTCAAAACCCAACAGTTTCTGGAAACACTCTAGCAGTAAAAGCTTGACATTGACACCATTGGATGATAGGGGGAATTTGATAGACAAGAAAACAGCAGCAGTTAACTCCACAAGAGAGCAAAGCGCGAATGGCTAAATAGCACCCGTGCACCACAATTTATTAAGATTCCTGATTGATCCCACCTCAGGCAGCTGGCTGCTATTGCTGTCAGAGTGGGCGGTCTCATGGGTGGGGCTGTCTGGGCGGGGTAGCGGCAGGGTGGGTGTGGCCTCTTCAGTCAGGACACTACTGGAGGACTCTTGCGACTGCTGGAGCGAGTCCAAGTGATTGGATATGGCATCATCCGTCGCAGAATCACTATTAAGCTGCGTAAAAAAAGGAAAATTTATCAATATTTAGTTAAAAATTTAGTATAACATAGCATTTGCTGTAGAAGTCTCTGCACTACACAAAGTGTTATGTTGCATGGTGTACATAATGGATTAATGAAAAGTAGTTCCTGAGTTCTGCACTTTTTAATATTTCATATCATGACATCATGCGGCATGCCAGACAAAATTATGTGAACCTGGCAAGACCAATTGACCATATGCACGGTTACTTCCTGATTTACGGTGAACTGTTAGCTGTCATTCTATACTGGCTGTACATCGATACAAAACTATCAATGGTTGACTTTTTAATTTCATATTTATATTTTAATGCAGTTATCACACTTATTTTCAATAATAACATAACATAATAATAATGGATTTTTCGTCGTTTTTTATTCAAAACGTTGGTAAGTTTTTCAAGGCGAGATTTTTTTTGCCAATAAACCAGTTTTATTGATTGCATTAAAGATGAAGTTAATGGGAATGTTAAGAAACACTATGTCTGTAATTGGACACGCACACAGAACATTTTTCCAGCCCTTCAAATGTTATTATTAATGTGATGACCAAAAGCATTATTTGTTCACCCTTCTGAGATTGTCCCCATTAGTAAAACCAAATGTTTCAAGATGTAGGAAATGCAACATTTGATAAATACAACATTGAAAATACAGACACACCAACCGGTGACATTTCATCTGAAGGCTTATATTATTCCGGAAGTTCTTAAGAAATTTCCGTGCATATGGTCAATTGCATTCAAGTCTTATTCAAACAGTGTAGGAGGAAAAGGACAAAAACAGGAAAAGGAAGATGACTTTCACTCAGCAGCGTTTAAAGGATCAGTTTTCTTTAGCTAGTAGCTCATGCCCCATTGCAAGCGAAAGAGTGCAATAATAATAATAATTATTAGAGTTTGAAATATAAAATATTATTAAGCTTGGATATAAACATTCATGCAGAAAAACTATATGAAGCCGTTAAAGTAATGAGAGGGCCTGTAAGACTGGAGAAACTGGAAGAATTGGAAGAGAGAGCAACTCTCTGAGAAAACAAAGGAAATTAACATTTGAATTTTTCTCTTGTGCTATCATGCTGAGATCACCTGAAATTCACCCAAAAATCTGTGTCAAAAAGTGTGTCTTCCAGGCAAACACCACTCTCAGAAGGTGTAAATCGATTCTGTAACTAAGTCTAGCCCGTGATGCGAAGTGTAAGGAAAACACTTCACATCATGTATTTTATAATGTCAAGGTATTGCATCTTCTCTCTTTATTCCAGAGCATTTGATGTTTGTATCTATTATCTTTGAACTGATTATGCAATTGGCGTGATATTTACCTGGCATAATAAATTGTAAACATTTGATTTTATTCTAATCAGATTTTGTGCATTTGGAGCTGAAAGACATCACACAAAATCACGTTATGATGAATACGGACTCTGACTTTTTTAGCTTCAGAATATGAATCCATCCAGTACGAGGATTTCAAACACGTTGATATTTTAAGCAGATTTAAGAACACATATTGTTTTCATTTGTCATGTGACTCCTAGCAACAAAGCACATGTTTCTGTGATTTTGTGTCAGATTAAAAAAATGTGTGCAGTTCATTCCAGACTTAAATATCTTCTTGACTTTAGCTGAAAGTATAATCAAATAATTTATAAACACGCAAGACGACATGCAACCATATGAAAGAGAGATGTCTAAATTTTGTGAAAATCTGGAAAAAA
Organism: Gila orcuttii; assembly: GCA_026230005.1. Taxonomy (NCBI): domain Eukaryota; kingdom Metazoa; phylum Chordata; class Actinopteri; order Cypriniformes; family Leuciscidae; genus Gila; species Gila orcuttii. The sequence continues at coordinate 33,107,294 of JAPDVR010000012.1, read as the reverse complement.
TTCTGTGTGGGCATTAAAATGAGATCTAAACAATTATGCCAAAGTTACTGTAGTATAAGAATGCAAGACAACTAAACCCATGTATCAAAAGTTTCTCTGACTGGCTAATAGATCACCAAAAAAAAAAAAAAAACAGAAAAAAAGGTCCCCATCACCTTTCTTACCCCCAATCAAATAAAAAGAAGGATTCAAAATAGAAGTAAGGGTCAGAGAAGGGCTTTGAAATGCTAAAACATCAATAGTTGGCTTGGCTGGGTGGCAGGGAGAAGTGCATAGGGCACTTATCTTAATACACCAGAAGTGCGGGCTATGCAGAAAGCAAGCGTCTAACCCCGGCTAGGTAGGCCGCGGCAGCGTCTAAGCCCAATTTGGCGCACAGACACACCATGCCGGTGCCCCCTGTGTGGAGGGGGCCCAGAGGAGAAGGGACTTACGAGGTTGGAGCGGGTGAGAATCTGGCTAGCGCTCAGTACCTCCTCCTCAGATGACTCATCGGTGTCCTCCGGCTGGATGAGACTGGGCGTGCTGCCGGAATACTGGCAGTCCTGCAGAGATGGAGCGTCACCTTTGTCAATGCTATCCAAAGAGCGACGCCGCACACCCCAGTTGAAATTGTCCATGCTCTCCCCCTGCAGGTGGAAAAGGAGAAAGCCAATAAGAGGAACGCAGATCAACTTTTAACTGCACACTATGTGAATTATACAGAAGGAAAAAGTTAAGAAATTAAATGAATACACTATACAAAAGACGGCAATATGCACAACGCAACCACAGAGCACAGTCAGGGAACACTGAGAACTCAACAATGACCATTTAAAAGATGCTTCATATTCTACTTTAAATGAAAATTGTTTAATTTGCACCATCCATGTACTTGCGAGAACCATCAGCTACAATTTAAAAAACAAATCCACTTGATTGGCTAGCAGGAAATGGAATTTGATTTTGAGCAATTTCTGAATGGGTGCAAATTTTCAAATGAATAATGACACCAAACAATTGTAGATTAAAACACAAACTTTTCCCTGAACACTGCTTAAAACTTACCTGAAGCTCCTGGACGCAAAAGAGGAAAAAAGATAATAAGAGTGTTAGGGAGAGTTAAGACACTGCGATAATGTGGAGGTGCACAAACGGACACAGGTGATGTCAAAGAAATACACACACTGACTCTTTCTTTGTTTACTTTTGTTAAAGGTGAATCATGTATCAGTTCTGAGATGTTTGTAATAAAACACTTTGAAGATTGATTGGTGACGATAAAAATATGAGGCAACATGCCCAGAGCATTTGGGCTCACCTCTCCATCCTCCAACTCAACATCTAGAAAGTCAAAGTCCTTGAAGACACCAAACTGCTGTTCACTTCCACAATCTTCAGCTTGCACTTCCTCCTCCCGTGTCACTTCCTCTACAGTGGGGATCAGACTAGTCTGCTGGTCACCTGCATCCAAATCCTCATTTGAAGAGAACACCACCTACAGAAAAGAGGTGTAATTAACCATTGCTAAAATTATGCAGCCTAATAACATTCTGAATATGAGAAGAAAAACGTACAGATGGGTTTTTAGGCAGGCCGGACTCTGGGCCACATAGAGACAGGACATTCATCAGTTTCTCCCGAGTTCTCCTCTAAAAGCAGAAAACAATATTACCATTAAAATTAGAATTAAAATAAAAAATATCATTCAAAGCTCTAGTTGGTTAATTAAGATTCGACAGGTTTTCATAATAGTTGACACTACCTGTGAGAGCTGTGGTCTCTTCCAGCTGACCGGCACCAGCCCATTTGAATTGGAGCCAGAGGAAGTAGAGGAGGTGCTTCTTGTCACAGCAATTACCTGTGGTTTTCCGTTACGCCCCGCTGCACTTCGCTGGTCTCCATACTTATGACCTATGATAGGTGTCTGTGGGTCAAAGGTTACAAAAATACTGTAAAAAAATATACTATGATGAGGTAACTACAATAGACATACACTGACAAACAAACAAAATAAAAGAAAGAGAAAATTGGAAGGCCAAGCACCTCTGAGATGTCAAAGTGGAAGTCCAATGTTTTTCCTGGCAGCTCTTTAGATGAGTTGTTGAATATGCGAGTGAAAGCGATCTCCGGGGAGCCGGTCGACTCCGTGCTGTAGGAGCGCTGCACCTCATCAGGAACCACCAGACTCGCTGAGCGGGACACCACCAGTTTCAGAATGTTCTGGGCCTCTTTCCAGTTCGGGCTCTGTGGCAACGCACAACAAACAACAAAACTCTTGAGCCATTTTTTTACAATACCTATTTAACCTCACAAGATGAAAAGCTTCAATAAAGACCACAAAGTAGGAAAGTAATGATGCAGCTCAAAAGTTAGTTACTCAAAAGCGCCTCCAAAAGCAAACAGCCCCCCATGCCATTCATAAAGACTAATACACACTACAGCAAAGTCCACTCTCCAGTACCGTAAAATGGGACAGGCATACTCAAATAAACCTCTGGAGGGACTGATGTTCTAATTGTTAACAACAGAAAGAGTAAGTTGTACACACACCTGTACATATTTGCCAATAATCTTCATGATTTCCAGGTTGAACTGTTTGACAGGAGCAGCAGACAGGTCAATGTGACTCAGTAGACTGTAGATGATCTGTAGTAAAGACTGCTGCATGCCGTTTAGTCCTTTCTCCAATAACTACAACAGAAGAGGTAAAAGGTCAAGAGATTATATACATAAACTTGAGCACAAAGTTACACGACAGCACAGTTCAGCTTTGAAAAATGTGTCTTGAGAAATCATCATTCTGTTACATCAGTCTTGTTAAGTATGCAAATACTGTTGATAAATACATAAATGATAATACATAACATAATATAAACACATTTTATATACATATACACTGCAGTTTAAAAGTTTGGGGTCAACAAGATTTATTTTGGGAATAAATGAATTAATTACATTCAGCAAGGGTGCATTAAATTGATAAAAAATTACAGTAAACATATACATATATATATATATATATATATATATATATTTACAAAAGATTTCTGTCAAATAAACCGTTTTTTTTTTACTTTCTATTCATCAAAGAATCCTGAAAAAATGCACCACAGTTTCAACAGATTTTACATTAAGCAGCACAATTGTTTTTAACATTGGCAGCATTTTTAACAGGGAGGCAGATATATTGCTGTTTGAAAAAGAGGATTAAATATTTAAAACTGTAAACACTTCAACAATATCCCAACTTAGTTCCAACTGTATGACTCAATCAAATTCATCTCACCTCAGCTAGGTATGTGACCAGATTAAAGGTGATTTCAGAAAAGGAGTCGTGCAAGTAGCGACACACCACGTTGATCCAGTTGGTGCTGTCTCGTGAGTAGCTGTGCGTTGAGTACAGGCTCATCATGTGAGCCAGGTTGGCCAGTGTGGCTGACTTTTCCTCAACGCACACTTTGGCGATCCGATCAGCAGTCTCTTTACAGAACCCTGTGGGGTTGTCAAAGTGATGGACCAGGTGCGGCAGAAGGCACAGGATATTCAGAGGAAAACCTAACAGGAAATAAGTTAAGACAATAAATACATGGATACACACTCTCATTCATTTTTAAGACCCAGGTATGACAATTCATAACAAAATCTCAGATTTTAAAATGTTCCGAAACCATGGGCGCACCTGCTAGCTGTGAGGGGTCTATGAGTGTGTGTCGGGACACAGTGATGAGTTTACTGAGGAGGTGAATTGTGAGCTCTTGCGTTGCAGCTGAAGTGAAACCCTTCAGAAAGAGCGTCAGCAGGCCGGGGAAGTTGTACCACTTCAGTTTGGCCTGCACTCTCTCCAGCTTTTCCCTGCTGTCCACCTTCTCCAGGGGCATCTGGGCCAGCAGTCGGTTCAGCAGCCTGAGTGCCAGCAAGTACTCAAACTCATAATCGGACTCTAGCAGCGACGTAGCAATCCAGAAGACCGTCGCCATCAGATTGGTGGGGTCCATCGGTGGCACCACCTCACAAGATCCTCCTCCATTTCCACCTCCTCCATCGCCACGGCCACCACCCTCTCGTAGTGATGATAAGCTCCGAGTGCGGGCAAGGTTGCCGTGGCTGCCGCCCAAGCGGTCGGCTACATCAAGGGTATTGCTGCGGCGACGGTCTCCAAGGCGCTCACCCATCAGACTGGCACGGAGGGAGTTGCTACGAGTGTGGCTGTAATGGACATGCAAGAAACTTCCACTGCCGAGGTTCAGCTGACCGGTACTTTTCCTGTTATTGGCAAACTTGGTACCCTGCAGAGGATCATGGGAGGCCCTATAGGAGATGGAGACAGCATTTTTAGTAATGTGCTGTATACGATGGAAATAATATTTTACCGTAGCAGAGCATGTCTTACTGTGAGAGTGCAGTAAGCAGGTCATAGCTCTTCATCGTTTCAGCCAGAGTGTCTATACCAGCCTCTAGTGTTAACAGCAACTCAATAACAAAACCCTGCGGGAGACAGATGAAACGTTTGATTATGACTGTTCAGGGATCAACACTTAAAGGCCCACTGAAGTGCCTTGAAACGTACTGCATTATTCAATGTGTTGATGTAATTTCCACTGAAACAGGAACATAAGGCGGGGCATATCGATCAGCTCCTCCCCCTTTTCAAAATAGCCAATAGCATTTAATTTATATCTCAGCGCAGCCAGAGCCGTTGAGCTTGGTAAAGCCGCAGTTTCCTCTTCATCTATAACCGTTTCTCCTCCTAATCTCCTCCTTATCGCTTTAAAATATAGCATTCTGTGCAGAATTCAATAAGTTTTCTGGTCTGCGTCAACTCTATATAGTGCCATCATTGATCCCTATTGGCGCAAGTGAGAGACTTAGTTTTGAATGCTTATATCTTGTAAATGTGAATTTTATCATTCTTTTGGAGCACACTAGCTTATAGATAACAGTAAGGTTAACATATTCATACTAAGTCAAAAACCTTCAATTTTGATTTAATGGGGACTTTTAGGCGGACTGGGAAAAGTGTGAGAATGTTTTGGGCCAGTTGACACGAATGCTACATGTATGATCGGGCCAACATAAACACTGATTTAAAAATCTAATTGGCTAACATAGATGAGGTTTTGTTGAAATTCTATTTTAAATCTAAAATTTGTTGAACAATGAATCTTGGAAAGTTCAAGGATATTATATCTTTTGTGTACTCTTTTCTGACAAGAAAAGTCAGCAAAATATTTTTTGGTTACACTTTATTTTAAGGTGTCATTGTTACAGTGTAATTAAATATTTAAGTACAGTGTAATATATTAATTAACTACATGTACTTACTATAGGGTTAGGGTAGGATTAGGATTTGGTTGAGTTATTTGCATGTAATTATGCATCATTTACTGTTATTACTATGGTAATTACATGTAACATGTAACAAGAACACTGTAAAATAAAGTGTTACCGATTTTTTTTACTAAACAGTTCTCTTCATTAAAAAAATATATTATATTTAAATACATTTTTTGATTTAAATATAAACATTACATTTATTTTAATACGGAGAAAGTTTAATTAAAATCTTTTGAAGAAAAATTATCAGATTTTTTAAAAATTTCTCTTTATTTAAAATATATAAAATGTATTTAAATATACATAAATATAAAGAGAAAGTTTAATAGAAAATAAAAAACTTTCTCTGACACTAAAATCGCTACTGAGGCCTTGTTTACACTGCAGGTCTTGATGCCCAAACCTGATTTGTTACCTATAATTTTTTGACCATCTGTTTACACGTTCTTCAACTGTGACCCATATCAGATTCATGTGTTTACACTTGCCATACTATCTGAAACTATCTGAAATCGCGCATGCTTAAAGGATTAAATTCTCTTGCACAGATGGATGAACGCGAAATATGCTTGATGCTAGCTCTGCGATATATGCGAAGTTCGCCAAACATCACCATGATTTTGAGGTGGAGGAGGACATCATTGCAGCCTACGCATATGCTTCAGTTATTGTGTGCGAGAGAGATCTCAGGATTGGTGGGAGCATATTGTGTTTAAATATTGGCTTTAATGAGGAGCAGTGAGTCCGAAATTTTAGGATGACCAAGCCAACCTTTGATATGTTGTGTCAACGTTTGTCCACATTCCTCTCCTTCGATGACACCTGACACCATCTGTCCCTTTGCAGATGCGCTTGGGGGTTTCTCTCGGTATTAAACCTGCCTGTTTACATGACAGTCGCATTGGCACATATCTGATTTATTTCCACATATGAATGAGGCCTGAAACCAATCTCGAAATATCCGAATGCATGCGTTTTTTTCCCGTTTGCACGGTCATAGAACACATCGGATCTGTGTCACATGTGAGCAAAAAATCGGAATTGGGTGACATTTCACTGACAGTGTAAACGAGGCCTTATTGTAGTAGTAGGGCCAATGAAAATCTGAAGTACTGGCCCTGATCAGGTCAGCAGACAAAAAAAAAAAATCCTTATTATTGAGCCCTGCTGTTGCCTTCTCATCGGTACTTCTGAAACAGTGGGACACTTCTATATACCTGAGCCTCTTCCCCCGGATCTCCCACAGTCTCTACCAGACGAGACAGCACATCTGACAACGTGGAGGCTGTGAGTGGCTGTTTTAGCGCTCTGAAGATCTGGAAGGAGCGACCGGCATAGTGCCGTGATGAGCAGGACAGAGCGGTCTGTAAAGCAACTTCACTCAGCTCCTGCTCCAACTGATAACCTAATCAAACATACATCACAAAAATCAATCATAGACTTACCATTTTGATTCACTTAAAAAATATGTAAAAATAAGTAAATAAGTAAAAATGATGTATTCCACCATATGGAAGTTGACCACTACATAATGCAGTGAAATTAGCATATGTCATGTCTTACCGGACGGTGTCTGTTTGAAGACGTTGACAACATGACGAAGGAATACACTGAGCTGATCCGCACTCTTGATGTTGGGGTTTTTAGGAGAGACGTCTTCATGGTTCCACAGCGGACCACGCTTCCTATGGGCCAACCAATCAGAAGAACAGATTTAGAGGAAGTGACACAGTAGAAAATATCTAACATAGAACAAAGGCAAAGCAGGCTCACACAACTCCCAGTAAACAAACAAACTGTATGTATAAAAACACTCTGAATCAAACGTTCACACAGAAACGAGACTGAGCACACACACACACACGCATGCAAGGCAACAATACCCTCTCCTGTTAGACATGGCTGCAGGCAGAGGAAAAAATACAATAACTTAACACAAAATAAATACTCATTCAATGTGTATCCAGGGAAACTTGCCAGGAACAACATTAATGTTTGGTAACAAGACTGAAGAAACACATTGTTATTTTATCCACCCTTCCCATCTTACAGTAATATGCAGACAACTATGAGGAAAGTTATTTTACAAAAAAAAAACGTGCCCTATCATGGACCCCAGTTGGACTTGCAGTTCTCCTTTAACTTCAACAGGGTCAACAGTTCTGAAAAGGGATGTGTGATATGGCCAAAATATCATTACAATATTTTTTTCATAACATTTGATATCAATATTTATAAAGATACTCAATATCTGATATTCATTTCATATCATTAATAGGGAACAAATGTATTCTTTAGGTTTGTTAGACCTTAAGAATGAATGTAAACATAACTTATTTGAGTTAAGTAAACTAAGTAAACTCCAAAGGCTAAGCTGTACCTCTTAATTTAGGGCCCAATGAAATACATTTTATTTTTTCCAAAGAAAATTTACCTACCGAACTTCTGCGTTTTCTGTTTGTTGTCTGTGTTTTCTGTATTCTGTGTTTTACGGTTTAATACAAATGAATCCTCAAAAACAGTATCTATTAAAATGAATTAATAAAACTTTAACACATTTTTGGAAAGCTTTGAGTTTCAGTGTATATTGGATGATAACTTTTATCAAATGAAATTGTGAGAGTAGATCCAGAGATTAAAATTGTGTGGAGTTTCTCATATAGTGAGAAGGGAGATGCTAAAAACACCATGAGCATCACGTAGTATGTGCAGTAGTCTAAACTGTGCTGCTCACACATGTGAGATTGAACTACATACATCGAAAGTTACTCGCATTACACAGAAAGTTTAATACTGACATCATGGATTTATTTTGTTTGATAAATACTGATACCAATCTATTGCCCAGCCCTAGTTCTAAAGCAACCTGGAGTAAAATATTTTCTCATGCGCACAACAATGGCAGTTCCCAATATGCTACATCACCCCATTCTTTCTTTGCCAGAACCACTCCAGCACATACAAAACTCTCAAGTGAGGTTTGATCAAGCAGGATTGCAGCATGTTATTGGTGGAAGTGTTTGGTGTATTCAGTACTCTGATAATGAAATTGCAAAGCTAAGAGGATGAATTTGACCTAGTGGCGTGCAATGACCCCCTCACCTTGAGCTGATGAACTCAATGAGGTTTTTGACCTTCTCGTCCTGCTCTGCAGACAGGTCCACCTCATTAAGGAGAGTAGGGGGAAGCTGAGGCAGGACTGTGCTGCCCAGACTGATACTGGAGGATGTGGAGCTGGAGCTCAGGCCAGAGTCTGTCATTGGAGATGGCTGGTAGTCTGGCATCAGCTCTGTGACACCTGGGAGACCAATCAATTCACAACTATTTTATTCTTAGTATAAAAACACTGGGACATGGCTAAGATTGTAATTGGTCATTATTATTATAAATAATCATTATCAATTAGGTAGAAATATCTATGTAACAAAACACCCCGTGCTTTAAAGTACCTGTGAGGTTGAACTCCTGAAGAGGGGGTTTGACTGTCAGAACTCTGTGCTCGTTCAGCTCGCGGTTGCGGAGCAATACAGATGCCAGTGACTGGACGCTGCTGTTGGTGCCCTGCACCACCAGCAGGTGGAGCAGTAAACGCTTGCAGTGCTCATAGACCTCTGGGTGCTGATGGTCAAAACCTACACACACAAAAAAACACAGCATTACAGGACATACAATGTGGCACGTTCCAGGGTTAATGATTTAAATAAAGTGTAGAGCTCTGTATGTGTTACCTATAAAGATGGCATGCAGCAGCAGGTGAAGGTACGCACTCCATTCCACTTTGACCCCGTGGTCTACAATGAGGTCGGTCAGCAAGATCACAGCAATGTTACACCTGTAAAGAAATGATAGTGTGTTGTCAGTGATCAAAGGTCAAGGAGAAGAACACTGACATAGGACACACTGAGTATGTCCTTCACCTGTGCAAAGAGACTCCAGGTGTGGTGGTCTCAGGCAGGTAATCAATAAGTGGTGACCAGCAGCCGCCAGTGGGAGGAAATGGGAGAGGCTCTGGCTGGTTATGATCCATCACCTTTAGACGCCAGTTAGCGTAGACAGGCATAGAGTCACCTAAAGAGAGAAACAACAAGATCATGAACACTACAGTTCAAAAGTTGGAGGTCAGTGAGATTTCTCTTATGCTCACCAAGGATGCATTTATTTGATCAAAAATACAGGAAAAGCAGAAATATTGGGAAATATTATTATAATTTAAAATATCTGTTTATCTATTTTAATATATTTTAAAATATAATTTATTACTGTGATGGCAAAGCTGAATTGTCAGCAGCCATTACTCCAGTCTTTAGTGTCCCATGATCCTTCAGAAGTCATACAATACATTTTCAGGATTCTTTGATGTACAGAAAGTTTAAAAGAACAGTGTTTATTTGATATATAAATCTTTTACATTATAATAACATTATAAATAACAATACATAATGTATAATGTTATTATAGTAACATTATAAATGTCTTTACATCTGTGCTGAATAAAGGTATTAATTTCTTAATAAATCTTACTGACCACAAACTTCTGAATTGAAATTCACATAGAGTAAAACAAAAACACAGGGAAAATCACTGAAATGCTACCCATTCAATTTGGCCGTTTCTACCTTTAAATCCACACATTTTTGAGTCTGTCTTCAGACTGAGTGTTTTTGATCTGAGCAGGAGCAACATCAGAAGTAAGAGGGAGCACTGATTTGAAGTATGACAGTGATGTTAATGTACTCACTCTTTTCCTCCTCATAGGACCCTCCTGAACTGCTGCTGTAACGGGACTCCAGTCGATGGTGCTGTCGGTTCAGATTACTGGTCAGACCAGTGTAGATGTCCAAATGAGTGTAACTGTACGGATATATAGAACGTCAAAAAATTCAAGTTTCACTTAACATTTCCATAATTCAGCAAAGTATTATTGAGGAAGCACCAAATAATGAACAACCAGTCGGTAATAGCTAATAAACAGATCTTGGTTTATTTTCAGTATTATACAATTAAAGTAATGACTTCGGCAGTTCGATGAGATTAGTTATTTTGACCAATTCATTGCAAAGGCTTGTATGATTAACTTATTCACGACACAATGGTTGAGCTGTATGTTTTTTGTTGTGGGCAAACACCGAGGACAAATGCAACAGAAATATGTTTTTGTTGCCTTTTTTCCCCCCTTAAATATGGACCCCATTTCTAAACAAGATTCCAAATCCTGTAGTATCATTATTAACTCTTACCTGTCCTCCATGTTGGAATCTTTGAGTTTGCTGTCATGGTGTCCATCAGGTCCAGGAACCATGGTGTTACTACTGGACGTTGTTCCTGAAAAAAGCAAACATTTAAACAAAAGAAAATGTGAAAATGTGCCCGTTTCCTTAGATTTTTGATCACATGTTTATCAGGAAACTTTCTGTAATATTTTGGTTTCCTGAATTGTTCCTATTTCAGTGAATTTTCGTTCGGTTATCTATAAAGATAGTCCATGAACAGTCAAGATTCATGGTCTTATGATTCTAAACTTTGTTTGTATAAAGGTCATGTTGAGAAAGATACATAGTCAGACTGGTTTAAAGCATATATACCTGATGTAACAGAAGGGATCTTGTAAGAGGAAGTAATGCGGTAGTAAGGTGGGTTATCCATATGAGTTACAGCTGAGGATACAGGATCTGTTAGCTCCAGCTCATACATTAACTCCTCCAGCAGCTGCATCGTCTTATCCCTGCCCAGATACACCACCACTCGCTTGACCTTCAAATATTAGGAAAAACATTCAGAAACACAATAGTATCCAACAAACTAGTTAATTAACATGGCCTCAAGTCTCAAGTATAGCCCATCTACTCAGAAATTGAGTATCTGGTGTTTGATTGGCCAGGGCAGGTGTCACTCACATAAGGCAGGAGACTTGGTTCACTGTTGACTCCAGACATGCTGATGAGGAAGTGCAGGATGATCTTCAGATTTTTGGGCCAGCTGTCAGCTAAAGTGGTCCAGACATTCTCAATCTCTGACCATGCGAACTCATCGCCATACTGTAAAATCAGACCATATTAACATTTATGTAATGATCTTCTTGAAAACTTTGGTATAAATGTGTTAAAATAATATATTTACATCAGGAGTTTTTAATTCATTCATTCATTTTTTATTTTGTTTGAAAGTGGACCTTGAGGGCCAGAGTTGAGAATCCCTGATTTACATAATAACTAAATAAAATTGAAATAAATATTCCAAAATTATTTTGGAAAAAATACACAAACAAATGAAACAAAAATAAAACAAAAATTAATTAATTAATGTGTGACAGAATACAAGTGTGTAACATTAATTAAAAATGAATATCTATTATAACTTATAATACTTAACATACAAATACCTCCATTCAAACAAAAAACAATATCTAGCCAATAAATATCAACTAGGAAATAACAGAAAAATTATGTTTGCTATAGAAACATATATTCAATATATATATTTTATTTTTTCCAGGCATATAAATCATAATGTCCTGATATTTCCAGGGTTTTTGAGACAGTAGAAACCCTGTCCAGTAGTCAGCACATAGTCTGCATGTAGTAGGTGGGCACTTACCTTCGCAGTCATGAACATGAGGTTATTAAGGATCATGGTAGTGGCATGTGGTGAACCCCAGCCCTCTCCTTTCAGCCAGCGACGGCTGTTCACCATCATCATATCTCTCTCATGGGCGTCCTCCTCTTCCTCCGTCGACGAAGGTTCATCTTGACGCCTTGCTGAAGGCTTGAAGTCCACCAGCTCCACGTTGTTCATCCAGGGTAGGAGATAATGCAGCATCACCTGTCGCCCACCAGGGTGTGCTGTCTGTATTCTCTGACTCACCTCTAAATAAAACCACCCAGAATCTCATTACAAACACAACACGTGTGTAGGGCTACAATGCTGCCATTATTGAGATTTTATTTTATTTCAACTTTATTCAAATTACGAAAGTGATATTTATTTCAGTTAAGAATAACACTGATACCTGAGAAGATGGGCAGGGTGAGTTCAGGGTAAGTCCGTGCCAGTTCTTCACTGAGCTGGTAGTAGGACACTGAGTACAGGTGAGGAAGAGGGGAGGCTGGAGACAAGACCCCATCAGCACGCTGGATCTCCAGTTTATGGGCGTAACGGAACAGTTTGGGCTCCAGAATCTAACATGCAAACACAAGCATACACACATTAATATTTACTTCAAGTTATTGAGCTTGTTGCCTTTAACTTCAAATCAAACTACACTTTGTTAGACCATAAACTGTGGCTGGTCACTTTACATGGTCATTCAGATGAGACCACTTGCCAGTTCTTGGCCAAAATAGCCTGTAAAGTAGACACGACTTCATGCTAAAGACTGGAATACATTGCATGATGTTTGTCCAGATTTTTGGATGAGTCAATGCTAGTTGCTGAAAGTCAGAGCCAGTATAACAAAACAAATCCCGTAGTGTGTGGTGGCACAGACTTAAGACTTTTTGCTTAAGACTATGATTTCATTCAGTCGGAGGATATGAAACATGTTTGATATGTTTTGAAACATTTTTAAAAACACTTTTTTTTCCATTTGTCATGCTTCTATCAAAGTGGCGCATGTTTCTGTGTGAGTTTGTTGTGTTCAAAACGATGTCTGGTGTGTGATCCTCAGTCATTTAGCGTATGATGTCCAGGAAGGTATTTTCCTCTCTAAAGTTGGCAAGTTTATGATTTTAAAAGTTGCCTTAACTCTGGCTATGTGAAACAAAGTTTCTCAAAGTTCCTCTTCCCTTAGTTTCTCTTTCTCCCAGCACAATTAAATTGTGCAAATATTTAAAAATGTACACAATCTTTAAACAGGAAGCAAGTCTTAATACAGGAAGCAGAGCATGGTCAAAAGGCATTGCTTCCTAGTTTATAATTTTTGCACACTTTGTTCAACATGAGAATTGACATTATGATATATTATTATTATTATGTGGAAATCACATTATTTTCCCTTGACTGAAAGAAGCGTCTTTACTGACCTGCAATAGCTGCATGGCGACCTCATAGATGTCTCTGGAAGAGTCGGCAGCTTTAAACAGGATAAGATTCAGCAGAACCACAGTGTCAAACTGGTAATCCCTGCAAGAGACAAAAAACACACAGTATTCATTTAATCTGAATTAATGACACAAATCCAATCACATTCATTACAGGATCATTGTCATATGTACCTGTTGTGAAAGACATTGGCGATTGCTCTGAAGCAGCCGGCAGCAACCCTGCGTGAGCCAGTGTAGCAGCGATCCACTGCCCAGAACATCAGATTGCTCTGATCTGGGTTCAGCTCTAATAACAACATCACTGCCTCACAACCCAACTGATGCACCTGAGTACAAAGATACACGCATGTCACAGTTCATAAAAGTCGATTGGTTAGTGATGCTAATGCGGGCACGTGAGTGGCATGTGGTTACCTTGCGGTCTTGAGAGTCTAGAATGTTGTCCAGCCACTTATACAGATACCCATCAGAAGACAGGCCAACGTTATCAGCAACCGGACCACAACATAGCACTGCGGACATGGCCTGTGCAGACACACATCATAGACCATATTCACAGTCGATAAAAGTTCAATTTGAAACGACTGCAAAGGCAAATGTTTGTTTTGTGAGAATGTACCTTTAGTGCGCAGTACTGGTGTCTGTTAATCTGCATGTTGCGGTCGCTGTATCGGTCCAGTGGTGTGAACATGATGCTGAAGGGTCCAGCCCAATGACTGAAGAGCATGAACAGACTGTGTCTCAGTGACTGCTGAGGGAATATACTCCTCCTCTGATGTACTGCAGAAACACAATCATGAGGTCAGTTCAAGTTAAAATTTCAGTTTAGTGAACTAAGACCTGCTGCGAAAAGGCCTTGTATATGTGTACCTGGTACATTCTGTATGATGTTGGCCACTAGGGCACTGAAGTGAGAGCGGATGTCTCTCAATGTGTCTGAATCTTTGTCGTTCTCAGCCTCCAGAAGCTGTCGGGTGAGATCCACATACTCCAGTAGAGTGCTGTTCAGAGAGTGAGACTCCCCATCCAGACCACCACTCGCACTGCACAGACAACACAAAAATTTCTGCTGTGGAAAATAATTGTTTTTATGATGCATCCCAAGGCTGATGTGAACGATTCTGCATCGATGCAGAGAAAATAATAGTTTTAAAAATAATCGAATTTAATAGGCATATCATACCTATTAAAACATACAGTTTTAATTGTAAATAAAGTACTCATATTATAAGCTTATTATATTAATATTATATTAATAAAGAAGTTGCATACATGTCCTTCGTAAGCAAAACACTTGCGTCTAATGCTTTAATTTAGTTTTTTTACGGAAAAAAACATGCATGAGAATGAAAATAAAGTGCGGTTTTTAAGCGTAGTAAGGCACGGAAAATATAACGTCACGCTGACTGACACAGCCAAAGCGCATGCACAAAAATCCACCTCTCTCAGACAGCATGTGATGCTGAATTCAGATCTCTTTTGAGGCTTACTTCACATAAATGGTCAAATACACACAATTATTTCAAAATCTGTCTTGGCGAGTATTTGTGTAAACACAAATAAGGTTATGCCTAAAGTAAAAGTAAGCGGTCTGGGGAAAAAAACCTGATGTGTAACATATTAGATCCGTGCATTAGGTCTTACTCTTAATATAATAAACCTGCTGCCGTCTGTGTAATTAATGTTAATAAAACATAGAAAGAAAAAAGGTAATCACTCACTGCTCAACTGATTTTCTTTTGTAGCTTTAATAATAATACACTTATTTGTAATTAATACACTAAAGACTATGCAGTGATTATTTTTACATTTGATTATTCAATTTCTGTCGAATTCCTTACTTGAATGCTTCTCTTAAATATATGTAAAAGGATGTAAAAAATTGTGATTATTAAAATAATAATTATTATTAATAAAAGAATTGGAGGCAAAAGATGTATCGTGTTGCATTGAGAAGAATTGTAACCCTCTGAATTGTAATCGATTTGGATCGTGAGGCAAGTAAAGATTTACACCTCTAGCACAAACACCTCGTAAATAAGGATACATAGTGCTAGCAATGAAATTAACTTTAGCAAAACTAAGGAGTCGAATATTTAATTCCAAATATGCTTAATTACATTTCCATCACAGAATTCTGTTAAACACAATACATCACTGAGATGTTATGGAAATGTTAAGAATTCTCCTGTGATGCAAGTGGCACCCCAAGTTTATGAAAGATTTCGCAAGATTTTATAATATTTGTGAAAAAAGTATTTTATGCTCACCAAGGCTCCATTTATTTGATTAAAAATACAGTAAAAATTTTAATATTGTTAAATAATAATTTTGTATATATTTTATAGATGTAGAATATATTTTAAGATGTAGTTTATTCATGTGATGTAAAAGTTGAATTACTCCAG
This sequence comes from Gila orcuttii, assembly GCA_026230005.1. Lineage (NCBI taxonomy): Eukaryota > Metazoa > Chordata > Actinopteri > Cypriniformes > Leuciscidae > Gila > Gila orcuttii. The sequence continues at coordinate 33,091,531 of JAPDVR010000012.1, read as the reverse complement.
TCTTCAGTGTCACATGATCCTTCAGAAATCATTCTAATATTCTGACTTGGTGTTCAAACATTTCTTATTATTATTATCAATGTTGAAAACAAAAAGTTTGAAAACAAAGCCTGATACGTTACATTTCAGTATTCTTAGATGAATAAGTTCAAGAGAACAGCATTTATTTGAAATAGAAATATGTTGACTTTACTGTAACTTTTGATTAGTTTAATAAATCCTTGCTGAAGTATTCATTTATTTAAAAAGAATATATTTTTCAAAAGCAAAACTTTTCAACGTGTGAGTGTGTGTGTATGTATGCATGTGTGAGACTTACGCCTGACTGACGACTCCAGAATCGGCCAGTAGTTCAAAAATCCGGACCAGCTGGACTCTGAGAATGTCACGACGCCGGCGTCGTTTCATATTCTGTGCAAACAAACAAAAAATTCACAAGGATCAAAAATTTTATTTTATGTAGTTTTGCTACTGTATCATGAATACATGAACAAAAAAGCTTGCATTTAAATGGTCTAGTAGAAAATTTATCCATGAGTCCTTGTAAGCAGGGATTCCTTCATAGGGTCAAGTGTCAAACTGTTAACGGGTCAACTCACCTCTGGCCTTCTCTCTAGTGCCTCTTTAATGATGGGGTTTAACTCTTCCAACAACTCTCTGCAAGACATATCACTGGGTTTAACCATATACTTATTTATAGCATACATCTGCACTTTTTGCAGATGCATGAGCCATGAAATCCAATCACAAGTGGTCACAGGAGGTTCATTTCAGATGCATTTAATTTAAAACCAAGTGTCCGCCCAATATGTCAGTCTGACCACTTGTGAGTGGTCCCGTTTAAACCTAGTAATAAGATCTAGGTCAGGTGATCCTAAGACGCACCTGAAGGCAACAGGGTTGGTCCGGCCAAGCCCCAGGACAAGAGACTCAGTGATGTCCATGCTCTCAGAGCGCATCATGGGAACCACATGCTTGAACAAGGAGGAAGGGGACGGAATGCTAATGATCTGCACAAACACAAACAAACTTGTTCATCATTTAAAATATGGTGTCCCAGATATATTACATGTGTTAATCATTGCATTTGACATTAGAGTTGGTAGGGTGATAAGACCTCTGACCTTTGAGTCATAACTATATCCGCTGTCTGGTGTGGATGCCAGCGTCTCAGGCGGGGAGCAACGGACAGAGCCGGGGGCCGATGAGGAAGAGGATGAAGATGAGGTGGCAGAACTGCAACAGAGGATTAGGTAGTTCCTCCAAAGCCCCACGTATGAGTCACTGCTACTGCTCATGCTGTTCACCTTCTTAGCATTGATCGGGCTGCTGCAAGGTCAAAGGTCACAAAGGAATATTAATTACATCTGTAAACATTTGTAATAATTTTTTTGACATATTTGACAACAATGGTTATGAAATATAGGCTGAAAATATTGAGATATAGTTATGTTTTTAACCTATTTCACCCATCCCTACTAGAGACATATTTAAAAAGTGAAAACATACTTGATGTCTACTTGTGGCGAGAGCAGCTGAAGGCGTGTGGAGGCGAAGACCCAAGCGTAGCTCAGCGCAGTGGGGCAGTGCTTGGGCAGGTGCTCTTGCCGCATGTAACTAGACAGGCTGATGACCCAGGGGTCCTGACCTTGCGTCACATGGGCAAACACCCAGATGTGGGAGGGGCTTACCACGTCAAACTGGTGGCTGATGGGAGATGAGCTCCACTCTGCCAGAGTCTGAAGGTCTATTCCACTGGGACAGTACAGCAGATTTGTCTACAGCAAAAAGGGGCAAAAAAAAAATGATAATCTTAATTTAAAAAAAAAAGTCTGATATTTTTATTTTTTGGTTTTGGACAGAAGGTTTCTAAAAATTCCTGTCTGGAGGGGACACTAATATCCAAAATACATAATGTTCCAAATTTCCTCACCTGATCGGCCCCAGTAAGGTGAATAAAGCTCTCGAGGACTGAAGAACTCAATCTGTCCATCACATCTATAGCTAACTCCTCATCTCCCTGAGAGAGAGAAAAACAAGACAATGCAATGAATATGAATATGAAGAGCAAAAAAGAAGGTCATCTCATGTAGGTGAACAACAGGAAGTCATTCAGAGCGGATGGTTACCTTAGTGATGCCGAGAGCCGTGTGCAGTGATCGGACCTCTTTGAGGACATTGACAGCGAGTCTGCGTGTTGCAGGTCGACAGCTGCACAGCACGACCAGAGCCAGACCCTCCACCACATGCAGAACCGTCCAGAGAGGAGATCGCTCCAGAGGGAGAGAAGGGCTCTAAAAATATATACAATAAATACCATGTTAAACTACAAGTTTAAAATGTATGATAAGCTACTTAAAAAAAATAAAAGAAAGACATGCAGTCTACCGTTCAAAAGTTTGGGGTCGGCAGGATTTTTTTTAATGTTTTTGAAGGAATTTCTTTCCGAGGCTGCATTTATTTGATCAAAAATAGTAATATTTAGAAATATTATTACAATTTTAAACTTTATTTAATATATGGTAAAATGTAATGGTAACACTTTACAATAAGGTCTCATTTATTCACATTTGTTAATGCATTAACTAACATGAAATAATGAGCAATATATTTTTATTTTACATTTACATGTATTAAAGGTCAAATACATTTTAACATTTGTTAAAACCTTTCATTTTTAAGGATTCTTTGATGAATGGAAAGGTCTAAAAAAGAACATTTATTTGAAATAGAAATAAAAAATTTTGTAACATTATAAATATCTTTACAGTCAGTTTTGGTCAATTGAATGCATCCTTGGTGTATTAAAGCATTCATTTCTTTCACAAAAAAACTTTTGAATGGTAGAGTATATATTATTATATTATGTCAAAACTTAATTCTGTTGTGAGTATGACTGCACCTGTGATTCATGGCTGCGGTTGCTGCTCTGTACCGCCTGTCTCCACTGTATGATGAGCTGCAGCAGCATCTTGACAGCGTTGTCCAGTAGTGTGGGGTGAACGTCAGTCACCTCCCTCACAATGAAATACACAAAACCAGACAACACATCCTCTCTCCAGTCCGGGAAGTCCTTCATCAGAGCCTGCAGAGTAGTGAACGCCAAAATACGCAGCTCCTCATCCATATGGATGGTCAGTCTGGATGGGTGGGAGAAAGAAAGATTCATTGTTTACAAAATGTAATAAATAAATGATACACATCATCATCTTCATAAAAGCATCATGCGTCACCAGAACCGTAAAGAGGTCAAGTGAGTAACAGCGATATACAGGTTCTGACTACATGCTATTAAGACTTAACAGGAAGTCTGACTCAGACTGTGGTTGTTGTACAGGAAGTCTTGAATATCTGGAAATCTCATATTAGTTAAAGGCCATGTTGCAGGTTAACCACCACTGTTGATTAATGGGTACATAAATCACTCAAGATATGTGTATCATTTTTAAAATGTCTCAAAAAATGGTCTTAAAGACCATTTTTTTACGTTTCTGGTATAATTTTTTTTTTTACGCAACTCTGTGATGACGTCATTTTGGGGAGAAGTGGAGGAAAGGGTGCCTCAGCCTACTATTAGAACTATGGCGACTGACTGGGATGAGGAAGAGTTGGCAAGAAGAACTAACATGTATTATGGCCCGCAGCCGTATAATTTTGAACCTGCTAGACGTGAGAGGGCAAATGAAGAATTGCCAAGAACTGATGGCCGTCAAAGCCAATTGAATGCATGGTCCGAGGAGAATGAGTGGAGAGTTGGTGAAGTGTCCCAGTGAGTTGCTATCATTTAGCAACGCAAAAATGAACACTGGAGCTAGTCTACAAGATATGGCAAGCCGTTTTAACTTACGAGCAGCAGTGCACAATAACGACACATATATTTTTTTTACGGTCATTGAATAGCACCGAGTGAAAAATCAACGTTTTCTTTATATCTAGTGGCGGTATATGATCATGACGTTAGTTCTGATAAGTACCGGTAACCTTTGTCATAGTGTCGTAGTACTGGTAATGTTTGTCTTTGTCATCTAGAAATAGAAAGCATCATGCTAGCTATTAGGGGTGGAATTATACATGCATTCATATTGTGTGTGAGTGTGAGAGAGAGAGGCGCGATCGAACGGTGGAAACATAAAAACATCGTCATTTTGTTCATACAGGATATCGTTCAAACTGCAAAGTGTTTACATATATTTGTGTACACTCGCAATAAAACACAACATTGTGCTTCTGTCACACTCAAAACTCTTGTCAAACTGTAACCTACAACTGTATATATTTCTATCTAGCTGCTAATGTTAGCTATATCTGCTAACGTTATGCTGTCTGCCTATCTCTCTCTATACTTGACTATCTATATATCTAGTCTGTCTATATATCTAGTCTATATATATCTCATCTATCTATCTCTCTATCTCTCTATATGTATTTACCTAAAATCTGCGCTATCTGAATACTCTCGTCTACTACTCGTCGCTCTCAACAAGGCGGACAGCGGGCTTTGGTAAATTCTCTCCCCAAGGTGACGTAATGCAATGCATTGTGGGGGAAAGGAGAATCGTTGCAAACCGCTGTAAGATAGTACCTATTTTTTTTCGTTTTGTGATACCCAACAACATAAAATACAATGGATAACAGTTTACATGTTTATTACCAACAAGCAAATTGCACAAATTCGTTTGAAAAATTAAACCTCCAACATGGCCTTTAATATGGCTGGGTACTTTTCTTAATAAAAGTAACTAAAGACTTTGTATGACAAGACCTTTAAGTTAATCTGTCTCAAAAATTTTGGGAAATATGAAAACGTGAAAAGGTGTAACCAGAGCATGTTGCACTCACAATGCACATTATGCACTATAGCAATCAGGCAGATTATGTAATAACTGAACAGTTTCGAGAACTGGCATAAAATAAAGAGGGAGAGAGAGGGGGACTGATTCGGGAAAGGTCCACGAGCCGGGACTCGAACTTGGGTCGCCTGAAGAGCAACTGTGCTACATGTTGGAACACTACCCACAAGGCTATTGCCTCCAACAATATTGAATCAAATTGAAGGCTTGTGAATCAGAGTTGAATAATGAAATTCGTACTAGTCAAGATATGTCTGCTGAAGTGAATGATCAGTAGGTATAAATGCAATTGTTGTATAACAACAACAGAACTAGTGAAGTGGGTGACGTTTTCTTGTGGTGATGAATGAGGGTTGACGCGAGGGTCATAGGTCATTACTTGGCCAGTAGCTCGATGAGATCCTGTCTGCTCATGCCGTCTGGGATTAGTCTGGGAATGGCAGCTACACATGTCCGGAACAGATCAATCTTCGGTTTACGCTCCCCACTAAAACAGAACACACACATGTATTAAACGCAATAAAACCCAGGTAAACCACACCACTTATTTTCATTTGGCTTTAAAGTCATATTTAAGTCAATAAAATCTCAAGAAACTAACGTGATCATGTCCTCTGGCTCTTTGTTGGACATCTGAACGTTGGTCATGCTCATAGATCGTCCCACCTCTTTATCCAGGTGCCTGAGGATGTTATCCAGGGCCTTTCTAACCTGAGGGTAATATAGAGACATGCCTAGACAGACAAACACACACAGAAAGAGAAAAGCTTAGTTCACACGCAGAACGGAAAATGTTACAATGGACTACATACAGAGACATTTCCTCAACCTCTAAAACAATGAGGCCAGATAAATACCCCACCAAGTATTGGGCAGGCATGTGATGCATTTAATTTTTTATTAAAAATGTCAAATTCAGGTATAAAGGGAAATTCAGACTAATGCCAGAAGAGTGCAGATGAAAGGACCACAATTACTTTCCTCAAAATATTTCAAACTGTCCCACTTAAAAACTAACACAAAAAATGACTTGGCAGAAGTCTCAGCTTCATTTATACTGAAAGCTCAACAAGGACAGCTCATGCTCAATGAATCACAATTACATTAAAAACCAACTAATCCAATTTGACCAAATGCTTTGGGGTAGGGGAAGCTGTCCTCAAGAATTTCTTCTTTTTGGAGAACTGTGTAGGAACAGTAAGGGTCCGTACCGATGACCTTGGCTTCCTCATCTGTGAGGGTGGTGTTGAGGAAGATCTTTTTGACCCGCAGTGTGTTGCCTGAGGGTAAGATGACGCCTGTGGTGGGCATGGGCGGCTCGCCGTCTTTCTGTTGTAGGCTGTCAGCTATCACCAGGAAGGCCCGAAGACCAATATTCATCCTCTGAGAGAGAGACAAAGAATGAGAGAGATAATTAGTTTTTGTATTTATATTTTTATCCATCCAATACCACAATCAGAGGCCCAATCACCTAATATTTTTAGTGGTTTTTAACAGAAAAGTTGGCGATATATTAGATATTTAGATATGTATTGGTCGATATTGGATAATTTAATTGTTAGATTACCTTTGCCATCATCTTACGCTCAGTAAAAGTTAATCTTTAAAAACACTAATTGTTTATAACACCGTTAAATGTAATCTTTAGCAAATCTCAAAATGAATATACTTTTTTTCATGTTGTAACGACTGAATTCAATTGTAGGCTTTAAACTAATGTCTTTCATACTTAAGCCCTATTCGGACAGGACTAGTTTAACATGGAGAGGTGGGGTAAAGTAATTATTACCAGAGCTTCTCAGTGATTTTAGTCCCGTCCGAATGTGCCATCTCAGTAATCATTACGGACAATGTCAGTAAAGATTACGGTGTCTTTTACCTTCTGTAAAAAGGTACGGAAAAATTACCTCAGGTAATACTAATCCTGTGCGAATAGACCAGCTGTAAAAATGTACGCAAATATTCGGTCATTTCCTGTTTAAAAGTAGTTTTCCGCAGTTTTTCAAGTATGGAGGCGCTTGAAAAAAGCATTCAGTTGCATTCTAGACGCTGGGGCAAGTCTGTGGCTAAACTCAAGTGTTTTCCACAAACCATTTACATCAAAAAGAAGATCGAAAGCACTTGATAGAGGCACGAAACATCTTTTAGTTGGTTAAGTGCCTATTACCAACATAATCCAATCTGAAGTTAATAAATACATCGTTCGACCAGACATAACTGTTTTATATATATAAATATAGGTTAAATGTGTTTGCGCACGTGATATCAGGAAGCAACGTAATACACACATGACGACAGGACAGTGACAGCGGTGCGTAAATGGAGTTACCCCTCCCACTTCTGCTAGTTTTACTGAGATATCTTATCCCGTGCGAATTGGTCATTATTATTACAGACGTCCTGTGGTAAAATTACATTACTCCATCTACCTTTGTAAAGTTAATCCCGTCCGAATAGGGCTTTAGTGTTTTATTATTGACTTATTGACACAGAATAGCATACATTTTATTTAATATAGTTTTATTTATGTTATTTATATTCAAATTAGTCAAAGCAGTATGAATTAACGGTCAAACTTTATTTGAAAGTGTAATTAATACTGTATATTAATAAATAATTAAATATGAATTAACAACATGCGCTTATTATAGGGTTTAGGGTTTGGTTTAGTGTTAATTGCATGTAATTAAGCATTTTCTGCTATACACAAATACATGCAACGTGTAACAAGGACACATTAAAATAAAGTGAGCGTATTCATAACACTTAACATTCAATAGCACAAAGTTTATAAACAAAAATGAACCATGATTAATAAATGGTGTAAAAATAATGTTAGTTCATATTCTATTAATTAATTGTAATGTATAAAACTTTAAGGTAAAGTGATAATTGTTAGTAAAAATGTCTGGTCTTGTGTGTATGTGTACTGTCTCTTCGCACACCTCTGGATTAATGGTGAAAGTCTTGTGAGACTTGCCCACACACAGCAGGTCATAGATGATCTCTTTCATGGCAAAGTCCAGTCTTTCCTTCAGAGAGGAAAAAACACACCACTTATGAAAGCAAAACAGTTTCAAAAGAAAAAACAACAACTTGTGCATTAAATCAAAACCACAGTGCCAAATGTCGTTCTTCATTGTATTATGCACTTTTTGCCTTTAACTTGTAAATATAAAAGACAGTAAATGGGAAAATGGATAGATAGGGAAGGGGAATGGGACATTGGTATATAAGACTGGATCCGAAATATGTTTTGAGTTTTTTTTTACCTGAGCGATAAACTGAATGATCTTAACAAAGATGTTGAGTGGTGTGTCCCTGGGCACCACGCTGCGAGAGCCCTTCGGGAAAAGTGCTGTTACAATACTGAGGAGACGGCTGTGAGGGAAAAGAGATATGTGAGATGATATAGTTATATAGAAAAATTTTCTAGTCTTTTTGTATACATTTGTTAGAGGTTTACCTCCTCCAATAATGGTATGTCTGTGATAGAGTGTTTTACGTATTCTAGTGTGAGTGCATTTGGCATAAATTCATGATATTTTTGTAAATCTGTATGATTGTGTAAGGATCCTGTGACCCACCTCTGTGTGGTTGTGTTGCTCTCACACTTGATCCTGATAATGTAAACCCAGAGCAGCCGATACAGAGACTCCAGTGCTACACGAGACATTTTGGGGTCTTTGTTCTAGAAAGAAAGGCACAAAAACATTCAGGTAAAATAGTCACCCTTGGACAACAAGACCTCATGACATGAGCCATGGAAAAAAAAAAAAGTTCAAAAGTACATTTTTGTGAGTCATACAAGTGAGTCAAAATGACCTCTAAAGACAACAATTCATAAATTAATCCGACCCAGAAAAAATGCCAGATTCATTGCTGCTTCATCTGTATCATGATGGATGATCAATAGTTCACTTGCTGCTCATGACGAGCTAATAAGGAATATGACGCACTGGACTCCATTTACAAGCCAATAACAGCTGTAATTTCTGCTTTAACTGCATTGATGCACTGAGAGTGGAGTCATAAAAACGGCTGTTCAGCAGAAGCAATGGATGATGAAAGAGGGATTCATTAAAACTCTGCTAATGAATCTGTGATTAACACATCACGGCTTGTCCAAATCGAGTCACTGACTAAGCTTTGTTCTCTCTCACTCTTTCTGCTACTTTCTCTCTCTCACACACACACACACACACACACACACACACACACACACACACACACACACACACACACAGCTAATCAGACTGCAGTAAAGAGCATTAAGCAAGGTGTAATGACCAACACTCACCATAGGGGGAGATATGATCACAAGGTTTGCAGCTAATATCAACTATATACGAAATGAGCGCATTCATATAGTGAGTGTCTTTTAGCGACAGAGATGCCAGATAATAAGGAATTAGCTGGAATACTTTTTTTTCCATGTCTAGCCAAATGAGATACATTTAAAATGTGTGTAGATTTAAAACAAACCACTGTAAATGCAACAAACATGTAAACTCTTTAAAGTTCTACGGAGGAAGATGGAGATCAGCGGCATCATGGCCATTCAATACTGATGGTCAACATTTGAGCCAAAACTATAATCCACTCAAAACTATAATCTTTCAGAAGTGCATTGCGATTGCTGTAAAACTCTGCTGCAATTTTGCTTGCAACATTACAATTTAGGTTGAGCTTCGAACCCAGTCCCCTCGCAAGCTGAAATAAAACCCTAGATTAAAAAGTCATAATCACTTTAATAATTGACATAAAATTTGACATAATAATAATTCTTTATTCTACTTTTTCACCTACATTAAATTTTTTGGGGGAAAATGCATAGTTCTATAAAATACACTTTTTTGTTGTACAGGTAGTTAGGCATATTATATATTCACTTTGGTTTAAGGGCAGTAAGTGAATTTTGGCCTCAGATAAAATATCCCTCACGACCCTAACGGTGAGTACAGATGTTATAAAGTCTATATTTCCATTAATTACTGGAAGTGGTTCCTAGTGGTTTTCCAGTGCGGAATCTTGAGAATGGCAGGACAGTAATGAAGCTATTTTGCATTGTTTCATTTATGGACAGGTGAAAGCCAGAAGTCTCAGGAAGCCCATGTGGAACACAGGTCAATCACATGACCTCCCAGAGGCGGGGTAAGATTCCTTATGGGTAACCATGGTAACTCACCTGTAGGGTCTCAATCTGCTTACGGATGCTGTTGTTTGACGGCATCTGGAGCCAATAAACGTGCAGGGGAAACAAAAATGATGACAGAGGACAGGGGGTGATGGTGGTGGGGGGAAATACATGCAGGTTAGAAAAATAACAAGAGACAAACTTAAGAACAAAACAAAGCTTTGTGCTACAACAACATGCAAAACAAAGTGTAGGGTGCATGGGATTTAATACTTCAGTGTCAGATTATCTAGACTACAGAATCAACACAAGTATTCCACATTTATCTATATTTCCCTAAGGAATGAATGTCCCAATTAGACAAAAGCTTATAGGAAGATTCATTTAGTTTTCATTTATATATAGGTGGTGTGCTGATGAAGAGTTTCAAATGGGTGAGATGACAAACAGCAGGACTGAAAAAAAAAATGAAAAAAGAAAAGAAAAAAAAGGGAAGCAGGATTAGTGTGTGCAAACAAGCAAGGGTGATTGTGAAGACTTTATTCAGAGTAGACTAAAACAATGCTTCAAATATAATATGGCATCCACTCTGACTAAAGTCTGTTGGTCAGGGAAGACAAACTACAGCAGGGTTAGAAAAGACAGGGAACCAGACAGGCATGCAGAACTGTAAAGGCAATCCATGGATCAATCAGGAGAGGAATCATCCACCACTGAGACTACAGATCCAATAAACCTGGGCTCAATGGGCTCAAGACATCACACCAGATCACTGAGGAAAACTTCACTTCTGATCCTGATTCATTTACATGACATGTACACATGAAGTGTAAGAAGCGGTCTAAAGTGGATTAGGAGCAAGATTCACACTACAGTCCGATTCTGATCCAGTCCTGATCTAGATTAACGGGAAGTGAGGAGAGGATTTAATCGGTACTGCAGGGAGTAACATCAAGTTTGATCACTCATTCATAAAAATCACCACCACCAAATCAAAGCATCACAGATCAGTCCTCAAGATTCACATGATAAAGTTGCATAGATTGGAGGGAAAAGGGAAAAGGGAGTTGTGAAAAATGATCACATCCTGGTAGCTGAACCAGCAACAATGAAAAAGAACGAGGACAAGGACAAACACAAGTTTTTGAGATATGATTGAGAAAGAGTGGATGACACGGGTATAATTATTTGAACAATATAAGCATTTTACAAAAGTCAACTGTAGCGCCACACCTTTCTCCAAAATTATGTAATTGAACCAACCCATTTACAGAGTGAATTTTCATATTGAATCACCAAATCTGCCTCCAGGCTTCAGAATCTGTATATAATCAACAGCATACTTTTTTTTTTTTTTTTCATTTTTGCTGCACCCAATCAACATTTGATAGTAATGTAAGATTTATAGCTACTATAAATCTAGTAAAACTAGTAACTAGCTATTTGAATAGTTACTTGTAAGCTATATTTTACATGGTGCAATTTGTGTGAAACTTTCAGTTGCAATAGTTTTCTCACAGGATATCACTAAGCTAAAGTAAATACTCTGTATTCATGCTACTGCTAGAAAACATTACCTTTAGGTGGGAAAGGCAGTTCTGAAGGAAGATGTGCCAATTATTGAGGAAGAACTGCTTCTGACTAACACACAGCAGACATGTGACCAAGGGATACAATGCCTGGGGAGATAAAAAAAAAAAAGAGATTAAAAACTTTAAGTAAAAAAAAAAAAAGAGAAAAGGAAAATAACACTTTTATTTACAGTAGCAAGGATGCATTAAATTGATTAAACCAGACATTAAAGACATTCATAAAGGTACAAAAGATTTATTTCTCAAACAAATGCTGTTCTTTTGAACTTTCTACTCATCAAAGAATCCTGAAAATAATATCAACGTTTACACAAAAATATTAAGCAGCCCAACAGTTTTCAAAATTGATAATAATAAATGTTTCTTGAGCAGCAAATCATCATATTAAATAATTTCTGAAGGGTCATGTGACACTGAAGACTGAAGTAATGATGACGGAAAAAATCAGCTTTGCCATCACAAAAATAAATTACATTTTAAAATGTATTTTAAAAGTATAGTTCACCCAAAAAAAAACTAAAGTATGACTATTTTCTTTTTTCTTTTTTTTTTTTTCTTAAAGGGAAAAAAAAAGACCTGTTTCATGTAACACATGCACCCTAGTACTCCATGGGATGTTCATGAGTTTTTGAAAGAAGCAGCAGTGATGTCAGATTCATGAATGAATCACTTTTGTGAACTGGATCAATTTATTAATCGAATAGAATAATTCATTCACGAATCGGACATTGCTACCTCCTCTCTGGGAAAGGAACTGGGAGAGATTTGCAGAAAAGAACAACTATTTCTCAATCAATACTTTTGATGGAGCAGTAGACTTAAGAGTTTGGTATTTGTATTTAAAACTCATTTAAGGACCACTTTAATGATAGTGTTATGGTACTGTTTGAAGCGTCAAAGCTTTGCAATTGCATGGAAAAGGATGTACAATGGATAAGCTAAACTTGTCCTTTTGTGATCCACAGAAGAATGAAAGCCTTCTGGGTGGCAGAATGTTCTTGTCTACAGATCAGGGCTCGAGACTAACTGCGTCCTATCATCCTGGGGACGATAGAAAATGTGTTTAGGACGAACATAAACATTCTCCAGGACGCCTACAGGACGAAATACATTTTTGTATGCGTGTTCATTTATTACTAGCATATTAGGGTAAGAAAATGCCCAAATTAACCGACCAAGCGCTGACTACAACGGAGCGCGTCTTCTCATGCTGTTACTGTAGTTACTATCACTGGCCGGCTATACTCACCCGGAGACTTGTTTCGCGCACATTATTTTTTCACAGACGAAAAGAGACGATAACTAAATAAAAACTAGTTTTGAATGACAAAAACTATGACGAAAATCTGTTGACATTTTCGTCAACGAATAAAAACTAGACAAAAATGTTAGATAGTGACGATTTGGGAAGCGATCCAGTCAGAACGGATGTCCTGCGTTTGTGGTAGATGCGCACATTTGTACTGTAACGTGCTGATCTACACAGCGGCACACGTGTTGACATGTGCTGCATGTCTCATAAAACGTTAAAAAATGTAAACATCTGGGAGAATGAGTAGAGCAGACATATAGATCTGAATAAGAGTGACGACGCACGCACGGTTTTCTGTGCGCACACACCCGACCCAGCTGCAGTGCGAGGACTGAATTGAGCTCTCTTTCGTGTCTGAATGGACAAATAAACACAAGATTATGTCGAAATGTCCGTTTTGGAGAGTATTCATGTAAACTATGTTGGTTATGTCTTAAACAGTATTGAGTGTATCGGATGTGCATCACTGCAATTGGATCCGCATGTCATTGGACAGGATCCGCTGTCTTAAAGTGACAGTGGGTAAAAAACCTAATGCGGTCTGTGTCCTTAATATTGATCAAGCAACAAAAGAAAAAGAAAAACATTCACTGCTCGTTAATAGCTTTAATAAGGACTCATTATATTTAATTCATACAAATAACAGTGTTTCCCCTAGGATTTTTTTTCAGGGGGGGGGGGACTGGTAGTGTTGCGGAGCGGGCGTGTTACGGATACGTGGTGTATTTGTTTTTTATTATTAATTGAAATCATGTACTATGAATCATTAAACTTATACAACATTTTTTTTTAATATATATATATGGAAAAAAAATTCACACTAATTCTGTGTTGTGTTTTTTCTGGTAATAAAATGAAGACATAAAACACAAATTTTAGCATTTATCATCAATTTTAATCATATGAAATTAAATAAACTTTTTGTCAAATAACTGGCTGCACAATGAGCTTTAGCCTAACTGTTCAAATTAAAACATGGATTATTCCTTAAAAATTTCAGTTTTGATGATAATTTATTTGGATTAGTGTTAGTGTATTATTACATTGGGATATATCTAAATTCTAATGTACAACAGTAATATATTTCTGTCAAGTTAAACCGAACTTTTATTTTGACGGGTTGGCGTGAAGACCTTTTGAGGTTCTGTGTGTTTGTCATGATGATAGTTTTTCTCAAATGAAGCGGTGAAATGATCACGAAGTGACTTTCAGAGTGGATCTAGAGCCTGGAGAGGAAGTTCATGCATTTGTGTCTTCATATAGGCCAAATAACAGCGCAAGCGTCACACGTGCTTCAGTGTGTGTGTGTGTGGTAAATTAAACTGCGCGTCGGGGCACCATTCATTCACACAGAACATGCAGGATTCGTATTTAAATAGTCTTTGTGTTTTAATATTCACACACACTAGTCTACATCGCGATTTGATTTCAAGTGTACTGAACTGCTTTCTATTTTTTCCTCAAATTTACAAATTCCGTGAAATTCCGCGTTTTACACTAAATTCCTTTTTTATGACTGTATTTCGTCAGCATTTTAGGGGGGGCGGGGGGTCGCGGGCCGCCCCCCCAAAACAATGGTAGGGGAAACACTGAATAAATATGCCTGCTGCTTTAAAGAATAAAGAATGATGTATGCAAGTAGTTATAAAGAATGCATATATCATTCATTGAAAATAAGACTGTTCTACTTTAGGAAAAGTGGTTTTATTTAATTTTAAGATATTTTTATTTTGGGACGGTTGACAATCACTTTAGGACGGTTCAAATTGTTTTTCAGGACGGTTATAGGACGGAGGTGAAAAAAGTTAGTCTGGAGCCCTGCTACAGATGATTGTGGCAAACTATGTATCAAACCAGAAAAGCACTGTACCAGTGAGTGCTTCTTTCTTGAGCTGAGGTCAAAGGTCGTCTGGTAGAGCATCTCCACAAAGTTCTTCAGGCAGGGCACATTCACTTCATTCTTCACCGCCTTCAAACACACAAGCACAAACATATGAGTCCTCATGCTGAGCTACACCCGCTCAGACCCCAACAGCACACAAATCACTCAAGTGTTATTCATCTTGTCAATGCAAAACGAAACACATTTCAATTGTGTTTCTGTAGCAACTTCCACAAGCTCCACCTCAAACCACTTGACAAGACATGTACCATCATGAACTCTGGAGAAGAGTCGCCAAGCCTCTGTCAAATGATATGTATACAAAATGCACTGTTTCAAAGGACCAATCTGTATTTGAAACAGAGTATGTGATTGGTGTGAAGCAAAAATAAAGTAGAGAGTTCTGTGATTTTGCCTAGGGACGAAGTGCAGGTTTTTTAAAAGTCACTTTAAGTTCATCTGAGGGACAATTAGACATTTTATTAAGATCACTCTGATACCACTCTAGCAGACACAAAACCGGCTCAATTTTAGGGTTTAAATACAGCGTTAACTTATATTTATTTTGAACTTTTATATATTTCTGGCCATAAATGTTCCTACAAAGAAAATGGAAAACCCGGAATGGGACTGGAGCGGAGTGTTTACAGATCAGACAAACATTCTGATTTTAATTAATGAAAAGTTGTGTAATGTTCTGCTTTCTGTGTTGCCATATTGTGAAATTACAGTGATTTGAATCAGAGTTGATGTAGCAATATAGCAATTTAGCCAGAATGCATTACATTTATGAAGCATGCATGTGAAATCTAGCTCATAGGAATGATTTTTGCACAAGCATGGGTGAAATTATATGATTTGAACGAATTGATAGCTCTGCATTACTTACAGCAGCAACAGGGATGAGGATCTCAACAAACAGGCCAGCCAGTGCATGTTTGATATCTTTATCCTTCACCTCCAGGAAATACTGAGCACATTCCTGCCTCACCAACACAGACACACACACAAAAAAACATTTAATCTATTAAATGCTAAACTTCGCACTAAACATTCAAGAGAAACGTGTAAATATACCGTTTTAGTAACTAAAAAGGACACAAACACGATGGCTGGAGAAATATGAGGTCTACAATAAAAAAACAGCATTACTTTGCAGCTATTGGCTCAATAAAAATCTCTGGAATATGGTGCTTGTTAAATGCAGTACATATTGAGAGCAGGATTTCACTGCCTGTAACTGGCTAATGTAGAGAAATAGCTCCACACAGTCCTGTGAGCAAAGGTAGAGCCAACACACTGAGACTGTAAATAGATTTTATGAGGCATGACTACAGAGAGCTCGCAAATAAAACATATCTATCTGAAACAAGTACCATCTGACTGACAATAGAGGAGACGAGACTCAAAATGTATTGACCCCTAAAACACAGTGATGATGTGGCACTTTTCACAAAACTGGAACAAATTAGGGCCTGAAAGTCAAAATTGGTCAATTTTTTTATATTCAAAATATTCTTTACTATAATTAACTGAATATACATTTAAATGTATACATTTATGAGGCCGTTTTAATTGTTTCATTGTTGAAAATGTCATGCCCTATTTTGTATATAGATATTAGTTTCAAATTGAACAGATTTTTTTTATGACTGTGCCTCCAAAATTAAGATAAAATCCAGATATATTGTTTTCTATTTGTGATAAGTACCGCGTATGTAATACTGAAACATCCCTTGTCCAAAATGAAAATTAAATTAGCCCTTTCCAAAACGGATCCAGCTGATAAATTACTATCTTCTGAATCTTCTAGTTGAGCTTCTGTTGACTATATTTGATGTGCTCTGTGTGTAGTAGACCAATGTTTATACGTGAATAAATAACTGAATGAAATCTATGTAATCTAAAGGAATCATGTCTCTTTTGTCTTTATGAACTTTTTGAACTGTTTGGTTTGGTTAGACAAAATTAGTGACAAAAATCTCTTTTTAAATCTTTCTATCACTCCTAAAATATTTTCATTGTGTTTCGAAGATGAACAAAAGTCTAATAGGTTTGGAATGACATGCAACTGAGTAAATGATTTTTCATTTTTGGGTGAACTAACACTTTAAAAGACCCTTTTCAGTGGATAAATCATATAATAACAACCCTCAGCAGCTCATTAAAACACCACAAGAACGTACAGTACATGTCTGTGTTTGTATGTGTCTCGACCTGCATGTACTGGAATGAAGCCTCAAAGTCCTCAACGGGGTACATTTTGACTCTGAAGAGCTTCATGCCCATGATGAGGCTGATGATGCTCTGCACCACATGAGGACTTTGCTCTTTCAGCCTCAGTTCCTTCAGCTCTGTGATGAACTTCTTACGCACTGCCTGGAACCTGCACACAAAAATAGAATTAATCATTCTTATTTCACTAAGGGCTTTAACAAATTCCCCACTCCATCTAGTCCATGCCGCGATCCAAACAAGCAAAGACAACAGTCAGCGCATCATGCCTTTATCATATTATGTAAAACGGCCGCTTCAAACACTGTCCTCAGGGCAAAGTGGCTCCGCACAGGAAATCATGAACTGAAGGGGAGGTTGAGCACTATGGTAAATCAATTTCAGGCCCTGACTATTATAGCACATGGCCAAATTACATTACAGCTTAAACAGACAGTTTCATGTAGCTGTGAGGGAGTTGTAATGTGTGCCGAGGAGAGAATTACAGTAACAGTAAAAGTGTCCAAAGACTGTACAAATCATTGATGGCTCTGTATTCAGCCCAAGGCGAGTTAGAATGAGAGCGGTTTGAGGGCTTTGTTAACTGATGGGAGGTCTGAATGGATGTGCTAGCATCAACTTCATCCATCTGCTTTGCACTTCACATCAAATAAATCAGCTTTTAGGCCACAAATAAGACAGGACTTAACGTGTGAGTGCACATCATTTTTAACATATTTGTCAAATTGCTTAGAGATAGAGGATATTTAAAATGTGCAACAGACCACAGAAGGTATACTGTAAGCTCAGTGTGGTTTTGGGATGGACTCACTTGGATTGGGCGAGGACTCCAATGACCTCAGCGTACAGGTCAGCGATGATGTGCACATTACCAGTGTTGGGGCCTGAGTACCTGTTGAACAAGCCATCACAACCAACATCAGTAACACAAGCTCTTCCACATTGAATTAAAAAAATCTTCATTCATATTTCCATTAAGTACAAAATCATTTGTACATTAATACAGTAACATTTTCATTTTTTGAAAGAAATGAATACTTTTATTAGGCACGGATGCATTAAATTGATCAAACCTGACATTAAAGATATTTATAAAGTTACAAAAGATTTCTATTTCAAATGAATTCTATTTTTTTAACTGTTCTCAACACTGATAATTATAAGAAATTATTCTTGAGCAGCAAATATGCATATTAAAACAATTACTGAAGGATCAAGTAACACTGAAGACTAGAGTATTGGCTGCTGAAGTTTCAGCTTTGCCATCACATAAAATATTTTGTATTTTAAAATACAGTAGTCAACATTTGAAGTGGATCAAAACCTTTCATCAAAGTTATACATGAATTTTGAACAATACCCGTTCTTGTCTTGAACTTTTTTGATCCAGTTCAAATGTTGACTACTGTATATTTATATAAAACAAAATTTATAAAAAAAAAAAGAGTAATACTATTTCACAATTATTGATCAAATAAATGCAGACTTCTTTCAAAAATATTTAAAAATCCTACCAACCCGAAACTTTTGAAAGGTAGTGAATATACATACAAAATGATTTGTTGCACATGATGCAATGTAACTATAGATAGTTTACTTGTCTGCATCTTGTCATCAATTTTGCATTTGTCCAGAGTACACCTGTAGAATTTGCATAGAAAAGTGTGTGTTTGTGTATGTGCACTCACCCCTCTTTGTGTTTAAAGTGCTTGAATGCCAGGTTAAGGACTTCTTGTACTAAGGCGTCTGGCACAGGATGAAGGGGAATCTATAGAAAATATTTCATCAACATCAACTCTATGATGTAAGGGTCACTGTTTTACTTCAGGATCCCTGATATACTGTTAGCAAGTCTATGCATGTTAATGCCACAACACACCCATCTCTGACTTCAGAGACACCACACCTAAGCAATGAAACACACAAACCTCACCTGTTTCAAAACTTCTACTGAAACTAAACAAAAAATGAAGTCTATGGCTAAGTCCCTTCGCTCCAGTAGGTAGTCTTTATCCCGATGTTGTTCATCTCTAAAGAGAGATTAAAAGAGCAGGATTCACAGTTATTCACAGTTAGAATAACAACTATTTATTAACTCCAAATAAAAATGCACAAGAACATCTGCAGCTGTTAAAGCTCTTGCTGAAGAGAAGATAAAAACAGAGACAGCAGAGAAAAGAGAATCCTACGATACTGTGCATTTGTTTAAGATGTATAATTGCGTGTCTCCCAACCCTTTGGACTTGGTGCTGGAGCGAGGTCTGTACTCGTACGACTCGTCTTCTGTCCCGCTCTGTCTTCTGTACCAGTCAAACAATGTCCGCAACAGCGAAGGCAAACAGTGTTCTGCTATGGAGCTCATAGAGCTTATTAACTGTAACATACAAACACAATAATACAGCTTAATAACACACTATTCATGTGGATTAAAGATTGGCCACAAAATTGGCCTATTTACTAAATGTTAATGTATCTATTAAAGTCAGCATGAAATCGAAACGCACAATTTTTTTTTAAAAGTATATTGATCTTGTTGTGAATGATTCATCCATGCACACATTTATTTTTTTTACCTTGTAATGTTTATTATGTCAAAATATCATAATTCAATCTTCCAGTGAAATGACAGACTTCTCCCTGGTAATGTATACCGGACTTTTAGTCTGCTTAAACCCGAACCTTTCTTACAATCGACAACAAGCTCACATTTTAGATCTGAATCCATTTTACTTGGATGCATGTCACAATAATAATACATAAAACTAAAATAATAAATGGCTGTGTGGTTGTTGTGCATGATCCAGCAGTGCATGTTATTCTAAAGAAAATATTTTACAAACTTTCTCCACCTTCAAAATATGTTATTTGCACCACAAAGTTTGATTGCGAAAGCCATTTTATGTCTTTAAAATACAAAATTACTGTATTTGTCTTTAAAAAAACTAAAAGCAAAATACACTGTTAAGTTGATTTGAGAGGAAAATCTAAACTGAGAACAATATACAAATGGGTGAAAAGGAAAGAAAAGGGAAGAGAAGGAAGAGAGATGGCAGCACTTTGGAGTGCAGTCAGGTATTGATCTGTCCTATTGTGAGGGCGGGATGGGTGTAGAATGATACGTCCAGTGGTTACTCAACCTTTCACTGCAGTAACCCAGCACCAAGCATCATGAGCGCACGCACGCACACACACACACACACACACACACACACACACACACACACACACGCACGCACATACGCGCACACACACAGCTATGGTTTAGAGTAGATGTGTGTGTATGCTGATGAGTGCGTGAGGGATGGTTTAGTTCACTGTGGTGTGATTCAGCAGAGCTGATCTCTCTGCAGTCACAACACGTCACTGACTGAACACGCAGTTCCCGAGACTCGGTACAGCCAAATTCAATAGTCAAATCAATGTGTGCGTGCTAGCGATGTGGGAAAAATGTGCAGAGTGAGTGAAAAAGTGTACTTATTAATAAAGTGAGATGTTTGGAGGTACACTGGGATCTAAAAGTCTGAGACCACCAAATCAAATTTTACATTCTGTTAATGTAATACATTTTTCATTGCATATTTTATCATCATAACAACAATTTGAAATGATTGAATGAAAAAAATAAACATGAATTTTAATAATTTAGTATTTTGTTTATCTCTCTTGCTGTAATGACAGCAGCACTCGAGCTGCATGAACTCCACACAATTGTATAAAATAGCATTGTATTCATTTAGAAGCAGTGTGGTTTTTGTTAACTAAAACTATTCACAAAACTGCTTTCATTAATTGAAATAAAGCTGAACTAAAATATAAAAATTAGATGACAATTTTAAAAATGTAAATGAAAATTTGAATACAACTAACTCAAGTAAAATAAGTGAAATATACAAAAACTAAAAAAATCTAATTTAAGTATACAAGTAGTACTAACATCACAGTTTAGCAGACATCTAGCAAATTCCAAATAAAGAACATCATCAAACTTGGTGAACATGTTCTCCAGCATGATCTGAGATGATCCAAAGCGCATCTTGGGTTTAAATGGAAGAGAGAACATTTGACCCTCTGTAAGGAGTCACATGCTCACAAATTCACTCATTTCATTAGTGACCTAAATTAGTGCAGAATCTCAAATACATCTTATTCAATTTACGTCATAATGTTTCTTTGTTTCAACTGCTTCAAAGTCCCAGAACTTTGTTCATTTCCAGGTTCAAATTTAATTTTGAATACCAGACTTTTAGACACCACTGTATATGCGGCCTGTATCAGGTGAGTGTGTGTGTATGTGTGTGTGTGTGTCAGGATGATGTATGTGGTTAAGGAGAGTTATGTAACTGCTCTCCTGGCCCTCATGGCACTTGGCAGACACACTCCAACACCCTGAACTGAAATATTCACACACACACACACGTAGGCACACACTCCCAGCAGCCTGTGCTGATCTACTGCTGCGGATGACACAGCGATTTTGCTCCTGGCAACGTCCAGCGAGAACACACACACACCAAAACTCTGTTCACTCTAAAGTATAGAGACACAGACGCATATTGCTGTGGTTTTCTGCATACAGAGCACATTCTCACTGGCTCATTCTTTCTCACACACAGGCTAAATGGCACTGACTGGATCCATTGCAGAATGATGTCTCATTTGCTTTGCGTTTTGCTAAACAAAGCACTTTGCTGCAGCTCTGCTGTTAAAAGTTCTGTGCTAATCAGAAATGAGTGATGGAGAGCGAGAAAAAGAGAGAGGATGACTGAAAAGCCAAGAGGATGAGAGAGAGAGAGATAAACAACAAAAACTTGAAATAGGACACACACGGACACTAACCTGATCAAATTGTGCATCTTCTCCTCTTTGCAGCGAGCGGGAAAGGAGCTTCTCCTGAAAGAACATAAAGATACACGCAGTGTAAATGAATGAATGGAAGATTAATCTTTAAACTGTTTAACAGGAATGCACTGATTTTGACATTGCAAAAAAGTAAAACACTAAAAACTAAAATCAACGAGTGAATTCATGTGACAACATTATATTGTACAGAAAGAAAAATTTATATTCATTTCGAGATTTGCTAAAGATTACATTTAATAGTGTTATTAACTTATTTGTGATTTTAAAGATGAACTTTAAGTAAGCGTTAGATGACAGCAAAGGTAATCTAAGGCAATTACACAGCACAAGCTTACACATGCTTTGGCCCACTTTATTATCCCCATAACACACGTCTTGTCTCTCTCTAGAACCCGTACTGGCTCTTATGCTCACCAAGGCTGCAATTACTTGATCAAAAATTCAGGAAAAACTGAATATTGCAAACTAATTTTGCAAAATACTATTACAATTTAAAATAACTGTTTTTTACATTAATACACTGTACATTTTATAATGCAATTTATTCCTGTGATGGCAAAGCTAAATTTTCAGCATCATTTTTTTATGCTCAATAACATAAGAACATTGTCAAGGAATTACATACAAATATAAAGATTCCAATCTATATCCTCTAACAAAGATATCCAATAGACTTTTTCCTCTAGGATATTTTTTTTTCTTAAATTGAAAGATTTTGGCGTATATATGTCTATTAGTACATTTCTTGTCCAAAAGATCAATTCCATCTAAGAGCAATGTAGATTGTATGTGACTGTTCTGCTTGGATTATATATGGAGTGGCTTTTAACCATCTGAGGTCGGCTATCGCGCGGACGCGATAGTCTCGCTTTTTTTCTTATCAGTGCAAAAGAAACTCAAAATACTCTGTTGATTCATTAGATCCTGATAAGTGTCTATTTTTTTTGTGGATACTCACAATAAAAACAAAGTGTTGTGCTTTTCGCCAAATAAAGAAAAACAAACATGATGCGCGTTCTGCCTTCTCTCTGTCAGTTAAGTCCATTCTGAAACGAGTCCGAAAATTAACTGTAATTCCGCGAATACTTGTCATACAGGCACAAGTGTTTTTCCATAATGAAGCTTGAACTCTCTTCTTTTAAATGAATTAATTTATATAAAAAACAAATATTCTCAGTTTATGTAATCTGTATGAAAAGAGAGAGATGTCAGTATTTTTCTTTCCAGCTCATTATACCTCATTACGCGTTAATGTGCCACGCCCACGGAGAGCGCGCCGGTATTCAAACGCAAATGATCTAAGGCAAGCCATTCAAACTTGCCAACGCCCACCAGCTGGATTATAAAACACATCGTGTTTAGTAAGTATCTTGTACAGCTGTGTACACAGCGTATCTTTTCGCTGTGAGGAATAATACTATCTAATAACCCTGGAAAATGTAGGCTACAAGAAGTTCTGGTAGTTTCATTTCGAGGAGCAACGGATCCAGCTGATGTAGTAAGTCATTTATTCTTAAATGCTTTGTTCTAATCGCGATATTGAATAGTGTCTGACTGTAAACCGCAAAAAGACTGTTTAAATATGAATTGCGTGTCTGTGTGTAGGCTAAATGATGAATGAACGGCATGCATGCGCGCGCGCTTTGTTTACTACAGTTATACAGCGCGTGTCTGTGCTGTTCATTCACTCTCGCATCTACATTAGTAAACGTTATGTTTACATGAACACATCCAAACTATATTGCTATAGCCTACTAAGATGAGTAAAAATAGACTGAAATATGTTGAAATAAAATGTCTGTATAAGCAACAAGCTGCAAATTCACATGTATATACTAATATATCATACACAATATGTTACAGACTAAATATGAATGTTTAGACAAGATTTTGTGATTAGTTTTGGATAGATTATAAAGTTTTGACTGTAAAAAAAAAGACTACTGTCACATTAAATAGTTAAGCTTTTGTTCACCAATTTCTGCTCATAGTATACTATAGTATGATGTTTTGTCAAAAATAAAGTTGGTATATTGAATTATCAACTAAGATGTTATTATAGTGTTTGTTCCAATATTCAAACTAATGAATCCTTACCTTTTTTAATACGTATGATAAAATGTATACTTTTTACAAAGAAATACACTTGAAATATTGTTAAAATTGTAATTGTTGTTGTAATTGTAACCTATTTGTAATTTGTTACAATTTCTAATTGTAAAATATGTCCTTGTCCTTGCATTCTTTGGGATCCTGTGACACACCTGTGTGAAAGGGCTAATTAATATGCAGGTCATTATAGGGCTCATTATCCGGCCTTTGTCTTCTCAGGTGTGAACACGCCTCCACGCATATTGCCTTTCCAAACAAAAGGTGTCTTATAAAATTTAAATCAATGTACTGTTTTGTGTAAATGATTAGGCAGGATGATTTTCAGATCATTTTTGAAGCAAAAATTCTAGGCAACAACACTCATTAGTCAAAAGTCTTGTGGACACATATTTAGTATGTGTTTTGTGGCCTTATTTCAGACACTTTAAGTTTTAGTTTTTTCAATAACCATGCATAAGCAATATTCTCTCAAAAATACAAACATGTACATACATGTTGCTCACATATTACGGTAGCCCTGTTTGTGATATATAGAGTGAATTTACACCTTTGCCATTAACATGTTTATAAATAACTGAAAAAAGCACAAATGTCAGAGCATGTCAGAACACCTCAAGGACCCCAAAAAGCCCTTAGACCTCAGAGGGTTAACCAGATGAATAAACCAAGGTGAGATTGAAATTTTCAGCATCATTATTCCAGTCTTCAGTGTCACATGATCCTTCAGAAATCATTCTAATATGCTGATATAATGCTCAAGAAAAACGTATTATTATTATCAATGTTGAACACAGCTGTGCTGCTTAATTGTTCTGTGGATTTTTTTCAGGATTATTAATGAATATAAAGTTCACAAGAACAGCATTTATTTGAAATAGAATTCTTTTATAACATAAATAAATAAAATTAATTTCTTTAAAAAAATCTTATTGCCCCCAAACTTTTGGACTGGAGTGTACAGTGATGTGAATAAGTTAGGACACCCATGCTAAAGTTGCCTAAAAAGAGGAATAAAAAAATCATCTTTTGGAAATTGATCTTAATGCCTTAATTAAAAAAATGAGGAAAAATCCAACCTTTAAGGACACCAATTTTCTTTGTGAATGAATAATGTATCATAAATAAATAAATGTTCTTCCTTAAAATACAGGGTGCATAAGTCAGGACACCCCTATGTTAAATTCCCATGGAGGCAGGCAGATTTTTATTTTTAAAGGCCAGTTATTTCATGGATTCAGGATAATATGCTTCCTGATAAAGTTCCCTTGGCCTTTGGAATTAAAATATCCCACATCATCACATTCCTTTCACCATACCTAGAGATTGGCATGGTTTTATTTCAGTTAGCCTAATAGCTGGTTTGATTTGCATTGAGAGATGATCTTATGGAAAGTGCCCCATGCCAATCTCTAGGTATGGTGAAGGGAATGTGATGATGTGGGTCTATTTTAATTCCAAAGGCCAAGGGAACTTTATCAGGATGCATATTATCCTGGATCCATGAAATAACTGGCCTTCAAAAATAAAAATCTACCTGCCTCTATGGGAATTTAACATAGGGGTGTCCTGACTTATGCACCCTGTGTTTTAAGGAAGAACATTTATTTATTTATGATACATTATTCATACACCAAGAAAATTGGTGTCCTTAAAGGTTGGATTTTTCCTAATTTTTCCAATTAAGGCATTAAGATCAATTTCCAAAAGATGATTTTTTATTCCTCTTTTTAGGCAACTTTAGCATGGGTGTCCTAACTTATTCACATCACTGCATATACATTCATAAAATATTATCTACTTTCATTTTACCCCATACAAGTGATTTCACAGTAATTTAGCCATTTTCAGAGCAGAAGAACTGCAAAGAGCAGGTCAGCATAACAGTTGAGTGAAAGAGTAAAACCATTTTTCAATTGTGGACGCCTTTGTGCTACTAAAGTGAATTAATACACCAATGTGAGTCATTTACATGACGAATTGCACCAATTTTAAAGGGGACATATAATGAAAATCTGACTTTTTCCATGTTTAAGTGCTATTATCGGGGTCCTCGGTGCATCTACCAACCCAGTAACTTTGTTTTGGTAAGCCTTTCTCTGCTAGCATGTCAAAAAATAAGCCGATCAGATTTCGCTCCCCTTCTGACGTAGGAAGGGGATCTTTTATAATATTGCAGCCCCTTATTCTGCATGTTTCCACCCACGGCGCCGCCATTTGGTTTTTGCAAGTGACAACAGTGTAATGGCAAAAGTTTGAGCAAAGCATGCAAACTGTTCTGTTGTTGCTGCACAGAACACTATTTGACCAGAAAATGTCACAGCTGTCTTATAAAGACCTGAGGGAACAGTCAACTTGCTTAAAGGTTAAACATGACGGTACATGCAAGTCGATCAGATGCTCCGCTACTGGTTATTTCAGAAATTTGACTGATATTCGCATGTTTTGTTATCGCTGAGTATCCGAAGCTCGTGTAAAGGATCGGCCCTCTTCTGAACAGGGGCGGGGAGCAGCAGCTCATTTGGTTTTAAAGGGGCACACACAAAAATGGCACGTTTTTGCCAATACCCAAAAAGGGTAAAAATTTGACAAGCTATATTAAATGATCTGGGGGGTATTTTGAGCTGAAATTTCATAGACACATTCTGGGAACACCATAGATTTATATTTCATCTTGTGAAAGGGGGCATAATATGTCATCTTTAAGACTTGAATTTCAGGCCCTGAGAAAATGAATCTCTCCAGTTCTGCAAATTGACAATGACTTCTGGTTACTCACACGAAGACACTTTAAATGCTCTGATATCTGGTTTACATTTGAACCAACACTTTATTTTGTGGGAAGTTCAAAGACAGAGAGCTGTTTTATAAAGCAGCTCCTCTCTGCAGCAGCTAGATGCAGTCATTACCAGTTTAAACTCTTGCTGAGTAAACTGAGAGAGCTCAATCTACCACTGAGTAAACACACAATGAGAGAGAGGAGCGAACACAGAGAGGAAGCGTTTAAGGACAAGTCTGGAGAGAAACAGTGTGTGCGTGTGTGTGTTTGTTTCAGCACAGGGGGCCCTGAGAAGAATCCAACATAACAGCATTCCAAGAATCCAAACCTCTGCTTCTGTTTCTGGGAATATATGACGACATGTGTGTGTTCTGTTGAGCCACAAGTTTGAAAATGCACATAACAACCTCTCTTTTTCCAATAAACCAACAGGCTCAAGCTCATGTTCAAACAACTGAATTTTCACTCAATCCCCGAGTAACAAGTAGCACAAAACACATCTTCATCAGAAGTCGGCTAACTTTTGGACATGAAGTGAATTATACTGTGCCATATCAAGACCCTACACTACCTTTCGAAGTTTTGGGGGTGCTAAGATTTTAAATTTAAAGAAGTTTTTTATGCTCACCAAGGCAGCATTTATTTAAATAAATAAATACATATTTTACTTTGTAACATTATAAATATCTATACTGTCACTTGATCAATTTAATGCATCCTTGTTGAATAAAGGAGTACATTTCTTATAAAAAGTGCAAATCAGTTAATTTAAATGCAATACAACTCATTTATATTACCAGAGCTATATTACCAAAGCTCAAAAGTAAGGATTTTGTTTTTGCTGGCCTCGATTTTTACTTACCCTGCTAACCTTTTACTGGGTTAACCCAACACTAAAACATGATACATTTTTATTTTTATTATTAGTACCGCATTTTAATATTGCCTAGAATATGTTTTATTAAATGTTCAGTTTTCTGTTATAAATTTGTGGGCAATACTGACCAGAGGTTCAGCCATGACCACCTCGATCTTCTTCTCGGCGAGCACAGCGAACTCTGCGAAAAGGCTCTTGATGACAAACTCCCCGGGCTTGAGCTCGGGGTCGATGGTGATGCTGGACATGGTGGCGAGGTGGATGCTACGCTTCTCCCAGCTGGGCGGGGCCGAGGGGGATGCTCCTCGCCTACTCACACTGCTGTTGCTTACAGGGACAGAGGCTGTCAGGAAAGAGAGACAGATATGTAGCATTATCAAGCATTTTGAATGCATAATTCAGTAGGTGTTCAAGCAGTTGGCATTGGCAAATACGAAGAGAAATTGTAATTAAAAGACAAAGCAGTCATGGTGCACCAACTTTGAGGCCAATACAGATTTTTTGACAGCTTCCCATAAAAATGAATTGTTAACTATTGCAACCACTAACTGAAGAAGATTGCACCTGTGGATTAATGTGCATCACACATTTTTTCAATCCAGCCGTGAATGCAGAAAGACTTGGAAAAAAAACACTGTGTGTGTGTGCGCATGTCACATGTCAAGCCCGCTCAGGAAATCCCTGCCCTTTAATTCCCTCAGGTTGCTGGAGAAACCACGGTGAGGTGAGAGAAGTCCAAACAATAAGAGGAGGATGAATAAAAAAAAATCACTGTGAAACTTGAGTTTTTCAGAGGAGAACACAGGGTAACACCTAGCAACTCCCACATCTCAATAATAAAACACAAACATTCATACACTCAGGGGATGAAAGAGGGACACACGCACATTCACACAACTCTGTCCCTAGAGCTGTTTATGTGTTTGTGTGTGTATGTACAAACACTCACTCTTTGTTTCCTCTTTAGCAACACCTCCCCATCCCTATGATGTCACACTGCCAGCTTTCATTGGCTGGTGGCATAAGAGGGTCCTCAGGTCCACATCTGATTGGCTAACAGGCCTCCTGGCAGGCACTCTAACATTGTTTGTACTTTTCCACTCAGTGATGCAGAAAGGATGAGCAAAAAAAGTGAGGAAGAAAAATGCAAGTCTCTCTCAGGTCATCTTTCTCTTCATTACTCTGGTAGATACGCCAGATAGTTTGTGACACACTGGGCCGCATTGCTGACCCCATAGCACACATTTGTACCTCAGAGTGAGGCAGAGAGTCACATGGAATAGTCTCGCACAGAGGGACCATTAATGCAGAGTCTGTTTGTTGTTTGCAGGACATTCTGATACTCTGAGTACACAAGACATGATTCCCTGACTGCATGTGAACTCACACAGCTGGGCACTGAGAGCTTTAGCACTCACACTCGCTGCAAATACTGCCTGAACCACCATTCGGACGAGATTAGCTTCTAAATGACCTTTGAGTCACACTTTCTGAATGCAGCGTAAGAGCTGCAGATGACAAGGTTATTTTAACAACAGTAGCAAGAAAATAGAAACATATGCTAAAACGCTGCAAGAAAATAGAAACATATGCTAAAACGCTGCAGAAAACGAGAAGTTAACGTGTGGAACCTTTAGACGCTTTGTATTTTTCCATACATTTAGCATTACTCTTGGAACTTTAATTGAATAGAATACCCCTGGTCTATTCAATAAATGAATCATTATGATTGATTTACGGCTCAACTGATTCTTTAAAGAAGAAAAATAAGACTCATCAGAAGTATTTTCAGATCATTACATTTAAATTATATTACAATAATAACATGTAATGTCATTTGTGATAGATTAGGTCTTTTAAAAAATTATTGCATTATTTCAGATCAATTAATTTGATATATTTTTGTATTGTATTTATTAACAATACAAAATATTTAGTATAATTTAATAATAACGCTAATAAAATAAATTTTGGAGAAAAAAAGGTCATAAGAGCGATTTGCTCACAAGATCAAAATCAAGTCGACTAAATACTTTAGATCAAAGCTATCTTGAAAAAGCACATTCATACATTTGTTGTATTTTCTTGCTTTCACAATTAAAATAACTTCACAATTAATTTCCTTTTTGAATACTTTTTTATCAACGTTTTGGTTTCATTAGCCAAAAATAGTACGTAGCTAAAAAAAAAATAATTAAATGAGTACGTATCTGGGAGTTGTATGTCTGCAGAACACATTTACCTAAGCTCCACAGGGAAACTAGTCCCATGCAAATATGGCTTTAACTATTTCCCCACAAGTTGCCAGCCACAGCCAGAATTTTTGATCATTTTCACAAAAGTTTCATGGCCCCCCAGAATATTTTGTTGTATGAATGAATAGAATATGCAATATATCAAAAGAAAGAACAGACCCTCTGCTTTTAAACAACAAAAATGTATTCTAGCTTCATGCATTCTTTTTTTTTATCAACACTTCATATTGTGGGCAAGTTTCATAAAAAAAAAGCAACATTTTGAGTAAAAAGCTGAGAAAAAGGCCTTTTTGTCAAAGACTACATCCAGATTGGATTCAGAACGATGATCAAAACATAAATGGAGTAAATCGAGTCCATCAACACCCCTAATGCTTGCACAGTCCTATAACCAATCCTGGGTCAACGTGTCATTCAGTAATGTTAGGCAGTTTTGATATGCTTTTTAATGTTGATCACGTTATTTTACATATGCATCTGCTTACATATGCTATCGCTTGTGGAGGGGGTTCCATGGTGAGCAAGTGATGTAACCGGTGTTGCAGCTTAACACCAGTGACAACGGCAACACCGACAATCACAGCAAGCCTAATGGCGGGTAAAGAGTTAATTGTGTAAGTGAGATACAAACACAGTCACACACACAGACGGATGAATATGATTTCCAGGAGAGTCATGTGGATGCGGTCTGTCTAAGAGAGAGTACGCCGATCACATAACCTGAATGACATCATCATCTGCATTATACTCAGCAGATGATGAGAACATTATAGTTAAAGCCCAGCACAGACAGAAGCTATCACTGGTTTCACTCAGTCACTGCAGTGTGTGACGGTGTGCTTGATGCAGTTCAGGTATCAAAGACTGGGCTCGGAATGAAAAGTTGAATGAAGTAACTGCACGCCACATACACAAGTCAAGTCACCTTCATTTTTATAGCACTTTTTACAATACAGATTGTTACAATAAAGATTGTTTTGGCTGTACATCAGCTCTAGAAGAAAGTCATTGTCCAGTTGAAGTACATTTTTGATTGATTCATTTCCGTTGTAAAAATCCTTAGTTATTTTCTTAGGAGTCACTTACACAAAACCGTTTACACACAGAAAGTCTGTTGTACAAATTTTTTTTTTGCTCCAAATTGTGAAGATAAAGTTATCAGTATGTATACAGTATTGTGCACTCCACACAACCAATTTAATCTAAAGCACAAGAAACAAGTATGCAAATACAGGAAAACGAATGCTTGTCCAATGCATTGCGCTGTACATATTTAACCTGCATCCTTGCGCTTGTGTGGTCATTAACAAACTTCAACACTCAACAGGGAGAAAGAGTTGCTTTCAAATGTCTGGTGTCATATCTTATTAAACCAGAAGCGTTATGATTCAGGTAGTTAGCTATAAACATGTACATTAACTTGACTCAACATGCTTTGCAGTCAGCAAAACTCTCTCGACATTTTAATACAATTGTAGCTTTTCATCTGCTATTAAACCAGATGTGTTATGATTCAGGGTAGGTAGATATAAACATGTAAATCTCCACCATTTCTATATGATTGAACACCTAGAATCCAACACTAGGGGTGTGCCGGTTTCAGAATTGGTGATGACGGTTATGACGTGAGTCAAATGTGACGGTTCGTAACATAACTGTCTTCGGGGGGGGTTTCATCTGTTATAAATAGGACAACTTAGTTTGAATAAAGGAGCAGACACTGATTAGCTACTTGCTCTACGTTTATTTAAAATTAACAGCAAGACGACTAGAAGTGAATGTGCTTTCCATTAAATGAATCACACACAGTAAACAAATCCTTAACAAAAAAAAAAACTTTGCAATGAACGTGCTTTGTTATAAATAACTAAACAAAACCTTAACAAAAAAACTTTGCAATTAACTGCAATTTAGACGCGCAAACTGGGTGCCGGTGCGGTGAGACGTACATGCACGGGCAGATTCGGCTTGAAGTCGTTCATCCTCGGATGCGGCGCCGCGCGCGTTGTTACAAAAAAAAGCTGTGCACACAGCAAAGCGAAATGAGGTCTTGCCGGTCTTGCGCACCCAACGCGGCATTTTTGCCGCGCGCACCTTCGCGCTCGTGCGGACCATAGACAGTAAAAGAAACGGACGCGTCGAGTATAACGTTAAACAAGGCTTAAAGCCCAATTTATACTTCTGCGTCGAACTTACGCCGTAGCTACATCGTAGGCTGTGTGTAGCGTGCGTACCCTTCGGCGTACCCTGACGTGCACCTCTCCAAAAATGTAACAACGCGTCAATTCTACGCGGACGCAAGCGCTGTGATTGGTCTGCTAGAACCCCCTCCCTCGGGTTTCACATGTGTAATTGCACGTCAACGCGGACAACGACGCAGAAGTATAAATGAAAACCAACGCGTAGGGTATAGCGTAGAGCAGTGGTCTAAAACTCAATTCCTGGAGGGCCAGAGCTCTGCACAGTTTTGCTCCAACCCTAATCAAACACACCTGATTCAGCTAATCAAGGTCTTCAGGATTGCTAGAAACTTCCTTGCAGGTGTGAGTTTGAGCTGGTTGGAGCTAAACTGTGCAGAGCTGTGGCCCTCCAGGAATTGAGTTTGAGACCACTGGCGTAGAGGCTCCGGCGTAGGTCCGACGCAGAAGTATAAATCAGCCTTTACTCTGTGTCAGCGCACGCTCTGATTAAGGGGCACAGACATCTCCCGAATCATCTCCAGCAGCAGCAGCCTCTGAAGCACCACTAACTCCGCCTCCGTTTCCCTCGTAAGCTGATATTAGTATTTAAACATTCCCTATGATAAAAAATGTTTGTAAAAAATATTTGAATAACACGGTTTTGGCGGTTATAGAGTTCTAATGACGGTGTTCAACTATAACCGTCGGTCTCACGGTTATATAATAACCGTCACACCCCTATCCAACACATAAGTATAGGTTCTGACACATTCCGTGTCACATATGCAAAAATGCAGCGGTTTTAACTAAAACTTTCTCCAATTTTCTCCATGGTGGGCTTCCACCTGCTTCATGCATGGTGGAGTGTAAAAGAGCTGTATTTGTGTATTTAAAAGAGGGAGAGATTAATCTGCTATGGCTCCAATAGTGTCAACATTATTTTTATAGTGTCTCAACATGCCCAGATTCCACCAATCGAGTCAATCTGCAGACCTACATACATCTACCTACATCACACATTTCACCTACAGTTTACTCTGTTTAGTAACTCTTATTTGGAGACACAAAGTTATGTATTTGACCTGACTTCTAACCAGAGATGGGCAGTGGGAAGATTGGAAGAATCTACTGTTGCCAGCTCTTGAAACTAGGTCTCGCTCCTCATTGTTTCAGCAGAGAGGCCCAACGCACAGGAATTGGCACCAACACACAAGACTGGAGAGAGGAGGGCGCGAAAGCGAGAGAGACTTACTGCATGCCAATCAAAGTGACATTTCTCCAACAGTGCTAGACGTCACTAGCTGTTGATCTACTTAACCCTAGTCAACAGTGATCAACAGAATTCTATCTACATCCTATAATGAAGCAGCTGCATTTTAAAACAAGTACAAGCTCACAAAAAGGACTAAAGGATTGCTTGGGCATCTGTGTGAAATTCAACGTGGAAAACTGGATGTTCATAACAGATGCAAAGTGGGGGAAAAAACTGGTAACAATAAAATTAAAAAATAAAATAAAATAAATCATACTATATTGATAACTGCATGTTCATAAATGCAAAGTGGAAAAACACAAGCCTAACTTCATGAATAAAATAAATTAAAATATTTAGAACAGCGTATAACTAATGTGAATGTGAAAATCATTACATTTAATTCCAAAAACTCACAATAATCTGATTTCACAATATTTAAATCTTATGACTTTGCCGGTTTTTTGTTTTTTTTTGCTAATCCTCTAATATTCTCATAATACAAACTCATATACAAATCAAATCAATAGGTCCAGCAGACCTATTTAAAGCCCTAAAAAACAGGTACAAAAACAAAGTATATTCCTAAGAAATACATTAGGTGCCTACGTATGCATGTGTATGTGTCTATATCAGTATGCGTGTATGATTACTATAGTATTGCTCTTTTTC
This sequence comes from Gila orcuttii, assembly GCA_026230005.1. Taxonomy (NCBI): domain Eukaryota; kingdom Metazoa; phylum Chordata; class Actinopteri; order Cypriniformes; family Leuciscidae; genus Gila; species Gila orcuttii. The sequence continues at coordinate 33,057,539 of JAPDVR010000012.1, read as the reverse complement.
TCCACTGGGATTGCTAATGTTTCCTTTCATTGATCGGACTCTTCACTGGCTCTTCCATCATTATCCTACACAACACTTCCTACGCTGTCAGGCCATCATCATGTGAAACCCAAGTCCTTCAAAGAGGACATCAGATGAGAGGAAGAGAGAGAACAATGTGAAGAACCTAGCGAGGAGCAAGAGACAATGACAGAGCCACATTGCTTAACTCAAGAGTCAGCAGTCGCACACACACACACACACGTGCGCGCACACGCACCATTGGGCACTTTGGACCCAAGAGAGAATGTGAATCATGTTTGAACACATCAAGTGGTACAGCTCAAGCTACGGGTTGAAAAAGGTCAAAACATATCATTGCCCCTGTAAAACGTTTGTTGAACTATCCTTTAAGTCAACTATGTGCTCTGCTTCATGCAACTCATAGGCGAACCTAATTTCAGGTACTAGCAACATTCACCAACATCGATCCACATTAATCTGCATCTATGCAGAGAGGAGGGTGTGTATGCGGGCCTGACGCAGCCAGCACTTTTTAATAACATCATGCACTATCCTGGACTATATACGCAAAAGCTGGACATTTTATCATCATAAAGCACACAGTGTAATCATCAGTGTGTCTTACTCACAGTTCCCACTCCAGGACTTGAGCAGAGATTTGATGCTGATCTCAAAGAACACAGAATCCTGCAGACTCAGCATGACGCCACCAGAGGACTGTGGGTAAAAAGAAGGCACTGGTTTCTCCAGCCAGTCCCGCTGGCTCTGCGCTCCTAATGTCCGTCACACTCACCCACGCATCCCGTCTCACCTGCAGGTAGGCAAAGTTTCAGCCTCTGCCTGGGCTTGTGAAGAAGCGCATGCTGCCGAACGTGCACCTAGACACATGTGTGCGTGTTCACACACACACACACACACACACACTCAGATCAGCTGCGGGGCTCTGAGAGGCCCATAAGGATCCAGCAGAGTGGAAGCACTTCAATCAGATGAACTGCGACAAGAAAATCAACAAAAACCAGACTAAGTCGAGTTCTCAGACGGCATGCGGGAGTATCATCCGCTCTGTCCAGCCTGAAATGCAAGATTGGGAAACTTTGTTCCGGGAATGTGTGAGTGAAAGTGAGTGTCTAAGTGAAAGAGGGAATGGTGAGGATGGCCTCCCAGCAGACAGTAGCAACGCTCTCTCGCTCGCGTAACTCTTCCTGTCTGCGCTGGGTCCTAGAGCCCAGCGGATAAATAGCCACTCTCATTCACTCAGTATGGTTTAACTGTACTGGCTCTCTCTCTCTCTCAGTCTCCCTCCTCCCTCTGTTATTCTCTCACTCTGTTAAGAGAGCGTTTGTTTCAATGGCAGAATAGAAGGAGGGGAGGGTGATGTCATCAGCACGCTGCTAGCCCGCTCTGGCTCCACTCCAGCGCTTCAAATACATGTCATTACGACTACCGCCTTGCTCTTTCTAATTCTCTCCTCGCTTTCTCCATCCTTTTCCTCGGAGGCTTGTGAAAAAGCACACTTCCTGTTTGTCACCACCAACTGCAGTAAAGTGAGAGAGGGAGGACAAAGAGAGAGATAGACTGGAATCTAGAGGTGGTGTGTGAGACAGAGGTGATGTATCACTGACTCAAACACTACGGCTGAAAAGCAGTATATGGAAGGAAACAAGGCACAGTCAATGTCTACTAACAATCCTTCAACCCACCATCAATTAAAATTTTTGTTTGGCAAAATTCTCTACAGCTTACTTTACTTTGTTTTAGATAAAGACATAGTGCTATGGTGCCTGGAAGCAGAAGTTCAATAATTCACTGAAATATTCGGTGATGCTGGTTAAGGGTTACATGACATGAATGTAAAAATATTGCTCTTTTTTTAACAAGCATGTTTTCTTAATGATTTATTTATTTTAGGTTGCTATCGCCCTGTTGCCCACTGAAGCTGAGTAGGGTTGAGCCTGGTCAGTACCTTGATGGAGAGACCTTCTGGGAAAATAATGTTGCTGCAGGAAGAGGTGTTAGAGAGGCCAGCAGAGGGTGCTCACCCTGTGGTCTGTGTGGGTCCCAAAGCCCCAGTATATTGATGGGGAGGGGACACTATACTGTCATAAAGCAGCATGCTTCGGATGAGACATTAGACGTTCATCACTTTCAAACGTTCAAACCATCAAGCTTTTATTTTGGCGGAATATTGGTGAAATGCTGTAAACTTCTGTCCACAAAAATGTTGGAAATTGTGCCAATGTGAATGTAAATAAAGTGAAACTAACATACATTACATTCCCAAATGCAAGTTAAACTCACATCGCTTGCAGAGATTTAAAGTTCATGAGAAACGGCATTTAATTTTGATAAGACATCACTATTTTAGTTTACTTCATTTTAAAGTTAAATTTGGTGTAATTAATTATTAGCATTTCAACAAATCCCCTGCAGTTCCCTCGCGAACCCCTGTTAGGGAAACCATGCTTAAGGAGGTTCCTTTATTCACAAAACAGACTGGGCACTTTTACAATAAGTTTCAGACGCAGCTTACATATCTTTATTTTGTCAGTAAGCCAGCTCTCTCTCTCTCTCTCACTCTCACACACACACACACACACACACACACACACACACACACACACACACAAAAAAGGAAACTGCTTGTCTAAAAATACTGTAATTTTCCGCCAAGTTCAAAAAGTATACATTACGCAGTCGGGTAACTGTTTGGAAAAATCGTACACCAGCAATTTACATTGACGCACTGACATCCACACACACAGCTGGAGTGAGTGATGCCTGACCTATGAGGTAACCGATGCCCTGCTTGCAGAAGAGGGTGCGGCAGTCTGGGTCTATTAATTGAAGAATGACAGAGCAGCGCTGAGAGATCAGAAAGACAGACCTGACTCGCACCCTGATTGCATAAGCTAATCATACTTTCACAAAGACACATTTTGCATTTAAAAAAACATACATAGCATGATGGACAAATCTGACTGCCTTGTTTTTGCACTGCTACCTGAGCTGAGTGATATACTAAATTCTCATAATATACTCACATTGATTTTGGTGCCAATATAAAATTATGCAACAATGTGAAAATTGCAATGAAAATGCTTTCCATGAGTTGTTTATGAGGCCATTTTGGTCTAATTTAAATTAGATCATTTTTCATGACTCATGAGCATAAGTGTGTTTTTACTAGCATCTCCAATTTAAATTTCAGTAGCAAAAAAAAAAAAAAAAACAGAGTTGAGTGATACATTTTTGTGAATTAGTTTAAACAATTTCAATAGCTAGGTTTTAATCACCCTGTTTTATGTGCATTTTAAAAGTATCGCATCAATACATTTCGCATCAATTTGCAGAATACATTTTGACATAGCGAACATCAAACGCACGTGACTAATCGGCTGTTACCGCTGATGGTGTCAATAATGCTGCAGAACTTTTCAAATGTGGCTTCTGGGGCTCTGACACTATGAAATGTAGCCAAAGAATACTACAACCTCCAAAAAATCCCACTGATGTTGTCTTTCCCATATGTATGGGGCTTGACGTCGTCGTAATGCTCTTGCTGCTAGTGCCCTCATCAAAAATTCTGCATTTTTTTCTTCTGTGCATAGCAATCAATTTGGCGATTGCAAGCTGCACTACTAGTAAATTTATAACTTGCCCAATTGCAACTTTCTGCATTGCAGTCCTGTCTCCATTTTCTATGCGTTTCTGTTTTTATTTACTGTTGGTTACTAGGTTACCAATACCACCGTCATCCGCTTAAACAACTTATAGGAAACGCACCTAATTCGCATTTGTTTGTTTCGTTTTTTTAATGAGAACTTTGAAAAGATTCGCTTCAGGTTTGGATGGAAACCCAGCTAATGAATCAATGCAAAACTCTGATTCAACAATTACTTTGCACCATTATATTGGTGGATATAAAATGAAAACGATAAGTGAAACATCTAGCCTATCCTCCAACAACATGGAACCAGTGTTGTTATTGTTAACTAACAAGTATTGTTTTAGCTAACTAACAAGCTAAAACTATAATAAATCATTCTCATGAATCGAAATAAACATAAAAAAATTTACAGATTAAAGTGAAATAAAAGTACTAAAATAACTAAAACTGAAATAAAATAAAAGCTGAATAGAAATATAAAAAAACAGAAACTAAAAATGTCAAATGCACATTACAAAATGACAGAAATTTAAACAAAAATTAAAATGAAACCTGAAAATATAAAAATGAAAGCTAACTTAATAGTAACAAATACCATAATAGAATATAAATAATGCTAAAATACCACTGCGGTAAACATCTTGAATCTACTTGGCTGTTTTGTTGAAATATTGAGATATACATCAAATATAATAAAAATATTCTTTTTTTTTTGTTATATCACTCAATCCTATAGCGACAATCAACAGTCTAGAAAGGCAGAAATCCACATGAAGCATTCAGGGGATATTTGCAAACCTATGAAATTATATAACAGCAATAATAATAATAATATTAAATAATGCATATATTACATGGATCTTTTTAGAACTCTGAATAGCAAATTAGATCCTTTCAAGAATGGTTCAACAAAGAATAATAAACAGAAACTCTGCAACCAGAATTTCCCAGAACCACTTCTATGACGTGCCATACAGGACAATAGTGAAAAAAAAAAAACAGCATGAAGACAGACTGAAATTTATCCCAGACATGAAAAAAGACAACATGACCCCATTATGATACAGCTGTACTGAACTGTGTTATTAACATCACAACGTGTAAAGGTAATGTAGGGTAGTTGGCGATAACCAGTAGTAAAAAAAACAACAACAAAAAACAGTCCTCCGTCTCCAAAGCCCCGTCACCTCCAATCACAAAAGAATTTAGTGCATGACATCATCTGACCAGAGGCCTGAGATGAGATTAAAGAGTGCACACAAACAGATTCCACTGATACCACCACTCACAATCTCTCTTTCTCTCCCTACCCCCATCTCTCTTTCTCTCTGTCCGTCTCCTTCACCCGCTCTTTCCATCACTTGACTGTCCCTCCCTGCTTGAGTTATGCAAAGCGAGAAGACAGCATTGTAAATAAACACTGGGTACAAAAGGCCGTATTGTGACTGCACCGCAGGGTTTCCACTCTCACACAAACATAAACATACGCTCATGCACAAATAAACACATTTTATGCAGTTACGCTCATGGATTCACTGATCAGAACCCCTCCAATATGCTGGCTGAATGAGTAAAAGATTTCATATAATCAGTAAGAAAGCAAAAGACCTAGAAATGTCAGTTCTCTGTTTTGCATTTCTACGCAATCTTATAGACCTTTAATCTGTTGTGCTGTTAGTCAGGAAAAACTGATCGAAATGCTAGTATTAAAAACACAGTCTATCTCATGCACTGATCTGAGAACAGGTGAACGATGGCAGAACAAGGCAATGCAACAAGAATTATGCATGGCATTTAAGAAATAAATTATTACAACTAACACTATCTGTTTTTGTCCCTCTGCACTAACAAAGCAGTGTATCTCTTCTTCACTTTTGTGTAAGCTAGGTTTGCAAACTGGCTGTTCCCGCATGCACCACACCCAGTAAAATAAGTCAGTCTAGAATCACATGACGGCCAAAGACTGCCATTTCTCTCTCAAACAAACACACAGTATAAGGTAAACAGTAGGATCCTGCTCAACACAGCAGGAAGGCTGATCTACTGTCAACACAGCGTGCGACTGTTACCAAGTACTTTAATATACAGCAAAAGCATGCAGAATAAAACACAACTCTTCTGACCAAGATCATAAACACATCAATTCAAACCAAACCCTAGACGTACAGTAACTAAACAGATTCTAATACAAATCTGGTTCTAATTCAGAAACACGTTCAAACCTTACAATGAATCAGAAAGACAAACTCAAACCCCATCCCAGGTTTACCTAAACTAAACCAGATTCTGATCTAGATCAGAAATATACTGATTCCAGCTGAACAGTAACTATACCATATGTGTTTTATGATTTTAAAATGTAATCAAATGAAAATATTACAATTAATTTACAAAAAAAAAAAAAAAAAAAATTTTGTCAAATAAGATGTTACACAACATAACTACAAATTTAAAACATGGATGAAAAAAAATATCTTGGATTCATGATTTTCCTTAGAAATAATAATAATATTATTATTATTACTTTGAGAAGTAGGCCTACATTTTATTATACAGTAGTGATATATTTCTGTAATCATTTTTTTGAAGTTAAAACCAAACTTTTATTTTGACAGTTTGTCATGAAGAACTTTCATTATGCATTTGGCAGACGCTTTTATCCAAAGCGACTTACATTGCATTTAAAAGTACACATACATTCCTATCAGTTCTTGCTTTCCCTGGGAATCAAACCCATGACCTTGGCATTGCAAGCGCCAACGCTCTACTGTTTGTTATTGCGTTTATTTCTGTTGTGTGATAGGCTGATAGATTAATCCATTTAGAGATAAAATCATTGTTATGACATATTTTAGTGCAATCTCGATATGATATCGTTTATCGCCCAGCCCTAATTTGAAGTGTCAAGTACTTTCAAAAGGTGATTTGCTCTATTTTGATCATTACCGTAGACATCAGTTTAGATCTAAAATGCAAACCTTTATCCCAGTACTTCTGTGATAATTTGAATGTTTGTAACACACATCACCATAGTATACAGGTCCTTCTCAAAAAATTAGCATATTGTGATAAAGTTATTTTCCATAATGTAATGATAAAAATTAAACTTTCATATATTTTAGATTCATTGCACACCAACTGAAATATTTCAGGTCTTTTATTGTTTTAATACTGATGATTTTGGCATACAGCTCATGAAAACCCAAAATTCCTTTCTCAAAAAATTAACATATCATGAAAAGGTTCTCTAAACGAGCTATTAACCTAATCATCTGAATCAACTCTAAACACCTGCAAAAGATTCCTGAGGCTTTTAAAAACTCCCAGCCTGTTTCATTACTCAAAACCGCAATCATGGGTAAGACTGCCGACCTGACTGCTGTCCAGAAGGCCATCATTGACACCCTCAAGCAAGAGAGTAAGACACAGAAAGAAATTTCTGAACAAATAGGCTGTTCCCAGAGTGCTGTATCAAGGCACCTCAGTGGGAAGTCTGTGGAAAGTAAAAAGTGTGGCAAAAAAACGCTGCACAACGAGAAGAGGTGACCGGACCCTGAGGAAGATTGTGGAGAAGGACCGATTCCAGACCTTGGGGGACCTGCGGAAGCAGTGGACTGAGTCTGGAGTAGAAACATCCAGAGCCACCGTGCACAGGCGTGTGCAGGAAATGGGCTACAGGTGCCGCATTCCCCAGGTCAAGCCACGTTTGAACCAGAAACAGCGGCAGAAGCGCCTGACCTGGGCAACAGAGAAGCAGCACTGGACTGTTGCTCAGTTTTGCATGTCATTCGGAAATCAAGGTGCCAGAGTCTGGAGGAAGACTGGGGAGAAGGAAATGCCAAAATGCCTGAAGTCCAGTGTCAAGTACCCACAGTCAGTGATGGTCTGGGGTGCCATGTCAGCTGCTGGTGTTGGTTCACTGTGTTTTATCAAGGGCAGGGTCAATGCAGCTAGCTATCAGGAGATTTTGGAGCACTTCATGCTTCCATCTGCTGAAAAGCTTTATGGAGATGAAGATTTCATTTTTCAGCACGACCTGGCACCTGCTCACAGTGCCAAAACCACTGGTAAATGGTTTACTGACCATGGTATTACTGTGCTCAATTGGCCTGCCAACTCTCCTGACCTGAACCCCATAGAGAATCTGTGGGATATTGTGAAGACAAAGTTGAGAGACGCAAGACCCAACACTCTGGATGAGCTTAAGGGCGCTATCGAAGCATCCTGGACCTCCATAACACCTCAGCAGTGCCACAGGCTGATTGCCTCCATGCCACGCCGCATTGAAGCAGTCATTTCTGCAAAAGGATTCCCGACCAAGTATTGACTATTGAGTGCATAACTGAACATAATTATTTGAAGGTTGACTTTTTTTTGTATTAAAAACACTTCTTTCATTGGTCGGATGAAATATGCTAATTTTTTGAGACAGGAATTTTGAGTTTTCATGAGCTGTATGCCAAAATCATCAGTATTAAAACAATAAAATACCTGAAATATTTCAGTTGGTGTGCAATGAATCTAAAATATATGAAAGTTTAATTTTTATCATTACATTATGGAAAATAATGAACTTTATCACAATATGCTAATTTTTTTTAGAAGGACCTGTATATACTTATACATGATAACAGCTCTCTCTGTGACAGCAAAAACGCATATTTTAATGTTCCAGTGTGATTTGTCAACGTTTTAATAGATATAGCAGAATCATCGTCATTTAGGAATAAGATCACGTGGGTGTTTGAATTGAGATCACCATCTTTTAATGATTATTTGTGCAGATACACCATATTCTGATCCAGATCAGAAACACAGCACCTCAAACCCAATCCCAGACTTATAGGATCTAAACCAGATTCTGCTCCGGATCAGCAAATTCATCCTCATTTAAATCTAATGCTGAATGGGAAGATAAAACAGGCAATCTGTTCAGAGCTCGACTGCTGATCTTTCAGGAGTGCACAGGCAGTAAGTGCTTTTGGATAGTGAGCAGGGCATACACTGACATACAGACAGTCTGTGAAGGCCCTTCAATCCCATGAGGCCACAGTGAGAGTGCATTTCCTGTACTGTGAATTATAGTACCCAGCATAGGGAAAGGAAAGCCAAACAAGGTGGAGAGAGGGTGAGTGATAGAGGGAAAGAAAGAAGGGAAGAGGAAAAAAGAGACTGATCAATACAATCAGTTATTCAATCCGAGGTTATACAATTTTCTGAAGGTTTTAGTGGACAGTACACAAAGCAGGCTCCCTTGTGTAATACTGCATGTCCCATGATGCAAAGTGCAGACAACAACGAAAAGACAGCTGTGCAGAAAAGCTACAGCACAAACAGTGAAAATTGCAGGTTAGTGTACAACTGCTACTACAGAAGAAATAAAAAAAAATAGTTTTAAATGATTAAAAACCTTGTTGTCAAAGTTAACATTGTGGCTTTATGTACGGTCAGACACTTGCGTCGTTATATTATTAACATTTTTCCAAAATCAAGCTCAAATGGAGTTATGAGGTTTTTCACCAGCGAATGTCGGAGATTTGTTATGTCCGCCATTGGAACGGACACATGTGAGGCGGTAAGTGCAGCGCTTTAAGTTTATATCAACTTACAGGTTACAAAGGTTAATGTAACTATGTGGGCGCTCCGCTTTTACTGTCATTTAATATATTTGGCAAAAAGCTTGTGTTAAAGACGAAGTGTTATGATGCTGTATTGGCTATGACTAGACGGCAAATACCAGACTAAGACAACTTTTCTATGCTCCTCAAATGCATAAAACATTAACCTTAGGCTTACACATCGTGTTTTGAATAAAGAAAACGCTGTACTTATCTAAAGAACCAGCTTATCTAAAGTTTTTTTTATTTTCACTTGCACTGCAAACAACCAAAGACAGTCTTCCAAGACGTGTGCAGGACTTCATTTACAATTGAGGCAGATGGAGCTACTGTATGAGGTTTTGCAGACAGTTTGAGGAATTACTCGAGTTACGAGGTTCAGTCACACTTGAGCACACCGAGTCCGAAATAGGGCTAAACGATTTTGGAAAATAATCTAATTGCGATTTTTTTTTACCAATATTGCGATTTAATATTTCTAATTAATTAATCTTATTTATAGAATTTAAAATCTTTTTTTATTTAATTACATATGTAATTATAAGTACTCTTTAAAATAATTACACATTAAAAAAATGAATTATAACAACTGCATGAAAAGAATTTTAAAGGCTATATAAACTAATATAGCTTCAAAACTTAAAAGCTAGTAAGTAAGAGGAATAAAAAAACAAAGCTGGGAGTCGACCATTTCAGCTGAATCATAACACCATCAGCAGCAGTGCAAGCTAGAGACCGCAGTGCACTGCACACCTTGCCAAGAACAAGCGCACCTGTCAGCACCAAAGCAACAAACACACTCTGCAGAGAAAGAGAAATTATTGCAAAGTGGTGAAACCCAGTGTGTTCAGAGAGAAAGAAAGAGAGAGGGACAGTGGTCATACTAGCCTAACATTTCCACTGATCACACAATGTTGAGTCAGGAGAGAGAAGGAAAGAACAAACAACAAGAAGGAGGAAAAGACAACAAAAGAGACATACAAAACAGAAAGAACAACAGGTGAGACCAAACGGATGAGTCTGAAGAAAAGAATGAAAAAAAGAAAGTAGGAACAAATGAAGGAGGGATTGAGCAAAAGTAAAACAAGAAAATGAAAGAAATAAAGCAGCAATGAATAAACGAAAGCAAGCAAAAGAACAAAAGGAGTGAAAGGGGAGCATATAAAAGAAGGGAAAAGTGAACAAACAGATGGCAGCGAAAGCATGAACAACAAAAAGAAAGGGAGCATAAGTAGGAACTCTGAAGTGTCGTAAGTTATGCTTGTTGTTGTGACTTATTTTGACGACACGGCGGACATTTATTTTGACGGCGCTGAGAATGCCAGAGCCTGAACACACAGCACTCGCATTCTCCGTCTTCATTAGTTTACAATCCGTTTAACAGTCCTGTCTAATATGCTATTTAGATGGAACTGTTATACAAAGAAATAAATATATGAAAAAGTATTAGTGTTTGCCGTGTGGTAGATTTCCAGTGTTGCATGGTCTCCTCCTCCGAAAAAAGTTAATTTATATATATCTAGCCGCTCTGGAGAAAACAGTGATGTCATCGTCCAGCTCAGATCAGTTATCGTATAATGGTGTCAATGCAGGCAGATCAATAATATTGTTGAATATTAAACCAGTCTCTCAGACAGCACCCGCACATATCGACATTAACAAGACTTAAAAACACATTGCTTCTCGAGGCCACGTAATAACTCCACACAGGTGATGACATCTGCGGCGGCAAAGTCTTACATCATCAATTCACGATCAGTTGGTGAGATCGGCCTATTTTAGTGAGTGCCATTCGAGTCCTACAATGGGATTAACGGCCAATATCGATCTGCGGCCAATTAATCGAAGCATCCCTAGCAGAAAATTAACTTACAAACAAAATAAAGCACAAAACAAACGATTGATGAGGGATCGATTGGAAGGGTAAATAAAAGGAGTAGAAGAGTGAACAAAAAATGAGAGTGAAAGAGTGAATGAAAACTGCAACAGAATGAAAGAGGGTGAACGAAGGTTTTCTCTTTTCCCTAAAGAGAAAACAAACAAATGTGACAAGAAAAACAAGAAAATTAAAATGTGAAACTAAAGTGAAAGAACAATATAAAGGAAAAGTTAAATGAAAATGAATGAGAAAATGAAAAGGAATAAAGCAGCAGTGAACAAACAAATAAAACAAAGAAACAGAATGAATGAAGAGCAAACAAGCAAAGGGGAGTGCAAAGAGTTAAAGAGAAAAAGAAATGAGGGAGATAAATACAATTGACCGTTTGCAAAGACTCGCCTCCTTTAGTTACTGTTGCTATGTCCGACAAGCCACGCGTCTCTCACGCCACACACCATGTTCTCACACAGTGAAAAATACAACGCGGAACAGAGGACACTGACAACGCGCTGACAGACACGACATACCAGGTTACTTTCGATATGAAACAAAGTAGCAACTTTCAAATTTGGTCATTTTTTTAAAGAAATTGAACAGTTTTGTGGCTCTTTAATGTGTCTGACAGATCACTGTAGAGCCTCAGTTAAAGCTGCTTGTGAACTGATCATCTCTTCCTTCTAGTTAATTTAATAGCATCAAATAAACATTAATGAACAAGAAGGAATGTTATTTTAACCGCGGAAAGACGTCAGTACACTTAGTTTTTCAAGTTAAAATCAGCTTTGTCAACTTCCCTGTTGAACTTTATGAATTGTTATGTGGCCTGTTTTTAACTTGCATTTCCACTCGTCCAGTCCTGATTATGAATCACATGCTGCCTGAAAGAAAACACCACATGCACAAGAGCACTCATTTTTCCAAGATAAACTTCCATTGCAGTTTAATGAAGTGAAGTCTGATCACATGACTGTGTTGATTTATACATATATATATATATATATATATATATATATATATATATATATATATATATATATATAGAGAGAGAGAGAGAGAGAGACAGAGAGAGAGAGAGCCTGGAGCACTACTGTGTCTGTGTGATCACTAATTCCAACCCTGGCCTGGAAAGCCCTTGAGGACCAATATTAGACACATAACATACTGCAGAGTCGCCATATCCTTCCTCTTCCTGCATACGGCTCGTGTGCATGCAGCAACATCCAGAGCAGAAACACAATAAACAGAGGCACCATCAAAACACCTATAATATTAGCAGCAGCAGTGAACAGAGCAGGTGTGTTTGTGTCTGTAAAGCTGCCTTACAGGTGAAGAAACAGGTTGAGCTGGGGACAAGCACTACCCAACCAAACAGAAAAATGTTCCTGCTAAACCAAATAAATATAAATGGTAATGCTGACTCATTCAATATCCATTCAGAAACAAATCAAAGTGATTAATGAGAAAGTACATGCCTCTACAGCTTTAGGGTAGGATATGGTTGATTATTTGTAAATCTATTATTAGTTACTGCAAAGGAAAACTGTTAAATAATTAAAACAATCAGATACATATGAGAGTTTGAAATGTCTATATAAGGCCTATAGAGTTTAAGCCTGTGGTACATTGACAGCTGTTTGTGTAACAACAAATTTAATGAAATATATCGACAAGACAACCATTTCATTATCAGGACTTTGCACTGTGCAGAGAACTTGCATTCTAATGTTCCTGACAGCAAGTGATTAAATACTGCATTCATCAAATACTTGTAAGTGTGTGTGTACCTCTCAATCAAATGCAGAGCCACAGAAAGGGAGTGTATTATGATTAAAACAATAATCATTGTTAAACATCCAATTTAAGTTTTAAATCACCAAAATGAAACATTAACATTTGTTTATTTACAATAAAAAAAGAGATTACTGAAAAGCAACCAGTCAATCTTTTGTTTATTTATGGTTTAGTTATTTTAACTGGTGTTCTGTTGCATTAATTTGTTTAAATTGTAAATTACTGTACATTTTACATTTTAAACCACTTTTGCAGACAATGTATATCATACATACAGTTAAAGTTTGGGGTAAGTAAGCTTCTTCTTTTTTTAGAAATTAAAACTTTTATCCTGCAAGGATGCATGATTAAATTGATCAAAAGTGACATTAAAAGACATTTATAATTATGTTACAAAGGATTTCGATTTCAAATAAATGCTGTTCTTTTAAAATTTCTATTCATCAGAAAATGTATCACAGTTTCCACAAAATAATTAGCAGCACAACAGTATTTCAACATTTATAATAAAAAAATGCTTCTTGAGCAGCAAATCAGCATATTAGCATGACACTGAAGACTGGAGTAATGGCTGTTTTGTCATCACAGGAATAAATTACATTTTACAATATATTAAAGTAGAAAACAGTGGTTAAACTAATTTTATGATACTTCACAGTATTACTGTTTTACTGTATTTTTGATCAAATAGATGCAGCTCTGATGTGCATAACAGACATCCTACCGACACCAAACAAATATAATACATATACTTATTTTCGTATATTTTTTGAAGGCAAGCATTAATAAGCAAGATGCAAAACATCATATTAATTGAAATATTAATTCAACAGATTATGTGATACTGAGTGGCAGCTCTATTTACTTAAAAAATATAGGCAACTCAAGAACATGAACATGTCCTGGCTGGTACATAACCCAAATCCTCACCTGAACACGCTAGACTCATCAATTTGTGGAGAGCAAGGTGTGGTTTGGTTGCAATGTAAACACCCACTAACACACACACACACAGACTACTACCTGTGTATTTTCACTTATCAAAATAAGAGAATCTCAGCCTTCGAAGGATTCAGAAAAAAACCTCTTTTGGACCAGTTTGAACTGGTGTTTTCCACCATATTTGAATGCGTGGTGGTCAATTTGCATTTTGAATGCAGAGTCACATGCAGTGATGCAACTTCACACTCCCCACACTGTTTTCCTGTAACCAAGGAGCTGACATACCAAGAAGAGTGGTCGTAGCTGGATCAGCCATGAATGACACACAAAGATCCTCATGTATCCCCATATAACCCTGTACGGGAGGCGTGTTTCAATACATTTATGGTCACAAATGCATTCATCTGCTTCCTGCAGCCAAGTTATAAGCACATAAACAAACACTGTCTTCCCTGATTAAATGCAGCACCGTAGGGCGACTTAACAATTAGTCTCTCTTCACAGAAGGAACGACTTCCCTTTCACACAGGCCCAGTCTAGGGTCAACCATGATTTCTCTTCTAGTACATCAGTCTACTTAGTTCCAAATGTCAAAATAAAACAACACTGGCAATTTTACTTCATAATCTGACAGATTTCCAAATTAAACAGGATATGGGACTGGAAAAAAGATAGGGTGTGACTTTCTCCATTGGTATTTGAGTAGATAAAAGGATCATGAAAAGTGGTCTATATATGACATGATGGTTGATGGGAATTTTAATAAAACTTAGTCATTATTTCTTTGGAATAGTATGCTACAATGAATCATTTATAACAAGACCGGGCACTTCAAAGGTAATTTTGATGTGACAGCGACGACCGGTCATGAAAATTATGATCGCTATGACTTTTTTTTCTAAATGTTTATTGCGCCATTTTGGGCGGTACCTGAGGTCTGATTGGTTAGCGATAGGACAGCATGCCATCCAGACCGGCGAATATGGATTTGAAAGCTTTGAAATTTGAAGAATAATATTACTTTTATGTATATCTGATTAATCTCATTTAGGATGCGTGTGGTTGGGTTTATTAACCTGCTAGCAGAGCTCTTCAATTTACCGGTGTTCATTCACTTTTCAGTTTCAGTTCAAATGCAACGCCGACAAGATTAATGATTAACCTCATATAGGACGTGTCATATAGAATGCTTCAGTTTACTGGTGTTCATCCACTCTTCAGCTTCACTTCATGCAGCTATTCCTTTCAGTTGTTTTTTTTTCTTTCTTTGATGCATTATTGATAATCTAGCAGTGTTATATTTCTAGTCTTATTTTAATATTTTTATAGACCTTTTTATGTAATTTTCTATTTGTCAACAAAATTTCATAACAGTGTTTTAATTGAAATATTTTCATTATCGCTATCTGACTCTACAAATGCACTGTACTTCTCCAGTTAGCAACACCTTGAAATCAATCCCAGTCTACATGCACTACTGTTCAAAAGTTTGGGGTCAGTAAGATTTTTTTCGTTTTTGAAACAAGTCTCTTATGCTCACAAGGTTGCATTTAATTGATTAAACATCCAGTAAAAAAACAGTAATATTGTGAAATATTATTACAAATTAAAATAACTTTTCTATTTGAATACATATTTAAAAAAAGTATTTTTTATTTCTCTGATATCTGTAGGATCATGTGACACAAAAAAATTCAGCTTTACCATCATTCTAATATGCCGCTTTGGTTCTCAAACATTTCTAATTATCACCCTGTTTTAGTGCCAATAAAGTCAGTGTGATGAAATTATGAAATAATTCCATGATGAAATCTAAACACTCAATTACCCAGAGCTCCCTGCTTCAGATCAATATGGATGCAAAAAATTAAGGACAGAATGATTGGGAGATCAAGGGCAGTATACTACATGCTTTATGCATTTGTAATCTTTAAAATGGTTCTGATCCTATTAGATTTCTGATTTTGTAATAACTCTCACTTTAGACTACCCAATGAGCAACTTAAGACTTTGCAAACTGTTCGGTTACACAAAGTATTTGCTTGTTCTCTTTTGTCTGTGATTAATCTTATATCAGAGTCCAACTATAAACAAAACGTGCAAACACACACACCTCGCACACACACCTCCTAATCAAACAGCCCTCTCTTTACTAGAGTTAAAATCATGTTTGAATACCCATCCCTTCATCTTTCTTGTTGGTACCTTTGGCACGATGTCGTTGAAGACGGACAGCCGGTCGGCTGGTTGGACTGGATCCGTCTTGTTCCTCTTCATTGGTCTGCGAAACCAGCCGTTTCATCCTCAGCAAGCGAGGGCCGGTCTCCTTCGGCCACACTCCCCCCGTGTCCGTTGCCTGCAGCCCGCCATCCCCGGAGATGACCGTGGGAACGAGGCTCTTGAGGAATTCCATGTTTGCACTGTGACACTTTCACTCCAGGCGCCTGTGCGGGTGCACAGTGACGGCCCTGCCACCCACCATCACCTCTGAGAAATCAGGCTGTCTGTGACTGGACAGACCAACTGCAGAATGTCTCCACCCAGGCAAAACCACAGCTTGTCAAACTCTGACAAGACAAAGAGGAACCTGCAGTGAAGTCAGTTTAAACTAGAAGTGTCTATATACACAACAACCCAGACGAAGTGGATATGATCTCTTGTCGTAATGCAGAAGCTGTTCGTGACGACAAAAGATGGAATGAGGTACAAGCAAGCACCTGTAGACTCCGGCCGCTGTGTTCTTCAAACTGCCCGTATTCCACATGCCACAGGCCAGCTGTGAGCACTTCCCAAAACAAAACCCAAAGTTCACTTTACACAGCGAGAGACCAACCTTACTACCTGTCTGTTCATGCAGGATGAACTGAACACTTTGATGTGATGACAGTAGGCGGAGCATTTCAGCTAGAGTGCATAATATGGGCGGAGCCAGGACGTGTCCAATGGGAGATAACGTATGCCTGGGAGAGTGGCCAATTAAAACACAGCTGCTACCAACCACGCCCTGATGTTTCTCCTTTCTGAAGGAAGAGAAAGTGATTGTGAGGGAGTGCATAACGTAAAGTGAGAAGGCGTGGCCTCTTCAGCGTGCTGCTGCGCTCTGATAAGTTTTTATCAGTTTTTACCCTCCCCCTTACATATTTCCCCTAAAAAAAGGATACAAAATAGCTCAGAAGGAATGCTGTCAAACAGACAAAGTGTCTCACACCCACGCACACTGACTTCTGGTTTCACTTCCAGTTTGCAGCAGGGCAGCGGGTGAATAAAAACACAAACATGCTTATATAAAGACTATTTGGACAAATAAAGTGCATACTGGAAAATATATGCAGTGATACAAGAGAGCTATTTAAGATACAGATGTTTTCTACTTGACTGGACAAATGTAAACGTGTCCTGAGGAATATCAATGGAAATGTTCTTGTTGGGAGGTATTTTGCATATGGCAGGCCTTTGCGCTGACTCATTGTAACATTCAACTGAGCAGGTTGCTTTTTCTGAAAATGGACGTCACGTCATAATAATGACACTAACTCTTAATGTGTCTTCAATACACTGAGACAGCACCACTGACATAACAGACCCTTGGAAGTGCATGGAGTTGTGGGAGATCACTGATATGCAAAAATAACAATAGTTTGAATAACTTTTACAATTATAACCCTTTCCAAAGTGACGTTATCAGATAATAACATACAGATCACCATCATGAAACATTTGAAAGTATATTAAAGTAGAACAGTTATTTTAAATGATAATATTTCATAATATTATTGTTTTTAATGTAATTTTGATAAATAAATGCAGCCTTGGTCAGAATAAGAGACTTCTTTCAAAAACATAAAAAAAAATTGAACATTTGAACGGTAGCACATTTATAAATATTGTATTTGGTTCAAACTGTAAAAGCTTGCATTATATTATATCATACATGTGAAGGACAATTTGTCCCTAGTCAAAATAAACAGCTTCTTTCAAAATACAAAACATTTACAGTGCTAGCTGGAGGGTATAGAGAGGAGCTCCAGGAGGAGGAAATGACCTCAGCACCACACAGAAAGTTCTCCGTTTCTACTGTGGCCTAATATAACCTCATTCGTTCAGAAGACTCATTGCTCACATAGACAGACAGAACAAAAAAAAGTGTGCAAAAATGATTCACAGGAAGTGCTCACACCCTTTAGCTCCGTGTGAACATGTCAGGCAAACCATGTAATGTTTCAGTTCCTTAAAGTGCGAGCAGACAAAACAAATGTGCATAGATTGTTATTAGTGGCCCAAAAAAGTCTCTTAATCTCTTTATGTTAGTGTTACAAATATGTTACTCATTTCTGGTAAAAACACCCTTTGTTATTTAGTGACAAACAAATTAATAGTGTTACATAAGCTTTAAGTAGAATGAGAAGAATAAGTTCAGACTGAGGTGTGTGTGTGTGTGTGTGTGTGTGTGTCCGTACCTTATATCACTTTACAAGTCTGCCCTCTAGGGGTGGCCAAAAGCAATACTGGCAAACCTCAGGACAGGGTGCCACAAATGAAAATCACTTTTTTTTTTTTTTTTTTTTTTTATATATAGCCTATACAAGCAATGTATGTGTAAGTCTCTATAAAGCACAAAATAAAAACCAAAGGCTGTAAGATTTTCACAAATTAATGTTTCTTCATCTACAGGCACAATCTCACAGGGGCCTATTTTTTAAAATATAAATCTTAATATGAATATTAAAATATAACATTCTATCATAAGATTTTAAAAACAATGATAATCTAAAAAAGAGTGAAATACTCAAAACTATTTCAATATTTTGTATAAATTATATAACTTTTAACAAGGTTGAAATATCAGATGTTTTGAGATGAAATTACCAAAAATCAAAAGTAAAATGTGTACAAAATATTCTTATTGCACATAATTTCCCATCAAGCTATACAATTATTCAATTGTGTGTATTTAAATGAGTTACATAAAATGCTAGCTATGAAATAAGTCTTAAAAGCCATTGTATGTTTAAAATGCAGTGTTTCCCCTACCATTGTTTTGGGGGGGCGGCCCGCCCCCGCAAAACGACCCCCCGCCCCCCCTAAAATGCTGACGAAATACAGTCATAAAAAAGGAATTTAGTGTAAAACGCGGAATTTCACGGAATTTGTAAATTTGAGGAAAAAATAGAAAGCAGTTCAGTACACTTGAAATCAAATCGCGATGTAGACTAGTGTGTGTGAATATTAAAACACAAAGACTATTTAAATACGAATCCTGCATGTTCTGTGTGAATGAATGGTGCCCCGACGCGCAGTTTAATTTACCACACACACACTGAAGCACGTGTGACGCTTGCGCTGTTATTTGGCCTATATGAAGACACAAATGCATGAACTTCCTCTCCAGGCTCTAGATCAACTCTGAAAGTCACTTTGTGATCATTTCACCGCTTCATTTGAGAAAAACTATCATCATGACAAACACACAGAACCTCAAAAGGTCTTCACGGCAACCCGTCAAAATAAAAGTTCGGTTTAACTTGAAAGAAATATATTACTGTTGTACATTAGAATTTAGATATATCCCAATGTAATAATACACTAACACTAATCCAAATAAATTATCATCAAAACTGAAATTTTTAAGGAATAATCCATGTTTTAATTTGAACAGTTAGGCTAAAGCTCATTGTGCAGCCAGTTATTTGACAAAAAGTTTATTTAATTTCATATGATTAAAATTTATGATAAATGCTAAAATTTGTGTTTTATGTCTTCATTTTATTACCAGAAAAAACACAACACAGAATTAGTGTGAATTTTTTTTCCATATATATATATTAAAAAAAATGTTGTATAAGTTTAATGATTCATAGTACATGATTTCAATTAATAATAAAAAACAAATACACCACGTATCCGTAACACGCCCGCTCCGCAACACTAGCAGTCCCCCCCCCCCCCCGAAAAAAAATCCTAGGGGAAACACTGCAATGTCATCCACCAAAGAATGCTTTTAAACATGACACTAACAGAAAAAATGTGAAATGATGTTAATACAAAACTCTGATGAAAATCTTCATGACTTTGAGAAAAAAAATTCTGTGATGCATATATTTACACATTGCCTGAGACTGGAGTAGACACACGGAATAGTGATAGTACGAAACACACAATTTGGTCTATAAGCAGCAAAGAGTTAGCCTGGTCCCACCAGACTCTCGTACATTTCATTTGTACATAGAGTCTGGCACCGCTCCATTGACAAGCGTTAACTTCCTTGTAGGCGGGTACTCTATTGAAGTCTAAAACTATTGGATCTGCCCAGAGTCACTCTGGATCTGCCATAACCAATCACTAACGTTTGGTCGTGACGTATGCCTAGCGTTAGCCTTAGCCAACTCATTCACCACTAACGGAGCGAGCTGGAAAATCAAACTTTTCCTGAACCCCGTGGGGAGGAGGGCCACAACATCATGGACACCAACAAAACTAAGCAAAGATTGTTCTTGCTCCGGCTTTAACTTCTTGATATTCGGCAGCGTTGCCACAACGGACCGATTCGCTCGCATCTTTCTCCGCTGCCATTACTGAACTTCAACTCAAAATAACGCACAACATCAACGTCATCATTCTCAGCCACTCCCTCTGTTCGTTGATTGGCCCGGTAAAAACTTGACCGGAGAAAACCAAAGACTACAGCACAATCCCAGACCTAGTACTGAAGGAAAATGAAAATTGAGCGGAAGTGCGTAGGAGGGCGGAGCCAGGCTAGCAAAGAGTAGACAACATGACATAAACCAAGCAGGTGACAACACAGCCACACTGTTCTGTGGGAGAATCAGATTTCTCTCTGACAGGGAGGTGTTTTCTGAAGGAATGAGTGAGTTCATAACTTTCCAGACAAATAACACAAAACCCATATCAGTTGGCCCTAAAACGGTGCCAGACTCGATGATGAAACAACACAAAGCAGGACCTTTCACCCTAACACTGAACTAAACTCAAGGTCCCGTTTGCATGATACAACATGCCAAAGGACTACGTGTGCATTAAAAAGTTAAATAAAAACAAGTTCAAACAGAGTCGCCAACATTTACAGTGATGATATAGTGAAGAAGACCCAGTCCCAAATGGTGCCAGATGCCAATTAACTAATAAAGTTCAAACATTATTAAAGACAAGTGAACAATCAGTAAAAAATAAGAACAAATATACTAATTACAAGCATGAATACAATAACACAAAGTTAAAGATAAAGTAAGGTCTAACAGTATGCAGGTACAGAAATATAATAATAAAATGCAAAATAACACTATAGTGTTCACTGTATAAATTATAATATTATAAAATATATATATATAAAATAAAAATATATAAACACAACAGCAGGTTTATTATAATAAGACCTAATGTACGGATCTAACAATGTTACACATCAGATTAGCCCCTTAATCAACCATTTACGTTCACTTCAGGCATAACCGACTACGTCAATAGACCAATTTCCAGCCGACGTCACAGTTACGTCACGGCGCTAGCTGGAAGCAGAACAAATACAAACCAGCACAGATTCGGCTACAAAATAAGGATCTTAAATTATTCTTCTTATTATTATTATTAAATGTCATCTTGTTGTGTTGTTGGGTGCAAGAATCAATGAAAAATTAATATGCTTTATCTGAATTTTTCTATTTCTAGAAAATATTCACCTCATTAAAATTGCACATAATGTCACTCTTTACATTGTCGTCTTCTTGGCGCTGGCTAGCCAGAACTGCGGATCGTACCACACAAGTCTTGTACATGACCATTCAGCACATAGTTATAGGCATCTAAAGATTTATATGCCCTCCGTTTCTCCATCAGGTAGGTGTAGAAGTCAGGCCACTCAACCGGAGGTAGCGTTAACGTTAATCCTGTCAGATCCTCAATGAGTGTACGGGTCGGCCAATCTGGTTCCGTCCGTTAAAATTAACTTTTGCAAATAACAATCGTGGTCCTGGACAGTGAGTGACTATGCACATTAAGATAAAATTGGATTTTCTCCAGTCATTGTTAAAAACAAGCTAACAAACTTGCAGACTTTACGTTAGTGAAGCGGCCAAAGGGATTGTTCTGCCACCACCTAAGCTCCGCCCACATAAAAACATCACCATGTTTACCAACTGAAAATTGGTCTATACTCGTCAAGACAGATATTTTGAAATAAATGTGTGTGTATTTGAGCATTTAAGAGCAATAAGAGATCTGGATTCAGGGTTGCATGCTGTCTGAGAGAGGTGGCTGTCTGTGTGTACGCTTTGGGTGAGTGTCAGAGTGAGTAACACATTGAGATCTTTTTTGTGGCTTATTGCGCTTAATAACTCTGTTTAACATCAAGCACATCTTGGACTTTATTTTCACATTCAATCATGTTCAGACAAATCATCGGACGGAAGTGCTTTGCTTCCTTCCTTTTCAATTAATATATAATAAGAGTAGCCTACCTTTTTTACAATAAAATACCACATTAACAAAACACACATGTAAAGGCCTATTACATTTAAAAAAAATATATTATTTCATTGTTATACATCGATGCCGAATTATTCACATCAGCATCGCGATTAGGGATGCTCATTACGGTTATTTTTCCCGACCGACAACCGCCGCTTGTTATCCGAGTATTAACCGTTAACTGATAAGATTATAATATTGAATTGGCATTAAAGGTGCCTTATGTCAAAAAATCAATTCATACTCCACATATTCCATACCAAATGGGGGCAGTATACCTCCAGAAAGTTGGCCTACTCTAGTCTGTTTTTTAGTTTCAGGTTGTTAATCTTCTAAAACCGTCAAATAGTCCGCTTTGTCCCGCCAAAGCCTATTTTGATCGGTGAGGGATGTAGAATAGAATGACTGCTGCCGCTGCGCTTGACAGGGCGCATTACGAGCAGAGAGAGAGAGAGAGAGAGAGAGAGAGAGAGAGAGAGAGCTCGGCCGCGTGCGCACTCTCACGTCTACAAACAACATGAGCGCGGTCCTGCTCTCTCTCCCTCGCGCATATTAATCAAATCAATTGACACTATAGTAAGACCGCAGTTTCACGTGGAGCATTTGGAGATTTTTAGAGATTAAAGAGATACAAGCCGTGCGAGTTATTCGTGTGTTGCAGTTTGGCTGGTGGTTATGTATGTTGCCCGCATACCGCCTCCCATGGCCGAAACTGGTATTAGACACCGGCCGGGCCGGGGCTAGTAATTTAGCATGCTAATTCAGGTTTATATCTCGGCAGCACTATAACTTGTCAATCTTTTTAATGTCATCATTGCACTTATTTCTTCTCATTCTTCTGATACGTGTAGCTAATTTTTTGGATATTTTTACCTCAATTTTAACATATGGCACCTTTAAATAAAAATAAAATTGACGAGTGCCTGTGACCCGTTAAAAATACCCCCAAAAAAATTTCACGGGTTTATATTAATGTGCAAACAGCAGCATAAAGAAAAAAAGAACGTGGATTCACATCATATTTTCACTCACCTGCAGCATTTCAGACAGTGACAACAGAGAAAAACATAAAATAGGCCTACACTAAATATATTTTTTAACTTAAATAATTCACAAATTAAGATGACTAAAAGAAAACACTGAATCCGTTTGAAGATTTGAAAAACTTGCAATTTGTTAAACCGGCAGTTTGTTTTCAGTCAGACTAAGTTTTTTTTGTCAAATAAAAATAGCAGGCCTACCTCAATCCACACCTTGTCTAGTTTTTATTTTAAAAAAAAGTAACAAGTCTACATGATGTGGGGTTAGTCTGGAGCGCAGTTAGAGCCGCGGCAGAAAACACCCTCTCCGATGGCACAGATGTCCCAGGAATACAGAGATAACGTCTCGCTAGAGTGGCCAGCTTTGGGAAGCGCCTTTCATTTGCTTGTGGATGTTTGCTTCGCCAGTGATATTGCACTGTACTTGTACTACTGCTGTATTTTAATACCACGTAGCATATTTTGCAAGTAACTTCATCACCCTTTCTGTCGAAATGGTCCCACACAGTACTTCTGTGGCTGCGCGTCGACGCACCCCGTGAGTTAACGAATATAGGCTATATAGTATTTTTTATAGGATTTATTTAACCATGCAGCAAACTAAAAAAAACACCTTAAAAATAAAAAAAAACCTTTTAACTTTTAAACCGTTTAACCGGCGTCGGGCAAAGAAAAGAGTCAACATTGGAGCGGCTTTTGATTCTTGGATTCTTTGAGGGAGCTCCGGTCAGCGCTGGGTATAAAAACAGACCCGAGCTGGCTTTCTTTTTACTGCAAAGGTAAGACATAGTTACAGGCCATTTTGCAATATATTATTTTATTGTTTTTGTGGTTTTTGTTTTTATTGTTTATGAGTGTGCGCACCGAGAACGAGCATGAGACTGGCTGCAGTTTCTCTAACGGCCACTGGTGTCAGTAACGGTTAGAAATTTCAGAACCTACGCAATGCCCCTTTAAAGTATCAACCAGAGATGGATTATTTTTTCTGTTTGTGTTTTTTCATTTTGTGTTTGAGTATCCCTCTAAATAAGAAAACGGTGGCCACAGTGTAGTTCAGTGAGGCACAAGTCAGCATTAATGGCTATCTCAGTGCACCCATGTGCCTGTACCCAGCCCTAAGGGGCCTGCAGTCCAGACGAGCATGCTGGAGAGGGAAAACAAAAGAGAGAGAAAGAGAGAAAGAAAGAGAGAGAGAGGCCCGCAGATTCAAATCAGCGCAGGAATGTCAGAGGGGAAACAGCATGAACAATGCTCAACAAGGCTCTGATACAGCAACACAAAGACCCATATGGGCAAAACAGGAAAACCAGCTTTCACAGTAAACTGAAGACGAAACTGTTCCTGAATCAGTGCTTTAACATCAGAGAGAGTCAACGCTGAGAGTCGCTCTAGATACCGATTGGTTCAGGATCAGTTTTTGACCTGTGTGACGAAACAGTGATCTACGATCTACACCAGCAAGGCACCACAAGTCCTGCTATTGTATGAACACGCATCTCAGCTTAAAATCTCTTTTCTTAGGAAATAGGCTTTTGCTCAAAACGGTGTCGTTGCAGATTGTTCCTGATTCGTGTTTCCTGTCTTGCACAGGATGCATTTTTCAGCCACAAAATGTTATCTAACGATTCTTTCCGTTTGCGTTTTATTACACCCCTCCATCTCTCCTTGTTCACCTGCTGCTCTGTTCATGGACTTATTGGTTTTGGTGTTGATTTACATTTCGTTTTTTTTCTGAGGGGTTTGAGCTGTCATCAGTCATGAATGTGAGAAACACATATAAGAGGTCAAGGATCAAACTTGTTAGACCGGTATATCCCCTTAACCCGAAAGTGATTTACAGTGGATTAACTGAACAGGGGGGGACGGGGGTGATGGACCCCCCCCAAAACTACTAGTGTCGCGGAGCAGGTGCGTTACAGATAGGGTTAGTGTCACAATACTTATAGGTATTTAGCAGTGATATTGTTGGGATTTTCTATTTATAACCAAGTAAGCTAATTGCCTGCACAAAATATGATAGCATTATAATATAACAATATGTAACGGCAAAGTTTAAAGTGGCTTCATAAATTAATTAAAAACATCAAAAAGCAAAACACACCTGATGCACATAGGGCCCTATGAAATCCGTTTTATTTTTTCCAAAATTTCGTTTATTTTTTTTTTCCAAATTTCCATTTTTTCCGTTTAAATTTTTCTCCATTTTAATGGTTGAATAAATTTTTTAGTAGCATCGTCTAATTAATTGAAATCATGAAACTTATATAATTATTAAACATATAAAACATTTAAACATAAATGTTGTTACATGTAATTATGTTGTATATATACAACAATTATTAAATGAAGACATAAAACATATGATTAAAAGAAATTAAATTATCGAAATTAAACAAATTTGTCAAACAACGTGCTGCACAATGAACTTCACTGTTAAAATAAAAACATGGAAGAAAAATTGGAGGGGAGGGGCAGATGTGTGTTTCAGAAGACCGCCAACCCCCCCCCCCCCCCCGCAAAAAAAAACAGTGGTGGGGGAAGCCATTAAAACACACGTAGAACAACTCTGTGCATCCAAATACAACACAGACATCTTAGAAGCACATGATTGATGGTTGTCCAGCATCAGTCTTACATGGCTTTCACATGTTCAACAGATGACCAACTGAGTGACAGAAAGCTGTTACTCGCTGTTCTCTCACACACAGAGTGTTTCTAACTAGGTCTTTACTCATCGCTAAACAAACTCGCCTCATTCACCTCACTGGCTGACTCAGGGCTAATCTGTTAGAGAAACATCCCACACAGTTTCGAAACTGAAGAGAACTCTATCTAGTTTCCGTATCTTACAGGGGCATCCAGCGACATTTATGCTTGCAACAAACTGCCTTTTAAATGGTACTGATCTGGTATTCTCAACTGCGAATACGCCATTTTTATAAGTTGATTCCCCCCAAAAGTGTAAACATTTGGCCTGTGTCATTAAAATGTTGAAATTAGAACTGTATAATAGCAACAAGTATGCTATTCGAAATTCCACCATTGTTCGGTTTGCTTGAGCAATCTGATAAAAAGAAAGCATTGACTCAACGGTAACGCTTCCTTTTACAGTCCTGTTCCCCATGTACATACTATGTACTTATTATAGAAATTACAATAATTGGGTGATAACTAGGTACTAACCCTGAACCTACCCCTAAACCTAACCTTAACCCATGTACTTACCTTATATTACCCAGTACTTTCTTAGGTAAGTACACTGTAAGTACAAGTAAGTTAACGCACTGTAAAATTAAGCATTATTACCCAGTATTTTCTTAGGTAAGTACACTGTAAGTACACGTAAGTTAACGTACTGTAAAAGGAAGCGTTACCGACTCAACCACAGATGTAAGTTTGGAGGCGGGACTATCTATTTGTCCAACCAATGGTAGACTGCTAAAATCAAACATTATTTTTGCAATTCCATTCGGTGGAGCAATTACATATTTCAAATTTAACATTACAAAAAGTCCTGTTCACACCAACACGAATAGTAGGGCCCTATAATTTCCGCGATCATGGAATCGCAGACGGAATCGCGGAATTGGCAAATTAACGTGGAATCTAGTGTTAATGCGGAATTTCACGGAATTTTACATATTTGGAATGAAATTCTGTTTTTGTGTAGGAGAAAATGCAGACCAGGGGAAGCAAATCTGGGCGACACAACCCCTCCCGTTATTTCAGCTGCCTCCCCCCCTTCAAAACAATGAAAGCATGGTGAAGCAGCTCTCCACGGCTCTGCTTTCGTCGGCGAAAAAGTTAAGAAACTTGACGCTAAGCCCTCAGTACTGAGCGTGACTTTTATGCAGTGTTTCCCACACATAGACTAATTCATCGCGGTGCGCCACAGAATCAACACCGGCCGCCACATATTGCGTTTCGTTATTAATTTTTTTTAACGCCATTTAAAACACGCAGCGTATTCTTTCAGTTGCATTACCTTTCCCTGCTCTCCCTCCGTCAAATACGAACGACACTGCGCGAGTGAGACAGAGTGTGTCCGAGATATATTTCAGGACAATATTTGTCCTGAAAAGTACTAAGTAAGTGTGATGTTTGTTATCTCAATAAATTTAAGGTCATTCCCGTTTTATTTGTGTACATTTTAATCATTAACATTAAAAGCACACTCTTTTTACGACTAAAATAACAGTAAATGGTAAAAAAAAAATAATAATAATTCCCAAAAAATTAAAACGGAAAATCGGAATTTGCAAAAATTAAAACGGAAAAAACGGAATTTGGAAAAAAATTAAACGGATTTTATAGGGCCCTAGAATAGTCAGCAGACTCAGTACATGTATTTGGTCTGATTTACAAATGCGTAAAGTGGATAAAATGCATTAAAAAAAATGGTAGATGAGTAGGGCTGCCCTCGACTAAAGATTTTTCTAGTTGACTATTAGTCGTTCATTTAGGCGATTAGTCAACTAACAGCACGTGTATATTAATAAGCCAAATCATAACAATGAGCCTTTAATTGCCTATAAATAGCCTAATCAACGTTCAAGCACACGCATCAAGCTTGCCACAGCGCACCGGCAAAAGTAATGATTATGAATGTGTTGTGAAAAAACAGCAAATTATTAACATTTTAATAATTTATAGATAAACTAGTGTTTTCGGTTGCAGTGATGAAGTTGACGATGCTGACTCATCATCTCCGCAGTAGTGCACGCACCTATTTGCACATTCCATAACATATTCTGTGAATATTTGTTTTCCATTTGAATCGGTTCATTTAAAATAGGGCTGGACCCGAATATTCTTATATTCGAATATTCGTTCGGTGGGTTGGTATTCCATTTGAAAATGTGACATTCGAATATTCTGGGGTTTTTTTTTTTTTTCACACCTGGCATCCCCCTTGAAACGGTTCTCATTAGCGCTTGAATATGTTTTACACTATAAAATCTGGTGAAATATAATACTTAACATATAACTTCGTTATAGCTACTTAATAAATATATTTGCTTCTTCTTGGACTACCAAAAGTGTTCCTGCAACAGGAGTATTCTCTGGCTAGAGCGCAAAACAGCGGAGTTTGTATGGACAGAAGTGCATGCCTGAGCTTGTATTTTGGGTTAAGCTGCATTGCTTTGACATTGTGGAAAATAGAATAATAGAAACAAAATGTATTATCCTTTTTACCCGTTATTATTAATTAATCTAAATTAATCTACTGCGAAATATAGGAGAAATTTCATTTTTATCTAAATTTCGTTTTTATTTTTTATTTATTTAAATTTCATTTTTATTTATTTAAATCTACCCTACTTTGTCAGTGAGAAAAATATTATAAGACTACCTTATCAAAAATATTGCTTAAGTTAAAAGACCTGTGTGTGTGTGTTTTATATCACTAGTGCAGTGTCTGTTCTCGGAGCATATAAGCTCTGCTCGCGTGAGGCGCGCCACTTCCCGCTCGCGCTGTTCTGTAGTTTATTAAAAGTTTATTAATTCTGAACGCGTTGCGTCTCGCCTTTCTGTCTGTATTGCACCAAATACGACTCCCTTGTGAAGTCGTTTGGATGAACAGTTCTCGAAATAATCAAAATGCAAACGGACAGACAGACACATGCACATTTGCACACCCACGCAAGGTCTCTCGCTCTCTCCCTCTGTCGAGCTTGCGAGCTCTAGATTCCAGGAGATTTGAACTAATTTGCGGGCATCAGGGAGCCGCTATCATTATGCAGGAGACTCCCGGAACTTCCGGGAGACTTGGCATGACTGAGACATATAGAGATTCCGAAGCTTTGAATATTCGATGTTCATTACTACCGAAGCTTCGAAGCTCAAAAAACGGTATTCGGACCAGCCCTAATTGAAAAATAGAAATTTCAAGTTTTCGATAGATGTATTTCTCATGTCTGTGAGGAAAGTTCACATTGAGTAAGAACAAAAATGACACAGTAAGAGCGCTAACAAGTTCCACACTCCGCACAATCAATTGAGTATGCGCCTAATAATAGCGCACATTTATATAGGTTACCATTAAAGCCAGAAGCCATGTAAAGTTGCTACTACTAACATGTTTAAAATGATAAGCCATATTTGAGGTCGATGTTTACCTGCACATACTATAATTACCACAAGGACCATTAACGAGGTTAACGATCTGTCTCTCACAGACTGCGTGACTTCACCACGAGGGTTTATTTTTTCTTCGACAAACCGACTAATAAAATAATTGGTCGACTAAGCCTCTTCTAGTCGACTAACGATTAGTTGACTATTAAGGGCAGCCCTATAGATGCTAAATGAAAATGCAAATTCACTCGCTGATTAAAAATGCAAATACCCCTGTTACACCGATACACAAAGTGCTGTGCAACTTTCTGTTTCTGACAACACTCAAACGGTATTTTTATGTTTTCAAACAATTTTTGTATTCGCTATGGTGTTTATCAAACCAAGCACAGAGACAAAAGAGTCAGTTCCAGATTATTCCTCTGCCATTTACTGTTTCAGCGCCACCAACCCGTAGGTTTATGTAACAGCAGCATTCTGGGTATGTGACCAAAAGCGGAAATCTTATTGGTTGTCCAGATTTCTTCCCAGTGCAATGTAATAGAGATTAGAACACCTTTAAAATCTTTTGCATTAACAGTATGTGAATGTTTGTGTCAGTCTGAGCAGATGCATTAACCCCCTGGGGTCGGCTATCGCGCCAAAATACTCTGTTGATTTTGATCTTACATATAAGTTTTATACATCATTTGATCCTGTCAATTTTTTTTTGTGTGTATACTCACAATAAAAACAAAGTGTTGTGCTTTTTGTCAAATAAAGAAAAAAAAACATGATGCGAGTTTTGCCTTCTCTCTGTCAGTGAAGTCCATTCTGAAACGCGTCCAAAAATGAACTGTAACTCAGCGAATACTTGTCACACAGGCACAAGAGATTTTTCTTTATGAAGCTTGAATTCTTTTCTTTTAAATGAAGTAATTTATATAAAAAACAAATATTCTCAGTTTATGTAATCTGTATGAAAAGAGAGAGAGGTCAGTTTTTTTCTTTTCAGCTCATTATAGAGCGATTCCAGCGTTATGGACGTGACATTTGCAGTCAAAACGTAAAATATAAATTCTCAGAAAATGCATTTAATACCAATATATTTAAACGTCTGTTTATATGTCCATACTCCTTTAATAAAGGAGTCCAGATGTTAGAAAAATATCAGTCTACACATGCGTATGCATATTTAATATGAGGGAAATACACATGCGTTACGGACGTGACAAAAAAAGACGCGAGTTTGTGGGAGACAACATACTTTGTAGAAATTCTGCGAATTAAAATGCACAAACCAAAAAAAAAAATAACAACCGAAGGGATGAGTGTTGGCTCTCTATAGAACATAAATTATTTATTTTATTTTTCGTTTTTTCATTTATGAGGAAAAAACGTTGTTACGGACGTGACATATTTTCGTTATGGACGTGACCGTTCCGAAATCGACACTTGGCTGACGCTGGAAACTCAGAGAAAATGCTTTAAAAACTTGAACAGAGACCTATTTGTGTGTCTCTGTTGGGTATTTAAAACAACCAACATGTGAGACATCAGTAAGGTAAGGTTGCACAATTCATCAAATTTAAACTGAAATCGCTGTGTTATAGATTAGCCTCCGTTCACGCATAACTCTCTCATGCTGCTAAACTTTAACCAGTGTGGGCATGTTCAAAACTCAATATGGGCATGATATTGCTTGATAATATGGTGTTTACTATCGACCCCGAAAGATACGGAATTTCTAAGAATTCAGCAGCTATAGCATAGGGCGCGTGGGAAAGAAAGTGAGTCGTCATCACGAAAAGCGCGTCTCATATTTCTCTCGCTCGCTCTCTCTCTCTCTCTCAGAGACTGTAATGATGGTAACATTATGGTACTAGTATTAATTGTTTTCTAAAATGTTCTGAAGCACAGTAATAGAGATATGTGCGGGGTTTTTTTAGCAGTAAGTTTGACTTCTTCCCACTCCGTTTCAAGCAATAGATCGATTTATGTTGTAAAGTTGATGAATTCATCTTTTCGTATTGATTTAATCAGAATGCTTCTTGATTTCCTTTGTTATGTGTCATTATATTGCTCGAAATAAATAAATAAATTAATTCATTCAACAAATATGCGCTGGTCAAATCATGCATGATTTAATATGAAGCGTCCGTAACAGTCACGTCCGTAACGCATAATTAGGTTGTTTAGGGCAAATAAGTGAGATGAATTGTCAATCATAACTAGAATGGACATATTTTGGCTTTGTACATAAATTTTCTAATTAATTGTAATAATAGTTATTATACAATATAAACTTTAAATCGTTACGGACGTGACACAGCACTGAAGCGTCGTGACTTCCTAAATATAGCCTTTATAGATTTAAAGGGCAATGCAGTTATAACAAAGTGGGTGTATTTATATCTAAGTCATGCTCCCATCTTTCTGCAAAATGCTTACTGTCAACATAAAGTATAAAAAAAATTGTCTTTGATCCCTCTTTTTAAAGCATGAAATATGTTTGTTTGAAAAAGCAATTTTAGTATCTGTGCACACCTTATCGGAGGCGAATAAACACAGAAATTTCCTTAAAATTTATGACAGCACATCAATACAATAAAATACAGACCCAAATGGACAACTTAGAAAGGATTTTGATATTTTGATAATAACTTTATTTTTTCATGGCAAGGTTGACATTTGCATGGAATCGCCCTATAGCTCATTAAGTGTTAACAGCTGTTCATTCTAATTAATTGTTATTGCACAAATTTTTGCACAGAACTCTCATCTTGGTATGAACAGGCTTTTGACTGTTCACTTGACATTTAACCATTTATTAAAACTTGCAATCCCCCAACTACATGGACAGTTCCCTGGCCTTACAGAAGGCTCAATGATAAAATGTTGGAGAGGGATGCAACTCCAGCCCATGGGTTTTCACTACCTGGGGTCAAACCTGCGAACCTTTATGTCAAGGAACCCAACGCTCAACCTCCAAGCTATGACCACCAGTTCTCGAGCCAATGACTCACATTTGACTAATGATGACAGCAGAAACATTGCACTGTGGCTAGCATTCTTTGATTATTCAGACTTCCCAATGGATTTTTTTCCTGCTCTTAACAGCGAGACCATCTGCACAGACTCAAGATTATTGTGTTTTTTGATGAAGCAATCCATAAAGCAGTATGATGTAACAGATATACTGCAATTTTGACTTTAGTCAACATGATTCTGCTCAAGCCACCGTCTGCAAAAACTCCAAGCATGTAACCATCCGCATATTCTGTTTCAAACGCTGCTGTTGAATCATGTACTTTGACATAAGTTATGAGATATTGATATGGATTCAGGTTTAATCTTATTTATAGTTTTAGAATTATTGTGAAAGACCAACTTAATAGCACCCCAAGTTCACAATATAGCCTATACAGTGGTAGACACAAAACCAGAAAAAAAGGTGTGGCAGACATACCCGAGGGCCATAGAGCTTAGGGAGGGAGGGTTGTGTCAAAGTGAGTGGTGGGACAGCTAGGTCGGGTCACATCAATCTGAGGAAAAAAAAAAAAAAGAAAAAAAAAAGTTGCATGTGTTCATGAGGCAGCAAATGAGTAGGTAAAATATTCAACCAGCATAAAAGGGATCAGAAAGAAACCCACTTGCTCAAATGTCTACATGACAATTACAGTACAGCAATCTTGGACATGTGAAAATGGAAGTAGCATTCCTTTCTTTTCCTCTCAAACATTTAAAATGTGTGCTTGAGGGCGATGGGCCGCTCAAATCAGATCTGGCGGCATCTGACTGAACCTGAGCCATGATTGCAGGACTCTTCCTAGGTGGTAAGCTACAGATTATCTTCCACCATCCCTCCCTCTACCCATTCATTCATCCATTCCTCCAAACGGCGGTTACGCAAACTCTATTGCACACTACTCCCTACACACTAGCGCAGAAAGGTTCGTCACAGCTAAAAAAAAAACACTCATGGGCTGCCAAAGACTTATTTATAGGAGTGTTAAGTGTTAGGCAGACTACCTGTGTCTCATTAGCTATAATTACTACTCAGGGCTCTTGCTGTGCTCAATGACACTGCGGCTCAATCAAAGGGGCGGATAAATGAGCGTAATTTACACTGCACATCAAAAGAGCCAAACACGGACCACACAGCAAACCCAAGACAAACAACTTGTGCTTTTTCTCTCAGTCTGTCTTTTAAATCCTATTATGTGTTAGTGAAATTATCTTGTGGAGAATCTATGCACACACTCACACATATACATGGGTCAAAGACGAGACATCACCATTTTGGTGTCCGCATCAAATTAAATGGATTAATTTTATATACATAAAAAAAACATGTTAAATATGAGTAAATTGTATACTTTATTATATATATATAAAAAAAACAAATTAAATAAAATGTCATAAAAGGTCCGGACTTTGATTTTACCATTACATCTTTAAATAAAAATATATAACATATAAAATATATATTTGTGCTCTTGACATTTTCAAATAAGTGTTGGCTGTGTTGTATTAAAAGGACTATGTCGTCTTATTTTTCTAAGTATTTTTTTTTCTTCCAAAAATGCAGTTTGTAAGAGATCATTCAGTGTAACACAGGGGTAGGCAAGTTCGGTCCTAGAGAGCCGCTGTCCTGCAGAATTTAGTTCCAACCAGAGTTTCCGCTAGAAAAAAATGGTGCCGGTCAAAGTGACCGGCAGAGGTTTCGTTTTACGGACATTTTGATGATATGCCGGTCAAATATCGCCTCTTAATTAGTCAAGTTGAGGAAAACTGGAGGCAGTCTATGTAACTTAAAAAATTACATAATCAGGCCGTATAGAATGCAACATGTTATTATTAGCTTAACTTTCAAATAGACGGAAAAAAACATGAACGTCCGATTGGCATCAATCAACGCCAATTGTTTTTTACTATGGGTTCACACACATTCACTTTTTGAAACATTGAGGCACGGATGTACCTACCTAATACAAATAAATAAAACATCTGCAGTTAACTAGCAGATCATTCATTTAGTTCGCTATTAAATAAGAGATCTAGCGCTAAAATCTGTTGTTTTTTAAATCAAGCTGAGCGCTCGTGTCCGCTGCTATCAGTTGCATGGACGACGCACTGCGCGAGTTGAGCAAACTTCACTCGGACGCGATCTATCACCGTTACGGAGACTCTCTATTCATTCCGGTGAAATCACAAAATAAAATGCACACAAACGTGTCCCTGCTTGATATAGACTGTAACCACTGATGAAAATAGGCTATTCAGTTTTGATGAGAGAAAAAAAAAACTGTATGCGTGCGCGGATTAGAACCACTGATCTATAGGCTATAATGAGATGTTCCTGATTCACCATCGTCTGGCCTCTGAAAAAAGCTTTTAAGGCTAGTCTGCCTGGGCCTGGGCATATTTGAAACGTGTCACTCAATCGTTCGTTGTTTAGGTCTATATTACAGCCGTTTTAGGCGTGCGCTTTATTTGAAATGCAGCATGCGATGTTGTTTCATAACTTTCAAACGGTAGAACCTGTTCCTTTATATTTATAACATAGCCAAAGGTCGGTGTATTTTTGCTTTATACATTTTAGGCTTATTCTCAAATTCAGATTGTGTTAGGGGGGCGGGATTATTAGGCAATTTTAATTGGACAATTTGACCGGAGAGATTTAATTTTGTCGGACATTTCATTTTTTTCCCGGGCAATGTCCGGTAATTACCGGACAACGGAAACCCTGGTTCCAACCCTTATCAAACACACCTGAACAAGCTAATCAATGTCTTCAGGATTACTAAGGCTATAGGCAGGTAAAGTTTCTTTCAGTGTTGGAGCCAAACTCTGCAGGACAGCGGCTCTCTAGGACCGAACTTGCCTACCCCTGTGTAACAGGATCAAGAAGCCATTCTGAAATCATATAAAAAGCAGATGTCATTCGACAGTCTGTGACATCATTAAATGGCACACTGAAGAGTAAGACCATGTGGTGTTGCAGAAAAGTTCATTGCTCTTAAATATTTGACAATTCCACCTTTTCATGGTTAAAGTAAAACAAAAATGCATGTCATTCAGTGAAATGCCAAAAAACACTTATTTTGTTAGATTTAAAAAAAAAAAAAAATTATGTTGTGAATAATTGTGTTTAACTTTAATAGTCATGCTCACAGTTTGATATAGGTGGCCAGTCGATGGCCTGCAATAGAAGTTGTCATTCAGAGTAATGTTTTTGTCATTCAGTATAATGCAAATTCTGTTACGCCAAAGTGTCATCCATTAGACTAAATGACAGTATCAATGTATAAATAACAATTTTAGCATCTTATTTATATTACAGATAAATGAGGAATGTTTAGCACTGACAAATATGTGTTAAACTGAATAAATAATATTTTAATGCATTTGTGTATCATTTATTCAACTGTTATTGATCCATTTTGGATGCCCATGAACAGAAGAGAGAGTTCAAAGAGACTGTAAAATGCCAAAAAGTAAATGGAGACCCAGTAGCTTGGGTGGCACTTTTAAAGCCCATTCACACCAAGAACACTAACTATAAAGATAACTATAATGGTAACTATATTAGCATCCACACCAATGAATGATAACACTGCTTATTCTAAGCATGTACTGCAGTTTTGTTTGCTACTTTAAATGCCGTATCTCTTTAAAGCAAAATAGGTTCTGATTGGCTGTCAATGTTTTTATCATTCATTAGTCAAGTCAAGTCAAGTCAAATATATTTATATATAGCTTTTCAAAATACAGATTGTATCAAAGCTGCTTCACAGTATCAATCAAAACAACTTAACAATGTTTGTTTATTACTGGAAAAAAAGACATCCAAGTTTGGTAGAGCTGATCAATGGTATGATTGGTTAATTAATTTGAATATTAGCTGGGGAGAGAAAAAAATTAGCTCTGAAAGTGATTCCACATTTGATTTGATTGCGATTCCACAATTTCTCTCTGCAGTTATCGTTATAGTTGTGGTGTGAATTCAACTATTCTTTTAAATTTAGAATGAATATTTTAATGCATTTGTGTATCATTTATTCAACTGTTATTGATCCATTTTGGATGCCCATGAACAGAAGAGAGAGTTCAAAGAGACTGTAAAATGCCAAAAAGTAAATGGAGACCCAGTAGCTTGGGTGGCACTTTTAAAGCCCATTCACACCAAGGAAAAAAGACATCCAAGTTTGGTAGAGCTGATCAATGGTATGATTGGTTAATTAATTTGAATATTAGCTGGGGAGAGAAAAAAATTAGCTCTGAAAGTGATTCCACATTTGATTTGATTGCGATTCCACAATTTCTCTCTGCAGTTATCGTTATAGTTGTGGTGTGAATTCAACTATTCTTTTAAATTTAGAATGATTTTTTGAACTACATCTTTATCATTATCATTGTAGTTATCATACTTGGTGTGAACAAGGAAAAGAGAAAGGTATTCAGGATTGCGATTGTCAGAATAATACCTTACCAATATTTCTGAACATTGAGTTCCCCCTAACTACGGTATGTCACCGTATGTAAAAGGTAAACAATATCCTTATTCTGACCTATAATTATTAAAATATATAATATGTGATCATACAAAATCTTATTATATTTTAAATGATTTTTACTTGCATACAAAAACTTCTTGTTGACAAATGGGTTGACCTAGTTGTTTGATGGATATTAGCCAAGTATAAATATTTAAAAATTACAACTAATTAGTATTAGGGCTGCACTGTAATCCTTAAATAGAGTATTTCAATGTCATCAAATGATTCAGGTTTTAAATATGCCTAATAAGATTTTTTGATACATAAATATTGTTCAACTGAATTAAATTTTAGTGGGGTTTTTTGGATGCTTGAAACCCCCTTTACATCTTTGACCCACATGCAGTATCAGCCGATAATCGCATTCTAGGACTCAATCCGTAGTAACTAAATTTGGCCGTTCTCACAAACCGTTTGCAATTTGTTGACGTAAAACCGTAAAATGTTGCTGCCGACGTGCAAGTAAAATAGGGCTGTAATCGCCAAGTCGACTAGTCGATTTATTGGTCGATACATTCTGGCTCAAACAAAATTCTGATTGGTCGATTTTTTGCCGTGTTAATTTCATCAGGTGGAAAGCACTAATTGCTAATGGGAGTGTTTTCAGAGCACCCCTGTTTCACAGGTAATAGTCTATCTTCAGAACACCCCCCTTGTTTTCACTTTTGTTGGATTAGCCCAACCTACTGGAGACAGATTGAAGAAAGTACTAGAAGGCCTTGGTCTGTTTGCTGATCAAAAATAAACATGATCAAAATCTGTTTTATTAAAAATTTTAACCATGTACTTGATGTTTTTTTTTTAGCCATTACCACTTGAAATCATTAGGTATACCACTTAATTTTTGGGTATATGTGTCTGTTTTGCGAAAAACACAACAACTAGAAAAACACAACTAGCCCTTTGCAGGTTCCCTATAGCATTGGGTTTAAATCCAAAATATTGCCAAATAGTAGAGGTGTGAACCTACACTGGTCTCACGGTTCGGTTCGATTACGATTATCATGTCATCGATTCGGTTCAATTCGATATCGCGATGCATTGCGATGCATCGCATCCTCAATTTTTAATTTTACTTCAAAAGTGATGTGTGCGTGCGCGCGCGCGTGTGTGTTCACCTGTTCGGGAAGTCGCAGTGACAAAAACAGAGACATTCCAGTTTAAGTTTCATGGGACTAAAGCCTGATTATGCCATTAAGAAAATGAAATTCTGTCAAATCAATTTTGTTTTAAAGAAATGTTCATTTAAAAGCAGCGCTCATTCATCAGTGTATAATGTTACCCAGGAGACGCGCGCATCAACCGTCACCGAGTCCGCTGTTGAAGACGATCATCCATTTATAATCACGCGTAACAACACAATTGTAATTTGACCATCGGGTGCGGAAGGGTTGCCATCTGTCTCGGTTTGTCCCGATTTATCTTTTAATAACCTGTCCCGGGAAATGTATCCACTCTCCCAAAAGGCTACGTGAATGTATGTTCAAACCGTGTAGCGCGCGCACAGCAGAGAGGGAGAGAGCGAGACCTTGCGTGTGTGTACCTCAAGAAGCGCATGTAACTTGCATGTGCATGTAATGTATGTATGTAAATATATGTAAGAAAGAATGTTTAATTCGCACTCGCGTCTCGCCTCCCACTGCCAGTGTATGCTACCGGCTACCGCGACAAAGCACATGCGCGATAAATGACGTCAGAAAAGCGTCAGTACATTATAACCGGTTATGGTCTATTACTGAACCGATACCGAATCGTCCTCGTCTGCATTGCGGTGCACCGTAGAAACGATTAATTTCGACACCCCTACCAAATAGGCAGTTTTACATTTCGCTTTGAAACCAAATCTTCCGCCACCATCTTGTCAGTCAACTCCTCACTCTTGTGAAAAATTAAATTTGAATTCTGCTGCAACTCTCGTTCGGCACACGCTGCATTAAGCAGACACGTTCAGTTTGTATTGTAGTGTCTATTCTCTAACTGAACTAAATGATTTTTATTACTAAGGTTATAAAAAATAAAAATGACGATGGGGGCGGTGCAGCAGTGGGCAAGTGATGTAACCGGTGTTGTGGCTGAACACCGAAAACACCGACTATCGTAGCAAGCCTAATCTGAATAATCAATTAGGCCTACTCATTTATAATACAGTACTTGCTAAAGCAGATGATCAGAGAAAGCAGGCTACAGTAGCAACTGTCAGCCAAGTATAATGACACATACACACATTCACAACCGATCTTCCTCTTCTAAGGCCACACACGCAAGATACGAATAGTTCATCTAACTTCCCGTTGCACCCAAACAAAAAAAAGTACTAGACACTCACCAAGCTTCACCTTAAAAAACAACAACAAAAAAAACACACCCTATATATAAATTTAGAAAACGCTTCATACCTGAGACCCCCAAATATTTTCACACATAATAAGCATTCACGTCTCTCACTTACATTTACATACAATTTTTCTTTAAGTCATTAAGACACCGTCTTTATGAGTAATAACAACCCCAACAGAACACAGACAAAAAGAGCTACTTTCCCAGGACAAGGAGGGGCTTGTTTTCTTTGGCAAAGCCAAGGGCCAGAGCCTGAAGCCAAGCAGTAACAGAGGAAAAAGTGTCCAGAGCAGAGTTAACATGAAGAAAAGAACACAAATACAAACACACCACAGAACAACAGTGTAGGACATCGATCAAACGTCTAACGATACAATGCATTGATGCCACAAGTAAAGAATTGATATGAGGTACCTTTATTTTCACACATTCTCATGTAATGTCCGTTTACGCATTTCCACAAAAGCGCACATTTTCGTTTACTCACCATACTGTCTACCTGTGTGTCAGATTGCGAATGAGATGCAGCAAAAAAAAGAACGCAGAAAACTTTGTGCCTGCTGTCGGACATAAATTGTGGGTTTGGAAACATTTAGTATTTGCGATAGGCAGATAGCCAGGCAAAGAAACCTCATGTTATTTGTAAACGTTGCCAGTACCAGCTGTAATACTCGGGAAATACTACAAACTTGTCAGCGCATCTGAAAAGGAAACATGGAATTGAGGAAAGTACTTTGGCTGACAAAAAACAGCCTCTGTCACACCACATGATGAACTTTTTCGCCCAGACATTGGCCCAAAACTATAAAAGAGCAACTAGTATTACGTCCGATCCCTCATAAAAATAACCCACACCTAAAAAGAAGTATACTCATCCACACTTTTTGACTAGTAGACTGTTAGACTATACACACAACCACAATGTTTGGAAGGTGGTGCTTTTATTTCCTTTTTAAGTTTTGCGGTTCTCTTCCAAGTTCACACTTTGGTGACACAGTGTTTCATGGGCAGTTGGGTAGGCTAGTAGTCTGCCATTAAGACACAATAGGGATGGGCATTTTTTTATTTGTTTCATTTCGAGGGGGGAGGGGGGCGTCGATCATGGTGATCATAAAAATATTTGAATTAAAACACGGTTATAAAATTAATGTTGACAAATAAAAATATGATATGAAAATAAGTCTATGAAAATATGACTAGAAAAATAACGCTGCTAGATTATCAATAATGCATCAATATAAAAGGAATAGCTGCATGAGGTGAAGATATCCTAGATACACAACATAAACGTTACTGTGGCAAGCAGGGCAGGGCCGAGAGCCATGTGAACAGAGCAAGGTCTCGTATCTCTTGAGATGAGACGAGAGAGGACCAGGCCTGGACCTCTCTTGTTCTTCACTGTCGTCACTCCTTATATCCATCCGGAGCTCCTCAGTGAGATACAAGGCCTTTGTGGTGCGCAGGTGACGCTCATTAGCAATCGCTCCACCGGTCTTGCTCCGTTATCATGGCTCTCAGTTCCACCCTGGTTGCCACAGTTACATTACAACTTGTATCTGCACAAAACTGAGTAAACGAGCAAATTCACTCCCTGACAGTAGATGGCACTTATTGAAAAACAGAAATACCCCGGTACACAAGCACAACTTTTCTTCGTCTGTGTGACGAGAGTGAATTTATTTATGTTTAGTGGAGATTCACTCCTGACAGCAAAATGGAAATATTTTTTAACTTTCTAACATTTACAGAAGGAGAATATACCTGTGAAATGTAACTTATGCACTGAGGAAAGCACATCTCAAAAGCCCCTTTCACACAGCACGTTGATCCCGGGAAATTGCCAGACGACCTTCTGTGTGAACGCAAACACGACCTGGGATTGATGCCGGGATCGATGCCGGGATCGATGCCGGGTTGGGGACCTAGTAACATTGCCGTGTTCAGTCCCGGAACGCGTGCTCTGTGAACAAAAGCCGTAATCAATGCCGTGTCGTAATGATGGTGCTGAAGCCGGGATCGTTCGCCAGCGTGAAACGGTACGTAATGCGCTAGTTTATGATCCAATCAGAGAAAAAAAAATGCACAAGCGTGGTTTCTCGAGAGAGAAATCGCAGCTCATAAGCAAACTATCCACCTTTTTCCTGGTTAGCGAATTTACCCATGATTCATAGCGGGTTTGAACCGGAAGCCGGTTGTCCTTTTCCGGTTCGAAGCTTTATGAAGACTAAGCGCCGCTTGCTCAGAACGCGGCAGTGATGTGCTGGTTAGAAAATATGTGAAATAAGGGCTGCCCCTGCCCGTGCACGACTGAAGTTGGGTTGGAAGTTATGTATACTATATGGGAGAGAATGCTAAACCATAATGAATAATGATCGTTTTCGTAATATATTGCCTATTCTGCATCTCAACGCACGCATAAGCTTGCCACAAAAAAAAAAAATGGCAAAAGTAATGATTATGCATTAAACATTTGAATTGTTTATTAATAACTAGTGTTTTCTGTAAGTGTCGACTGCAAAGATAAATGTGATGATGCTGACTCGCCATCTTCGCAGTGAACGCGCCTATAGAGAGAAATGCACACTTCATACGAATTAACCTATACATAAGCAGAGAGCAGCCCATTTCTGCTCGTTTTTAATTATTTTGTTTAAAAATACACATTTCAAGCTTTATATAGATATGCTTCTCATGTAACTTATACGCTGAGTTTCGTTGGTTAATAAGACGCGCTCCAGTTCACGCGCCCGCGCCTCCGTGTCCTGTATATCTACTATTTGCTTATTTATTATTCCAGGGAATTTGTTGATAAAACATTGATAAAAATGAAGATACAATTAATACTAAACGAAATTCACTTTAAAGAAAGGCTTTCTACAAAACAAAACTTAACAAGTGGTCAAAATCATGTCTGAGCCATTCCAAATGTTTTCCGATATTGGGCATCTTAAGATCATATCTGACTCATCTCATGCGGTTCCCTTTTCATATAATCAACATAGATGAAATAAAAAAAATAAAAAACATTATATCGTGAAACTTAAATATAAAACGAATACGCAGTATATAAATATAAGTTGTTTTTTTTTTACTTATATTTAAGCGTCACACTGCTCCGCTTTGCTCACGTGCGTAGCCTATAGCCTATATGCATGTGTGCCTGATGTGATGGAGGGGTGCGATTTTCGAATAATAATTGAATAATACCCAGCGATCTTCGAATATTATTTTTGCTTGAAATGCCCATCCCTACTGGTAACGTATTACACCTTTTTCGTTGGATGCTTCAGTTTTAGCGCAGCTAACCAAACACGTCTACTCTCTGGCATTGAATGTAGCTGATACGAACCGGACATAGGCATTCTCTCCTTTTTATCATATGCTCAAAGCACCCAGTTTTTAGTTTTTTATCTTCTTTGAATTGTTAAAACAACCAACAACAGCACATGTAGAGCCTGAACTCATTCACTCACTGCTAATACAGGACGAACCGGAAGTAGGCAACCGGGTCGTCGTCACGGCGGCGCTCATTGTTTAGAGCAGAATAAGGTGGATAGACGCTGCTGAGACATTACATGTCACATCGATGTCACGTGTCTTGACCGGATTTTTACGGGTTGTGTGTGAACGCACTCTCTGATTCCGGAAAATCACTGGCAGTGTGAATGAACCAAAGTCAAACGAACCCGGGTAAAATCCCAGGTCACTTTATCCGTGTATTTTCCGGAATCACTGTGTGAAAGAGAGGTAATGGCCCTGTCTGGTAATGGATTTAAACAATACGTGTTATATCTTACCAGTTATTTTAAAGGCCTTAATAAAAAGCATGGCTCAATGTTTAACTTGACCAATGACCATGCTTGTCTGAATGTTTAACTCCCGTTGTGGATGCGCTCTAACAATAACGCTGAAATACAGGAAACTAAAGCACAAAGAATTTACAACATTCTAGCTGTCTATTGAGGGACAGAAAGCTCTCAGATTTTATCAAAAAAGATCTTTATTTGTGTTCCGAAGACGAACTAAAGTCTCACGAGTTTGGAATGACATGTGCGAGTAATTAATGACAGAATTTTCATTTTTGGGTGAACTATCCCTCCAATGCATTAATGCATGCAATTAATTCAAAAACCTTTACAGTTTCTTTTGTTTTTTTTTCCAATGATGACTGCATGTGGTGCAATAATGACAAGAGTTCAGCTGACTGATCTGGACAGCAGATCACTGCCTAGAGGGAAAAATCGATCTACACACACACAAGAATGAGGAAGTCTCACAAATAAAAACAGGTCTATCTGTTTCCAAAGAGGTGACAGATCAGGAAGTGTTGATCAAGATATACACTGACAAAGTTTGACAAAACATGTGAGGTCAGACAGCTAAATTTTAGACATTTCCCTTTTTTCTGAATCCAGTGAATAGTGGTGGGCACATTTTATTTATATTTCCACGCAGAGAACCATAGAAAGACAGACCTATATTTGACCTAGGGCTGTGCAATTTCGCAAATACAAAACTTTTTTTTTTCTCAGGCAGAACCACAATCTTATCACTATTTTAAGAATATTATGCATTGCAAGTCACTGAGTAGTACAGACAAAATAGTTTAAGCCTTATTTTTAATTTAAGCCTTAAAAATAAAAGAAAAAAGAATGATGACAGACCATTTAGGCCAAAGGCCAAATATTATTTCACTTGATTTTATTTAATTATTTCATTTACTTTATTAAAAACAAAGATGCAAATTATAAATTAGGCTACAAATACAAAACAAGATAAAAATGAAAAAACGTTCCTTTCATTTTTTCCAGCTAGGTCTATTTAACAGTAGCCTGCATTGAGAACATTTTGGCGGCTGGCAAAATGAATCTTTGTTCCGCCAAAGGTTTATTTGATCAGTTAATGTGATGATACCTGCTGTTCTGCAGTACTGGTACCCGCTGATACCTGGCTGCTTTAAAATTATCTTATGACTGTTTGTTAGGGCTGGGTAAAAAAAAAATAGATTTCTCGATTTTAAATGAACCAATATCGATTCTTAAATCCCAAGAATCGATCTTTTAGTCTATGCTGTTTTCGGTTGATGAATGAATAGAACATCGCAAAGTCTCTTTCAAGAAAAGTCTGTTCAATTGGCGGCCATATTTGCAACGCCTCCGGGCAGCTATTTCAGGCATCCAAGACCAAGTCTTATCTAATTGAATGGGAGAATCCTGAAATCTCAAAAAACTGCTTGCTGAACTCACAATTAAATAACATTTCAAATCAGCAAAAACATCTGACATTAAAGGACAAATCCGGCCAAAAATGAACCTATGGCTAAATAACACATGGGTACCGAGTCGACCATTCTCTGGGATGCGTTTGCATGATAATCGAATGTACCCAGTTTTAACGTTAGTTTTAGTTTCACAAGCATAGAACAATTTTAAGCATTCACAAGCATAGAACAAAATCATTTAACGCTGTTATTGGTTATTTAAAATATCTAATGGATCAA
Source organism: Gila orcuttii (assembly GCA_026230005.1). Taxonomy (NCBI): domain Eukaryota; kingdom Metazoa; phylum Chordata; class Actinopteri; order Cypriniformes; family Leuciscidae; genus Gila; species Gila orcuttii. Next base: position 33,012,659 of record JAPDVR010000012.1, on the reverse strand, counting down.
CTCACTTATTTAATTAAACCGCTGGATCCAACGGATCAACTCATTTATTTAATAACCCGCTGTCAATCGTGGTAAAACTTCACTGTTTTAAAGGCACAGCCATGCTTGATACTGTCACTATGGTTACCGCTATAGTTATGGCGCTTTTCCACTGCATGGTACGGCTCTGTACGGCTCAGTACGGTTCGGCTCGGCGCGGCACGGTTCGGCTCGCTTCGCTTTTCCACTGCGTGGTACGACTCGGCGCGGCACGGCTCGGTTCGCTTTAGCTCGGTTGCTTTTCCACTGCAGTTAGTACCGCTTCAAAGTGGGTGGGATTATGATCGTTATCATCCGCTCCTCGGCAACCAACAAGAGGAACGTCTGCACTTCTCGTCCACTGACCACGATTCAGCCATTTCTTTTTTGGAAGTTTTTTTTCTTCAAGCAAGTAGTTTTAAACCCGGTGCTACAGCGGTGGCTGTTACTGGCTATTTAAATCCAGCGGGTTTGATGTCTCGCAAATACAATGATGCTGGTAGTGACGATTCTGTCTGTATGACCAATCAGTGATCTGCAGTGTTTTCACGTCACATTTTAGTATCGGTACGGTACGCTTGGAACCTCAACAGAGGTGGTACCATTTAAAGCGAGCCGTACCGTACCGTACCATGCAGTGGAAAAGTGCCACAAGTGAGCCGTACCGAGCCGAGCCATACCGTACCATGCAGTGGAAAAGCAGCAAAGCGTGCCGTAGCGAACCGTACCGTACCATGCAGTGGAAAAGCGCCATTAGTTAGATTGCGGTTGTGACTTCAGCTGTTTGATCATACAGCTGAATGAACATATTCAAGCAGCTACTTTACTCTCCTGAATGAACGAAACATTTTAGGACACCTTTCCCAATTAGGCCTACATTGCATAAACCTTATCTTTTGTGATAAATAATATCATTAGGTAAAAGATCATAGATAGATTAGTTATGGTTATTATTTATTGTTAAATTAACCAAAGGATTAATCAACTATTCAGGAAAAAATCAATAGATTAACCGGAGGGAAAAATAATCGTTAGATTATTGTATTAATCTATAAAAAATAACCGATAGAAAAAATTATGTTCCAGCCCTACATATGATGTTAACTGCTGCGTCGCAACTATGGCTACATTCACACTGTCAGTTCAAATCTGATTATTTGTGTATCCGATTGGAATCTGATCAAAAATTATTGATGTCCACACTGTGTATCGTAACTGTTCATGTCCATGCTGCTCTTTCATTTTCCGGAATATCTGCTGCATTGGTTTCTATGCAATGACGTTGCGTTATTAAAAATTCATGTTCATAAATGTTATTAAAAATTCATTCAAACATGTCTCCGTTATATTGTCACTTTCTGCTCACCCGGCACTTTGCAACAACAACCTTGTTTTGGCAGCGACTTTCAGCATGTTTCCTATTACAACGTCTGACGTTTACATTTTACGTGGCGTGAGACAGTCACATAAACCACACGAAATCCGATCAGACCGGTCAGACTGAAATGGATTACCAGAATTGTGATTTGAATAGGATTTCAAACCACATATGGATGTAGCTTGAAACGGATTTGTAAAAAAATCGCATTTCATGTGATTTTTCGCTGTTCACATTAGCTAATTCTGATCAGATTTCAATCGGATATGCACAAAAAACGGATTTGGACTATGTCAGCATTGGTATTTTGCTCAGACCGAGCCATTGCTCAAATGGTAACCATAATTGATTATTGTACCACCCAGAGAACAAAACAAAAAAGTTAAAATCAATTCTCAAATTGTACCCAATTCATCCATAATAGATAACTGTAGGAGATAAAAATGAGCTCATAAATGACAACATCAGTCATTTTCTTTCATATAGCACCATGAACGACAATGCAAATGAGCTGCAGAGAACATAAAACATTAAACTCATTCTTCCCGTAAAAGCTGATAAGAAACCTTTATAGACCAACGTATGCAAACAAAATGGCATGTTGCTAAGGCCAAGCTGGTTGAAGAAAAAATAAACCAGCCAACTAGGTCATCGCTCTTACCTTCGACCCTGAAACAAGATTAAACTTTTAGTTTCTCTCAGTTAGACTATGGCCATAGCTTTGCTTTTACCCATAGAGTTGGGCAAGTCCTTTTATGATTAACAAAACAAAAACAAAAAATCATAGACTGACAGACAGATTATAGGTTGGCAGCAGCTACTGACTGCATTAGGGAGAGAAACAGTTCAGTCTTCTTTTATCTGTCCTCTGTAAATCTCCCTCTCTCTCATATGCTGATATTAGTAAGAGTAATCCCCTGTTCTTGTCTTAACTATGGAGAAAGAACCAGACGGCAGAGATCATGCAAGCATGTATGAGATCAGAACATGAGCCACAGGGATAAATGGGGGGGGGACGACACTGTTGGGCCGAGAAGAAAATAACTGGTCAGGGTCGGACAGAACCGCCAGCCTGTACATTAATAATGCACTCTGTTCCCTGTGCAGGCTGATAGAGTTTCCCCTACTGCAGTACTTCAAACCAGCACCCAATGCAAACTAGTGCTGCACGATTAATCATATCGCAATTGCAATGTCAAGCCTATGTGATTATATGACGCAAAATGAGCGATTTTATGGAATAAATAAATTTGGGCTGTCAACATTAACGCGTTAAATTGATTAAATATTGCTTAAATATTTAACGCAATCAATGCAGCTTCCATACATTTTTGTCATTCTTTGGCTAGTGTTACATTATATGATCCCGCTCTTATTCGTGCAAATGCTTTTAAACCATTCATGCGCGACAAGACAAAAGAGAACACGCTGCCTGTCAATGTCCTGACTGCAGTGACACACAGAAAGACGCGCGCCAGTATCGTGTGCAGACTGTGCACAGATGGCACACCAGAATACAGTTCTCTTTCGCGCTTGAACAAACAATAACACACAATTTTACCAAAATGTCTGTTTTGTCAAGTATCTTCGTCGAGTACATAAGAGCATCTCTGTAAACAGCGGCTGGTCTTAAAGGGACAGCAGCCAATAAAGCTGTCGTTCAGTTAAGTTAATCAAAGAACAAAGGGAACAGAGAAAATTACTGACTGCTCTTGACTAAATAACTTTTGTAGCTTTAATAAGGATTAGTCTATATTTAATTTATAATTTATGCAGTGCAAACTGTTTGATAACTTTGTTCAATTTCTGTCCTACCTGTTAGACAGTAAAGGCACAGGTAAATATGACATTTATTTTATACTATTGTACTGAGACAATAACAAGTTTGCAGTAATGCAAAGATGTCACTATTTAATTTTGTAGAAAATCTTATTTTAATTTGAAAACACTACATTTAGTTTTTGTTGCTAGTTTGAGTTGAGAAATGCACATTTCAGCATTATCACTAATCTGTGTGTGCATTTTACTTGAGAACCAAGCAAGTTGACTCATGAAATCATTTGTTTATTATATCGCAATCGCATATATTAACCTCAATAATCGCAATTTGACATTTTCCCCCAATCGTGCAGCCCTAATGCAAACTTTAGCATACACAGCAGGGCTCAACAATAAGGTGGACCGATGCTCCAGGCCAGGTGATAAATCAGATCAAACTTTATGACCAATTTATAAAGTTTTTTTGTTCAACTGAAGTTATGAACTCATGCATGCAGATAGTAAAGTGAATGTGCAGAACCCAGCAGTCAATTTACCAGCTTATCCATCTATGAATTTCCTAGGTTTCGTCCCTAACAGATTTTACATTTTTTAAACCATCACGTCATTTGTCTAATATAACAGAGTCTTTTATCATAGAAGAATGCGGTGTTAATTTTCTTGCCAATCTCAGCGAGACAGCTGACAGCAGATCTGCGGTGTCACAACAGCAAGCTCTAAGCATAGGCGTATGGAAAATATGGTCATGACAGTCATCCCCAGCGTTCGCCGGTCTGCCGAATACAAGACTCTGTGTCAGTTCACTTAGCAAATGCAATTACGTAACACTCCTGGAGGGCACAAGTGGCCAGGGGCAAAACGATGTCTGATTATTTCATTTCTGTTGGGAAAAAAGATGGGCCATTAAAATGCGCCTTTCATTTGTGGTCAAATCCAGCTCTGTAAGGCCCGAGTTCCAAAATGCCCACGTGCATTAATTTGCCACCTACACCAGACTGTCCGGCCCCACTCCTACAAGACCCTTTATACTGCACCAGACAACAGAAGATTCAAAATGAAAAGCCCTCACTGTTTTGGTTTCTTGTTTCATTCTTTCATGGCAAAAGTAAAGCACAAAAAACAAGTGAAGAATATGTTTCACATGCAAACATGCAAAACGGATCTGGCCTATATTATGTTTTCTAATTGCAGCTGTTGTGATTATGCCCTTAATAATGCATTAAACAAGAAGAGGGTGTTCATGAGGGCGTAAAAACACTGTCACCTTAGGCACATTTAAATTTAAATTAGGATGGAGAAGCCAATTCATCCCTTTCCCCTCCCTCCTAAGTGACAAAATGATCCCATGGGATTACAACTATATTGCACTGTATATCTCTTTCATTTATGTGTAACTAATTAGCAAGGGGCATTAGTTCCAGTGAAGAGGCGATTACTGAGAAGGTAATTTAGGTTATCAATGTAAATAGCACATTGCAGTAGCTAGGATGCTTGTGAAAAATTGAATAGGAAAGAGTTCTTGAAATAATCAAACAGCTCAATGTGTAAATTGTCATATAGGCTAGGGGATGACCCTAACAGCAATGTATTGTTAGGATGTCTGACACACCCGAAGCGCAAGCACAGAAAGACGTGTGTGATCCCCAATTCAGTTCTCTTTTGTGTCTTATTGCACTTGAACAGTCAAAAACACACACAGTATTGTCAAAATGCCTGTCTTGGCGAGTACTCATGTAAACACAGTCACAGTGTTAGGTCTTAAGTGAACGTAAACAATTGGGAAAGAAATCAGGAGCAATAGGATTAAAGTAAAAGCAGCCTAATACAGTAAACCTGCTGCTGTCTGTCAAACAACAAAAGAAAAAGAGAAAATCACTCACTGCTCTTGACTAAATAACTTTTGTTGCTTTATTATGAATCAATGTATATTTAATTAATGTAAAGACAATGCAGTGTTACTAGTTATTAGTTTGACATTTGCTTATTCAGCTTCTGTATTGTTTCTTATTTGAGTGCTACTGTTACATCTTATGTAAGCCTATCTGAAAAAGTTTATTTCATTTGTATGATCTTTGTTTTATTTTATTTGTTCTATTGTTTGTAATTTGCCTCTTTGTTCCTATTTTCATTTTCAATAACAAAGATCATTTAAAATAACAAAAATAACTAATCGTCCATCCCTAGTTTCAAAGTGTTTTGTTTGTTTACCTGGATGTTCTTGAAGTCTTAACTATATATTACCAAGTTATCCAAAGAGTTGTTGGTATTTAAAAAAAATGTTTATATATATATATATATATATATATATATTGATGTTAAAATTACATTGTCAGATATATGACATTACTTTTTATGTAATACTAAAACACTGCTTTTCAGAAGTTGTAGTGATGCTTTCTTTTCCCAGAAAGAATGTGAAACACATTGGTTATATAATTTTCAGTTTTCAATATAATTTACATTTATTTTACACACTCAAACCAGTATTGTATCGCATTTCGAATATCGCATTATTTATATATACAAGTTATATAAGTATATATAAGTTATCTTGTTATCTCAAGCTATGGAATATCACATTTTTCTTCAATACTGTGCAGCCCTATATATATATATATATATATATATATATATATATATATATATATATATATGTGTGTATGTATGTATGTATGTATGTATGTATGTATATATATATATATATATATATATATATATATACATACATACATATATATATATACACACAAATATACACGCTACTGTTCTGATGTTTAGGGTCAGTACGTTTTTTTTATGTTTTTTTTTTCTTATGCTTACCTAGGCTGCATTTATTTGATAAAAAATACAGGAAATACAGGAAAAACAACTATTTTAAAATATTATTGGGCCATTACGTGTCAAATCAACCAAATTTCAGAAACTTCCCCAGCTCAATTTTTTTATTTTGTTAATATTGTTTCTGAAGAAAGATAAACATAAATAATAGTGATGAAACCCAAATTACAGAAGGGTAAAAATGCCTTTATAAAGACGGCAGCATTTTATTTGTACACAGAGATTGGTAGGTCTATTAGTAAAATCTGTTGACTTTAGTCATCTTTGTTGCATTATATGACAATGGTTGTTTGGCAATGGCAATTCAAAACTGGGAAAAGGCACCTCTTGTGTTTTTTTCCCTAAATGTCTAAGTTTGCATGCCCAAGAAAGAAGTATTAAAGATCTCTTAATATCCTTTTAGATTTTGGTTTTCAACAAACTTTTATTTTGGTATCCATGTATTTTAAGGCCCTATATGGTTCAATTGCATATTGGGGATTTCAATATTGCTCAGTAGAAAATTGCTAAATAGTACACATTTTCAGTGGTCAAAAACCAAATGTGGGTCACTTTTCATACATCTGATACTTTTTTCTTTCAAAGAAAGAATTTCGGATTTCACATGGTTTTTCTATCGTTCTTGTAACAGCAAAGCTGAATTTCCATAACAATGTAAATGTTTTAAAACTGCCACTTTTAATCAATTTGGTGGTGATGGCCCAGTGGATAAGACTCATGCCTTTGGTGTGAGAGACCCAGGTTCGAATCCACTATGAGACACCATTGTGTCTCTGAGCAAGACACTTAACCCCTAGTTGCTCCAGAGGCATGCGACCTCTGACATATATAGCAATTGTAAGTCGCTTTGGATAAAAGCGTCAGCTAAATGAATAAATGTAAATGTAAATGTAAATTTAATGCGTCTTTGCTTAATAAAAGTATAATTTTCTTCTTTTTTTAATTCTTACTGACCCCCAAACGTTATATTAATTATAATTACTTAATTTGACATTTAAACAAGCATTGTTTACATTTAATATATTCATATTTATACTAATACTAAGCTTTTTCAATTCTATAGCATATTCGGTTTTGGCATCAAAAATAATGAAATTTCACTGCTACTGGTCTCCATGATACAATTTTTGTTATGAAGATAACTCCATTTAAAAGGCTTTTTGGTTCTGATCCCGGAGTTCATTGAAGCATGCAGAGATTTCAGATTAAATTATTTTTCGACATCTATACATCAAGATTTAGGACCATTAACTGAAAGAAGGACGTCCAAGTATTTAACACCAATGCAAAATACCCACTACTGTTTACAAGAGACACACTACTGTCGTACTACTGTCATGACACTCAGAGCATCATGTTCAGCAGTAAGCAGGAAGAGTTCACACTCCTCTCAAAGCAGTGATCAGGAGTGTGAACTCTTCTCTGCTGAACATGCTGCTCTCACACCAAATGCTGAGAGGCTGGCTCTGGGACACTAGACTTGTTAACTTCATTTATGACTCATGCACATGTTTACATAAGGCACGCAATAAACATCACTGAGTCTTTCAAGTGACAGATTTTATTAGATGGACAAGATAAAGGGAAAAGAGTTAGTCTGTATTGAACAAAGCCATGTCTGCAGATTAATAACTCCATCACTAACAGCTGTGGAGGTTTACTACAATTTCGTACTTTTTTCTAATTAAAGGAAATGAAAGAGAAAGCAAATTAAAAGATCGTTCAATGTCAATCTGGTGGTTTCAAACCAGTTGAGAGTTGTCAATGAACCTGGTGGGTTTTAAAACACAGCTTAGTAACATCCTGTAACTAATACCGCAGATCTCTATATGATGACTGATATTTCCACCCAACTACAGCTTTGTAACTGTCTCCCTTCAGTCAACCTTTCATACATGTTTCCCAAAAGGCACATTTCTCACGTTTTTCTGATTGGATAAACGTAACTTAGTGTTGTCTCACAAAACTCTATAAAAAGTCACAGAGTGGACTGTGCATTAAGACTTGTGCTTCATATGGTCTGGTTAACTCATGTACGTCACCAATGATGTCCAAAAACGCTGTCTAGGTAGACAGCTCACTGTTTTTTGTGACACAGCCACTGACTCCACTCATCTCTTCTCTTCAAATGCAGGTCAACATAACATAACTTGACTACCAACTGCAACTGATAATATCCCACCAGGGAAAGTGCATCTGATAAGACAACCGATAAGCGTTAAAAGTGAGAGCTGGCCATCTCGGTCTTAAATTAGACGTCGGTTATTTGAGGTTAGTCAAAAAGAATTCGGCCCTTCTTACCTTTTTAGAGCAGCTGCGCTTTTCCTCGTCAGTTAGCCTGCTCGCGCTAGCGCTGAAACCCGATGACTCTTTCCAAAAGATGACGAGACCAACTCGAGCTTTACAATAACAACATTTTACATCCGTTGAACTCTAACGTTCAATCCTATAGCTAATCTTCTCGGTCTTTTTTAGCAAAACACCTAAAAACTCGACGAATGACAACGTGCCCACCTCCCTGTCTAACAGATTGGAGCAGCGCTGGCTAACGGCTTTGACAATCCGCTCTTCTGATAGGGGAGCTGCGGTGTCAAGATTGCGGAGCTAAGCCCCGCCCCGTGCTCGATGCGATGAATGCACTGTATTCACACGCTTAACAAACGGACCATTCTATTTGCTAATTCAGCCATCAATCAACTTGTACTGCTACTGGATTGGCTGTAGCACACGATTCTGTGATACTTCGCTCGGTTTGTCAAAATACACGTTCGTACACTGCGTATAAGTAGTACATAGATAGACTAGAAAAAATCAATACTTTTAGATCAGACCCCCTCTGCTGTTCGTTGTTTATGAGGTTTACTTTTTCGTTGTGAGGTCAGTCGATAGATTATGCAATTAAATGGCTATTGACATAACCCTAAAAGCGATTAATACTCATATTGACAGTAAGTTATATCTGAAGTTCTCCAATCCCTTTCGCAAACATCTGTATCTGTTCAATTAATCTAATCTCGTTTCTTTCTATTTTCAGACTACAGTATCAGTATTTATTCAGGGTATAAGATAAGAAACATTAGTACGTGCTCGAATTTATGGAATAATCAATACTTTTACATATGTTTACATGTACATACACGTTTGTCTAAACGCTTTATATTTGAGACCTTCTTTTTCTGTTTTTCTGTATCTTTTATTCATAAGAAAGAATAATAAACATATGAACGGATATTCAGTGATATTACATGTATGTATTACAAATAACGTCGACAAAATCTTAATTAAATCTTATGAGAACAGTTCACATAACGTTATACAGTCAAATTCACTCGCACAGGTGAAGAAATATAAACAAATATTTAAATTATGATAGTTATATAATGTTTTATTTATTTCATATTCATGAATTTCAATTGGTATTTGCATTTGTCGACGTAGAATTTACAATAAAGCATTCTTCATCAAATGAACATTTATACAGAAAACAAAGAATAAAATAAACAACCGTTTTAAATAATATCTTTCCAAATATTTTGAGGTGTTGTGAGGTTTTTGTTTGGTGCTTCCGGCTTAACTACAGCACTTCCGGGTTAGTGTTGTTGCTGATAAGAGTCGACTGGAGGTCATGTAATAAAGTGTGTCGTTGGTCTTGTTGACTAGTTATCCGCGTAATCCTATGGATACTGCGAAAACAAGATTGTTTTAGTAATCGCACTGTGCCTGTTGAATCAGTCATGTCGCAAGCATCGTCTGGTTTAACTCCGGCTGCTCAAGTCCCACATGCGTCCAGTAAGGTAGGCAGTAAATTCACATGACAGTGTTTATAAACCAAATATTCTCTCTCTACTGCTGTATCTCATGCAGAAATAGCTACTTCAAAAGCAAAATGTGTGCTCGGTTTTCTGTTTACAGGATCAATTAGATCGGAACTTTCAGAGAGTTTCCTCACGCATAGTTTTGTCTTCTCAGGGTCCTTTTGGAGCTGCTTACATTCCCAATGAAGAGGAGAGGCGTGTCTTCAGAGAGTGCAATTCAGAAAGCTTCTGGTACAGATGTGAGTAATATACTGGACCTTGACTGTTATTCAACCAAACATTTTTTTAGCGTTCCTTTATTTTGTTTACTTTGCAAGGTGTTGTCTCAAGAGGCTTTGATTTTGCCTCTGATGAGAAAATACTTAAGAAAGAGACTTGTGAATATGTCTGCTCTCTTATTATTTGCAGCCTTGCCATTTTCCGCCATTGCAATGGGAGTCGCTCAGGTAATGGTATCAAGAGGTAAGTTCAAGTCCAATATTTCAGTTTCTTTTTACTCATGGTTCCCATTCTCATGGAAAACCTAGAATTATCTGGGAATTGTAGGAACTGGAAAAGTAATGGAATTAATGAAATCTTAAAAAGTAATGGGAAGTTCTATAGGGAATATAATTTTTTTTTCTAGATATGCTATAGCTAGAAATTGCTCTTGAAAGTGTGTTCAATCTCAATTATAATGATTTTAGTTATTACAAATAACTATAAAAGTTATGGAGAAGTCATGAAAATGTTCATTCTTTTTTGTTGTTCCATCCAAACCCATAAGACTTTCATGCATCTTTGAAACACAAATTAAGATGGGCTTCTGTCCCTACATTGAAAGTCCATTCCAGCCAAACTTTGATACTTAAAAAAGTTCATAAAGATATCCATATAAATAAAGAAAATTCCATAAAGAAAACCATATGAATCGAGTGGTTTGTCTTCTAAAGACACATATATGCTTTATATGATGAACAGATTTAATTTAGGTTTTTATATTCACATATGAACATTGCTCAACATACATACAGTGCCTAGTATAAGTGAACACACCCATGCTAAAGTTGACTAAATAGAGGAATAAAAATCATCTTTTGGAAATTGATCTTAATGCCTTAATTAAAAAAAATAGGAAAAATCCAACCTTTAAGGACGCCAATTTTCTTTGTAAATGAATAATGTATCGTAAATAAATGTTCTTCCTTAAAATACAGGTTGCATAAGTCAGGGCACCCCTATGTTAAATTCCCATTGAGGCAGGCAGATTTTTATTTTTAAAGGCCAGTTGTTTAATGGATCCAGGATAATATGCATCCTGATAAAGTTCCTTGGCCTTTGGAATTAAAATATCCCCACATCATCATATACCCTTCACCATACCTAGAGATTGGCATGGGGCACTTTCCATTAGATCATCTTTCAATGCAAATCAAACAGCTATTAGGCTAACTGAAATAACACCATGCCAATCTTTAAGTATGGTGGAGGGAATATGATGATGTGGGGATATTTTAATTCCAAAGGCCAAGGGAACTTTATCAGGATGCATATTATCCTGGATCCATTAAACAACTGGCCTTTAAAAATAAAAATGTGCCTGCCTCAATGGGAATTTAACATAGGGGTGTCCTGACTTATGCAACCTGTATTTTAAGGAAGAACGTTTATTTATTTATTTATGATACATTATGCATTCACAAAGAAAATTGGTGTCCTTAAAGGTTGGATTTTTCCTCATTTTTTTAAATTAAGGCATTAAGATCAATTTCCAAAAGATGATTTTTTTATTCCTCTTTTAGTCAACTTTAGCATGGGTGTGTTCACTTATACAATCCACAGAGCACATCAAAAATGGTAAATGGAAGCAAACATTTTAAGGGTTAGGAATAACATGAGGTAGAATAAATGGACAGAATTTTTATTTTTCTTTAATCTGTAAAAAGGGTTTAAAAAAAACTTGTATTGTTATTGTTGATCCCCAGGAATACTTGCTCCATCACCCCGATTTGGCTCTCTTCCAAAAGTTGCCAGTGAGTATCAAGAACAACATCCGGTACAAATTTTATAGAAAGACGCTTAAAACCAAGGTTATATGAAGATGGAGGACTATTAAAAGGCAACATTTTCTCAAGTTCCACTGAATGTATGTGATTTTTATGCAGTTGCTGGCATATTTGGATACATTGGTGGGAAAATGTCTTACATGAGGGTCTGTCAAGAAAAGTTTAGGAAACTGGAGAACTCCCCACTGGGAGAGGCACTACGACAGGGACGTCTGCATAACATGACTTCTGCGTAAGAACACGTTACAGCATTGCACATATTTCGTTTTTTTTAGTTGTTTCTGAAAATAAATATTTTATCTAACATATCCTTTCAAACCAAAATACATTATTAATAAGTAATTCACTTTAAGACAAGTAATTTTTACACGCAATAATAAAATAAAAATTATTTTTTTTTAAGGGCAAACCAGTCAGAATTTTCAGATCTAAACGCATCAGAATCTCAACAGTCTGGTTCTGAGTCTGTTTCTCAGCCTGCAACAGAAGTCAGTTCTATGCCTGAGAGCTACAGCAGTTACACAAGTGACTATACCTACAGCAGCCCCTCCCAATCATACGACCCCACTCCTTTTAGTTCTGGATTCAGTGATTCTGGTCCCGTTAACATCAGGGATGATAATTCTTCTCAAGGTACTGCCACCCTTGCACATGACGACCAGATCATACAAATATACATATAATCCATATAGACATATAATCATACACACTTCTATAAACAAATATAAATTTGTGTACAATTGGCAAAGAGGAAGGACATTCGTCATTGAATAAGAATTTGTCATCTGATTGGTAGACGTTTAACAAGTAGTTTGCATTTATCCCAAAGCGCCGTTCTATCCAGATGAGGATGTGCCTAAGAAGAAGCCAGTGTTGTATGAGGAACTGCGTAGCAAGAACAGAGAGAACTATGAGGTCACTCTTACACAAAAAGCTGAAACACTGCTGAAACCACAAAGAGAGATGGCGGCACCTAAGGAAGGTGAGCTTCAGTAACTGATTTCCCTAAAATTTTAATAAGTCTATAGCAACAATGATTTGTGAGACCTATAAGGATTCTAAAAGCCAGTAAAGTTAAGTTGGCCTTATCTTGATGAATATTTAACATATAAATGTCAAAGCATCCATGAAATAATTTAGAAACCGTTTTGTGTTGGATTGCTAATTGAAAAGATAGTTCACCCAAAAATAAAAATACTGTCATCATTTACCCACACATATGTAGTTCCAAACCTGTATGAATTTCTGAGAAAGAAGCACAAAAGAAGATATGTTGAAGAATGTCAGTAATCAAAACAGTTGTAGCCATTGACGTCCATAGTATTTTTTTTCTACTATGGAAGTCAATGGCTACCGTCAACTGTTTGGTTACCAACATTGTTCAAAATAATTTCTTTTTAGTTCAAAAGAAGAAACAAACTCATACAGGTTTGGAACAACAACAACAATAAATGATGACAGAATTTTTTATTTTTGGGTGAACTATCCCTTTAATACTTCCACTGACATGACTGTTGAAGCGTTGCATAATTATATGGCATCTGTATGAACATTCCCGTTAATAATTATTTGGTAAGACTTTAGGTTCCACTATAATAGTTAACATGAACTAACAATGAATAATACGTCTAAATATCAACACTTACTAATACATAATTCAATATCAAAATTTTATCAAAATCAAAATTTATAATATTATTATTTAATAGACCTGAGCTAACATTAAATAACAATGAAGCTTTATTTTTATTAACTAAATTTAATGAATATTAATAAATACTGTAACAAATGTATTGCTCATTATTAGTTAATGCATTAACCACTGTTAACTAATGGAACCTTTTTGTAAAATGTTACCAGTTATTTAATAATCTCAATGTCCTTGTATCTTTTAATCCATAAACCGGTTTCTTTCTTACCTCTCCAGTTAAAAAGAACCAGTATGGAGATGCTTGGGACGAGTAAGAGTGACCTGGAGAATCAACTGTCTGAAGAGCTCACGATCCATACGCAGTGACTTCTGTGGAGTTGTCACGCCTCGTTCTGCCAGATCCGACCAAAAGCTGCAATCAAATGCTGAATTGAAGATGATTGTATTTTAAGGAGCAAAACTTAGTGTGGGAAATGAATGCAAACCTGTTAGAATAAAAATGCTTTTTATGGCATATGTGGTTTGAAAACAAATGTTTATATTCTTGGCTTCTAGCTTTAAGTGGATTTAAGCTAAAGCATTTTAACAAAGTATCAGTGTTTTATTGATTAGGACATTGTCCAAATATGCTTGAGATTTGTTAATAAATACAAGTACTTTAGATACAACATTCTTCAATATAAACCCAGGAAAATTGGGATAGAAGAAAAGTGTCAAAGTTGATTTATTCACTGAAATTATAGTCCAGCCAACATTAAAGCTGTGCACAAGTGACGATTATGACAGTGTTGTACGTTATGACAGTAGAGGTGTTTAGACTTGGACCCATGATAATAATGACATCATTCACTGATGTTGCAGTTATTACAGTCATGTCCTCTGAGCTGGAGATAAGAGATAAAGGTATGTGTGTTCTGAGGTTTAAAGTCTTTTTTTTATATTCTTTTGATTAAGATTTACAATTAAATGTTAAATTCAATTAAAGCCTGTGACATATATAATTCATTCACTGTTCTTTGAATCCTTGTTTGTGAATGTAATTATATATATATATATATATATATATATATATATATATAATGTTTAGTTTTTTGTTTTAAAGGAATCTGAGATGTGGATGACTTCTTTCTGCAGTACAATATTATGATCCCACTCAAAGGACATCTCTTTACTGTCATAAAATTGAACTGAAACCTCCACTCCCTCTCTACGTAGTAAACACAGAATCAGAAAAGTTGAGCAAATATTGGTTTATAACTATATGAGGTTAGTCTCTTTCCTGGAGGAAGACTTGAGCTACTCCCGGACTAAATTAAGGCTTAAGTCAAACCTACCATGAGGCAAGTTTAGCTTATGATTAACGTTGTTTCTCAAAGAAGACATGTTTTACTTAGATGCACACAGTCATGGTCAGAATTATTGGCACCCTTGGCAAATATGAACAAAACATTCACAAAAACCTAACCTTTCATTGAGGTAAAAAAAAAATACTAAGTAAAGTAAAACAACTGAATATTTGTGAAGCTCAATAATCGTTTGCTGCACATCAGAATATTCTTTGGTTGTACGCATTGTGGTGGATGATTTAGCGAATTTGACCTTTTTATTCCCTCATATCAATAGTCCTGTAATGCCGGAAGCCATGGCTGGACAATTGTACCCTGGTGTGCTAAAAATTGTAAATATGAATGGGAATATACTTTTTTCACTTATTTCACTCATAATAATTAGGGGGTACAATTACCTAACCCACGTTCATTTGTTTTACTTGTTGAAAGGTTGGTTAGTTTTTTTTTTATGAAAGATCAAAAGGATAAACAATACAGATTTATTGCGGTCCTTTTCTGCTGCCATTGCTCTCCTTGGATTAGCTTCTCAGTTCCATGCAATTTTAAGATTTTCTTGGTTAATTTCTTGTTTTATTGGCAACCTCTGTCATGCTAATTCAGAGCACAGTTGGTTTTAAATAAATCTAGTTTATTTTAATTCAGGATTCCATAGTTTAGGTGTTAGTTAATCTGTACTTAATCTGTATTTCAGAAAGCCATTTTTAAACCACGATTAACTATTCTAGATTAAAGCCTATTTAGTCATGGTTTAATTTAAACCCTGTCCGGAAAACCGCCCCTATACATATTACAAAGAGGTGAATTCATTAGCACCAGATTTAACACTAGGCTACTTGAGAACATCTACAACAGCATACATTCCTTATTGTTACATTGTTACCTCAAATCCCTCATGCACAAACACCACAACTATTAGTGCTAAAACATCGCTGCCATTTGACACACCTACTATGGCTCATTTCAATAAATAAACTACCGTATGTTGCATAAAGGTTGTCTAATTTGCCAACAGCAGTGTCTTGGCGCCCCCTGCTGGTTAGTTAGTTTTAAGGTCCATTCAAGAAGATGTCAGCTGCTTTCTGTTGTATCATTTACAATTAGAAAATATTAGGGCTGTCAGTTAAACGCGTTATTAACGGCGTTAACGCAAAACCATTTTAACGCGATTAATTTTTTTATCGCGAGATTAACGGTCTTTTTGGCCTAGCAAACTTTGTAGTTTTTTTCACATGCTTTTGCAACAGGACGCGGCATGCGCGCCGCTGCGCTATGAAACCCATTCATTTCAAGGGCTTGCGCCGTGCGAGGACGTTTTGTTGCTTCGTCGACCAAATCGCAAGTGGATCTAGCTAGACCGGAAACAAAACAACAGGCACGCGCACACACTTGTTTGGGCTTGCGAGCCGGCCAAATAGGTTAACGTTACGTTTTGAGTGACGAGCGCGAGACGCCGAAATGGATGCCAATAAGATTCTGAATGGAAAGTTTACTTTTAAAAAGTTGCCAAATGGTTCCATTGACTAGACCAAAGTGATCTGTGTGTTTTGTCGTTATGAACTGAGCTATCATCATCGCAGCACGTCCAGTCTGAAATACCACTTGATGATGGCCAAGCACACACACACAGCTGATGCGAACTCTCCGCCCCCTCGTCAATATCAGTACCTCGTCAGTATTTCTTTCACCCTTTTATTGATGGACAGTGCTACATTGAAATTATTTGCTCCAGGTGAGAATGTTAGTGTGAAATTGAACACAGTATTGCCAATGTTGTTTTCAATAAAAAAAAAATGTGCACAAAGCAAGCAATCCACTTTTTTCATGTTTATAAGAGCATTAAAATGAGAAAAAATAATGAACAAAAAGAAATCAAGAGACATTTAGAATAGATAAAAATGTGCGATTAATCGCGATTAAATATTTTAATCGTTTGACAGCACTAGAAAATATATATATATTTTTTTTTTGTTAGAAAAAAATACATAGAGTGATGAGCAGTGTCCTGTTGATCCTGCAACAGAAAAACGAATATATTTACCTTTAGCCTTGATTACACATATTGTTATCCTCATATGAACAAAGCCAGAGTGGTAGGTGTGGTTCAGCGTACAGGTGTTGACAGTGGATCTTTTGTGTTTAGATATAGGGGTGTGTGTGTGCGCGTCTGTTTTTATTTAATTTTGAAAAAATTACCTCAACTCTGAGTGGGTTCATAAGGCGTTGTTGAAGCTTGTGCTTCTTGTTGCTTGCACTTTTCACACACATGGATGCAGTGTCTGTATAAAGGACACCATGAACAGACATTACTCAAATTGATTTCAGTTCCCAGAGTGCAACGCGTTAATGACAACACGTTAATAACATGTATAACCCACACATTTTGATACTTACTTATGTCCAGGTCTATAGCCACCTGGTCCAAATCCAGAAGGACCAAAGCTTTTTGTGAACTCTGGTCCCAGTTTATTATTGAACTTCTCTTTGCAGGCCCCAGCATAGGACGCTTTGCCTACTGCATAACCCACAATACCCGCCACTGCAGAGGAAAGTAGATTGATGAGTTTGTATTCCAGCTGTATATTGCCACTGTATTGATGATACAAAGCATGCATAATAATATGACGTGAGAAATTACATTATTACTCAAAAGGGACTTACAAAGCAGTTTAGGGAAATACCCAAATCGCTTGGACTGTTTCCAGATACCTATAAAAGTAGTAAATTACAAACTAGATTATCTGTTTTTAATTAATCAAAATTAAAAAAGAAAAAAAATCAGTGATTTAAAGACTTTATATAGGGGCTGTTCATACATTATGCATTTTTCAATTCCACTGCATTGCTTTTGATTCTTGTTCTGTGTAAACATGAGCTAGATGGAAATGTTGCGGTAATCTCTGCTGCTGAACCCAAGTTAAAAGTTGTTCCACTACCCTGCATCCGTAGTTTTAAACACAAAAATGTGTTCTGTGTGAACTAGGCTATTTAAAGAATAAGTGTTTCATTCATAAATGCATGACTGACAGACTGTTGTAACCACAGTTTTTTTAGTACCGTTGCCCCTTAACTCTATGTCTAAAACCCAACAGCTTTGTGTAATGAATGCTTTTTCCCATTATGTAGACTGAATCTTACCGCTGTATATGAGGCCACCAGTCACAGCCACGCTCCCGGTAGAGAGCGGAAGAGCTGTGGAGACATTAACAGGTCAGAGGTTAAAAAGCTACACATTATGATTCCAAATTCAACATCTAAATACCAAATGGTTCCAACACCCATTTTTGGAAATGATTCCCGCTCTCCAAAGGGGATGGTTGGATAAAAAGGTGCTGATATAATATCTCATTTCTTTAATTTTGACCTTCTAATGAATATTTGGTTACATTGGAGAACTGGGTCACAGATCACTGTCAGCGGCAAACAACTGGCAGACTAAACTTGAGGCTTATGTTTCCCCCAACACAAACAGTGTTAGGGTTAATCCAAATTCAAAACAAAAGCACTGGATAATAAATGCACTGTTTTACTCCATTGGCTCTTTTTTTTGGACAAACATTCTTAAAAATACATGTACACACACGTCAAATCCCTTTTACCAAAGCAAACAACCTGTGAAGATCATTCAGAGGTGAACCTCTCCTATATGTTTTGACTTATTTTTTTAAAGTAAGCTACCCATCACCAAAGACATTATACAAATTGTGTAACTGAACTGAACAAAAACATCATATCAGGTCATATTTTTTTTTTTTTGAATATTTATGCGTTTCAAAGAAAAAAGAAAGTTTGTAGCAACATGAATGTTAATGATGATGGCATTTTCATTGTTGGTGAACTATCACTTTATAGTATAAATGATTACTTATTTCTTTACCTCGATACCAGAAGCTCTCGTACTGACATTCCTTCCATATCTCCTTCATATCTTCCCTGGGAAAGCGTCGATCTGTTATGGGGCATTGGAATTGCTGTAACAAGCAAAAAGGTCAGAAAAAAGTAGCCCCTAATATTCCTCTCCTGTCAATGAACTTAAGCATACTAACATGCATTAGGCTACTGCTGGTTAAATGACACAGGAACTTAAATGTATAAAGTTGCCTCAACAAAACATTGTTTGAAATAACTTTATTTCATTCTTATTGTACAGACCTAAACTAATTCTGTGTAAATGTAATTAAGACAATTAAAATTTTTTTTTTTTCATATTTTATTCATTATTACATGTAATGTATAGAATAAACATACAAGAAGCTTTAGAATAATTGTTACTCACTCACTGAATCAACTAAACCCACTCCATATCAGCCCATAGCCTAAGCAAGCACCACTCTTCAGCACAATGGTAACCACAAAATAATAATAAAAACATTACAGAAACTTGTCCAACGTAACTGATTATTAAACACCAACATGTTTTTCCCTTTATTGAAAAACACATTAAAAAACAGCATGCTAGGAATTACAGATCCACTGTCCAGTAGGTTGTCATCAAAAATGATTAATGTATAGTCCCAACACAAATGGATTAAAAAACTTAAATTTTGAATTTATTGGCTGATTTATTTTTCTTCAGGAAGTCACAACCATTTATCAAGCTATTTCCTAAGTTAAACAATCATCACATGGTTCTTTCAAGCCAGCTGGCTGCTTTCAAAGGATATTCTGTAGGCAACATTTGAGCACTTTTTTAAATGCATCTAAAATCTACAAAACCCCAATTTACATCTTTATGTCTTTCTGTGTAAACATGGTGACCACCATACAGAAGATGCAGGCCTTGTATCACAAAGTGCAGTGAACACCTGGTTACTATCAGTCTACCTGCTATCAACCACATGAACATTTCTCTGAACTAACATTCAGATGATGCTGTGCATGCATTTAACAAGCTATTAAACACTGACACAAAGAACACTGCTCTCCAACAAGACCCACATTAATGCTAAATATCTTATTTTTTTAATGTTAAAAGACACAACATGAATATTTAGCTGCAGTCTTTTTAAAAGATAAACAAACGTCTCAACACTCTCCTACCTTCCACCCAGACTGGCCAGGTTTTGTATCCACCGGTCCTTCTGCTTCTGTCTGATGTCCTTCTGTGGTCATGTCTTTTTCAGCCATGTCTTCCTCACTTTTCACTTAGTCTGTTCTGCTTCTTCTGTTTCTACTACGTCTTTCTGCTGTTTTTCTTTTGACCTGCTCATTGAGCTCCTCCTCTCCATTCCTTAACTTTGTACAAGCACCTCCCTTTGGGGGCAGTGCTGTGGTGTCCTGTACAGAGGGCTGCTTTCAACCCAAATGCAACGTCATGGTTGCCCTGCAAATTACATGCACATGAACACTGTGCTATTTGCATTTAATCACTGAATTTAGTGTTTTTAGTTGAAACTTTGTATTTGAAATATGAATAAAAATATATTAACCTAATGATTTGATACTTTACCCAATTCTGCATGTTTTTTTTTTGTAGCAGTCTCATTATATCGTGCTTAAAAGACCTTAGAGTGCTGGTGTTTTACCAATGTCAAATGTCCCCCTTCAAAGTCATTTGAGTTTTTTGAAGTGTGCCGATTTCCTGTTTTGACACATACTCGTGTCAGCAACCTCACCTCTGTCCAACATTCACTGCCTACTCTGATAAATCTTTATCGCACAATTTCACCCTAGATAGACGCACCCTTGGATACATTCACACCGCTACAATTCACTCTGTCATTTTCGTAAATTTGGAAGAATAAGGGTTATACATACTTGCACTGCTCAAAAATAATCTTTTAAACTTTAGCATTCGAAGACCTGACCAATCCAAGAAACACATTTTGAAGACACTTGTTATTTTCAGCAGAAAGAAAAGGTCATAAATCAGTAGGAAGAAGAAGAGAAGAGAGAGGCAACATAAATAGACTGCCAGAGAAATAAGGGTGCATCAAATCAGAATAGCATTGAATAGCTTTCATGCATTGGCAAGGAATTATGTATAGGGCTATTTTATACCTAGATGCTGTACTAAGAGGTGGACAAAGTACACAACTTCCTTACTTGAGTGAAAGTACAGATACTACTGGTCAAATACTACTCCGTTACAAGTAAAAGTTGTAAAGACCGATTTTTACTTAAGTAAAAGTACAGAAGTACTCGTTTTTAAAAGTACAGAAGTACTCGTTTTTAAAAGTACTTAAGTATCAGAAGTAAAAAGTAAATGTCAATGCATTGTTTTATTATTGTTGCAGTGTTGTATGTAATACTTACAGTACCTTGTGCCTCTGAATCTATGCCTGCCTACCCTCATATCAATATCAAATTTATTTCTAGAACACAGTTCCAGTAGTGGGATTGAATGTTAGATTGAATAAGTGCACTCAATAACGTCCACAATGGTTTCGGACACCCAAGTGGCTGTTCCCTCAAATAGTGCCCTATTAAAACTTTTTTGGCTTTTAGTATGAACATGTTAGCCTTATTGTTATCTATAAGCTAGTGTGCTCCAAAACAATGACAAAACTTCCATTTAGAAGACCAAACACAACATTGGTTGATGTCAGAATCCAACGTCAGATTGACGTTAATCTCCAACTTTGGACAGACGTTGTATTGTGGTTGAAAATAAAAATCAGGTTGACGTTAGAAACCAACATCAGTTTCCAGAAAAAATAAGTAGGCTACAGATACAAAGTAAAGTACAGATACTCAAGTACAGTCCTCAAATAAATGTACTTTGTTACTGACCACCTCTGGCTGTACTTGAATCTACAGGGCAAAGAGAAAAGATATTCAGAGGCCTTCAAATAATGAGACACATATTATTGTCTATTAAAACAATGCCAGTTTCAATAGAAACAAATATTCAAAGTCACTGTTTTCATGTGTTGATATGGACGATGAGTGGTTATTTTCACAGGTGCTTTATAGTGAATCCATCTTTGTCCATCTCTGAACACACAGCAAAACAAACACTAAGTATCATACCATTGTAACCACACTTGACAAATGTTAAATATAGGTTAACAGTGTTTAAAAAAAAAATTTAACTGAAAAGAAAGTCCTTGGACGTCACATCAACTAATTAGATTTTCCTCATTGTAGTCCTCCCCACTACATTTTTATGCGTTTTGTGGTGAAACATGAGTCTAATCTGTTTCTACAACATGAATGTGCTACCGGCAACTGAAAACACAAATTTCAGAGGCGGGTACTAAAAAAGTAACAATCAACACACATTAAATAAACTTCTAATCAAACACAGGCAGCTCTGATTACCCAAAACAAAAAGCGACTGATCTGTAAACAAGATCCTCATTTTATAGAAGGAAGAGTACTGTATACTGGATCTGTTTTAACCATAAACATGTATTTATGGCTACATATTTAAAGCTGCATTCCGTAACTTTTTTGGGTTAAAAATGATCCAAAGTAGATAATTTGATGTTTTATCAATGATGTAATGATGTTTTTAATTCCAGTGGTACTGGTGGATTTCCGCTGGAAATTTGAGCATGTCTTTCCATCATTACGTCAGATCTGTAGACATAAAGAATGTGTCTCGGCTAGTAGGCTGTATTGCGTGTGAGGATGTTGGAGGTGGAGATTTATAGCCTTTTCTCACAGAACTTGATATAATTAAACTTATCAATTTGATGGCGGATCCAGAAAGGTTCAAACGACAATCACCAGTGACAACTGGACATTCACCCGTTGTAAGATGGAAAAGACTTCGTTCGGACTTCGGAGTGGCTACAGAAAAAAAGAGACTGCCACCGGGCCCATGCGAAAACAAGGATAAATATTTAAGGGCATTAAATGAAGTCACGCAATGCTGATGTTGTTAACATTAAAAATTTGAGAACAAAGAATAATTTGCACGGTTTGATGTGATATGATGAAATGATCGTTCGATTTAATCAGCGTGATTTACTGCAACGATTTTTTCCCCCTTAGTTGGTCACAAAAGTGAATGTTGCTTACTTGTTCAGATGACATTATTCTTATGGGTCATACTTCCAAAAAGTAGAATCTGTGATTCCGAATGACAGTATCTACACCGGCGCGGTGACTGACAGCCGCGCATTCTCCTCAAAACATTGGATTCATTCGCACTGTACCATGCCGAGGCACAACCCACGTAAAGTTGATAATTCCGCGAATAACTGCAATTGCAGATTTCGAACAGAAATGGTGACAAAGAGGAAAAACTACGGACTGCAGCTTTAAGTATTGTAAGAAAAAATAAAGTGGACGTTGAAGATCTCAAAAATAAAGTCTATTACAGCATAGCAGTGGCAAGGCACACGAAGCACCTTGGGTTCATCGGCGTCAGACTGAACCCCGAACTCATCCCAGCGTAAACATTTTATACCGTATTACATCCGTCTTCCCCCTCAGCATGTAAATGAAGCTCTCTTTTAAATGTAAATTGAGAATAACAAATTCGTCTTCTCTCTCAGCGTGGAACTGAAAATCTGTATTAAATGTCAATTGAAGAGAACAATAAAAGTGGTATACCTCTGTGTCCATGTCTTTGATATTCTTTCAAATAAGAACGGCCAAATGTTTAAAGTGATACGGCCACATGTTTAAGGTGATAACATCTCTTTGAAGCTCCCTAATCAAGATGGTTCTTGAATACCCACTGTCATTCCCACGCTATAGGTAATAAACGTGACTCTGTGATACTTTTAAGATTGTAAGGAATTAATTCTATGATAAATAAGCTCTTTAAGTGAAGGAACATTTCAATACATCTATATTGGAGTGGAAGTTGGATCGGAGCAGTCTATAATTTCTTACAGTATTTTATATTTTTATACATAGTCACGTGACTTGTAAGGTCACATGACTAATCAAAACAGAGTTATATAACAACTTTTTATTTATTTTATAGTTTTTTTCCATATCCTCCCCATAGAAAAAGGCGATTTGAAGTTACAAAGTTACATGAACATGCTGCCGGTGTTACTATATTCAGTTCTAAGAGGGTGAACTTAAAGCTGTTGATTGCAGTAGGCTACCCTTAATTTAATTTTTTTAATCAATTGGATAGGCCCAGGAGAATTCTATATGATTTTATATCCCCAATATGTTCTTTGAAGCATAAACATAAAAAAGCATAAACATATGTTTGCAGATATTTAGGAAACATGCTAAGTTCACATACTCGTTTCTCTGAAAAATAATGCTACAGCCAGAATGGGAGCATATTAAAACATGGATAAATCAACTCATCAACTAGTGTGCAAGTCTCCTCAGCTTTCATTGGCTACGTTTACATGCATAACTTTAATTTCAATCGGACTGAATTCATTCCGATTGATGAATCCGAATGTAGTGTTTACATGAACGCTAAACATGTGATCGGGTTGATGTGCGCGTTTATATGTCACAAGCTTCAAAATGGAACAGATTTTTTGACATGTGCACACAGCATGAATATACAGAGTTTCCTGCTGTTTGCGCATAACAACCATTCTCCTACATTGGTTCATTATTTGTTTTAAACAACAGACTTAACATCCATTTCTGGTCATAATTTGGAGACAGTGAACATATGAACCGTTGTGCCATGCTGCTTACATTTATCACGCCGTAAAAATGCCCCTCCCTGCGCCCAAAACCATGAGAATCGTCGTCTGTGCATGAGAATCCGAAACAAGGACTGGTGGGATGTTGTCCTGCTCCGCTTCACAGACGCTGAGTGAAAGGAGAATTTTAGAATGACGGGACACTTATTCATTCATTCCATGCATCATAGGCCTCATTACGCCATTTCAACGACATTGCACATCCGCAGTCCTTATTCAGTTTCGGTTTTCAATCCGATCAAGTGTTTACATGTTCTCTCTTTCGGATTAGAAAAGGAATAAACCACCCCTTTCAATCCGATCGAAATTTAATTTGGATCGGGCTCAGTTGGATTGATTGCAGTTTTTCTCAAATGCTAAAACACAAAAGCCAATCCTCTAAACCAAATGACCAGTAGTCTAAACACATTTACTAAATCTACCCATCAATTTCCAATATCATAAACACATTTCACATGAAGACACAATTCACAAAACACAATCCTCCGTTCTCATAAATCTTAACACATTTTTCCTTGCTAAAACACAAGTTGCAAAAGAACTCTGCTCATATTCTCAAATGAAAGCTCATGTGATGCAAAATGCTTGCCACAGTCAGCAATATTTGTACACAATGAACACACCAGGCGTCATTCATTACACACAACGACTCAAAATTGAAGACACTTGTTGCTAATGCTGTGACCACGTGTATAAAAGCAAGTTCAGAGTGCACAGTTTGCTGAAGATTCCAAACAAACACAATGGATGAAGGCAGAGTCAGGGGAAGAGGAATTCGAGTCAGAGGAGGGAGAAGAGCTGGCCATGGAAGAAGAGGGGGAGGCCAACGAGGAAGAGGAGGAGGCCAATGAGGAAGAGGAGGCCAACAAGGGAGAGGAGGAGGCCAACGAGGGAGAGGAGGAGGCCAACAAGGGAGAGGAGGAGGTCCAGGAGGGAGAGCAAGACAACCTTGCACGATCATTACGGACGAGATGCGAGCAACAGTCATTGACCATGTCATTGTCCATGGCATGACAATGGCTGAAGCAGGACTAGGAGTAGGAGTAGGTTCACCGTGGCCAACAGTATCAGGGCATTCAGACAACACAACAGGTATTGTATTCTATTGCTTTCTTTGTCACAATACAATTTTATAAGCCTGTGAAAGTAGTCTATTGGTTTCAAATCAGTTGTTACTGTATTGTAAAACATGTCAATTGACAACACGTTTCTTTCTTTAGAGTTGAAAGAATGCCACATAGAGGTGGGAGGGTTGCCATATTTACAGCGGCACAAGAAACCCTCATTGTGGATATGGTTCGTGAGAACAACCTCATCAGACTCCGGGAGATCAGAGACAAAGTCATTGCCGATAATGTCAACTTTGAGAGCATTGATGATGTCAGCTTGGCCACAATAGACCGAGTTCTCCGGCGCCAAAAGATGTGGATGAAACAGGTCTACAGGGTTCCCTTTGAGCACAACTCTGCGCGACACAAAGACCCTTTGTTACGAGTATGTGCAAGTAAGTATACATCCATGTTCACAATACAGTTAGTGGACATACTGTGTTGCTCAGTGGCCTACATTACTTCTGGACAATACTGTGCTACCTGATTGACTGTTGTTCTGAACACCTGTGCACTTTCACAGAGGATATTACAGTTGGACGCGATGGCCAGACCTCATGAGTACCTCTTCCTGGATGAGGCTGGCTTCAACCTGCAGAAACGAAGGGAAAGAGGCCGTAACATCATTGGCCAAAGAGCCATCACTGAGGTTCCTGGCCAACGGGGGGGTAATATTACTCTTTGTGCGGCCATGGGTTTGGAGGGGCTTGTCCACCAGCATGCTGTCCTTTGATCTTACAACACCCAACGTCTCCTCACCTTCCTAGAGGAGCTAAAAGACATCCTCCTGGACCGCCAACAACACCGTCCTGGGCCCGCACATCACATTTATGTGATATTTGGGACAATGTACGCTTCCACAGAACAAACCAAATCAGAGAGCGGTTCACCACCAACAGTAACCACTTTTTAAACGTCTGTCTGCCACCCTACTCCCCTTTCCTGAACCCTGTAGAGGAGTTCTCATCGTGGAGATGGAAGGTTTATGACAGACAACCATACACTAGAGAGAACCTCGTAAGGGCAATGGAGCTGGCCTGTGTTGACATCCCAGTGGAGGCCTTCCAAGGATGGATTCGCCATTCCAGAGCGTTTTTCCCACGGTGCCTGGCAAGAGACAATATAGCCTGCGATGTGGTGATGTGGCCCGATGCAGCTCAGCGACATGATGCCGCACAGTGATTGTGGTGTGTTTGTGGTGTAAATAAACTTCACACCCTGATCATGTTTTCAAGAGTATAGTTGTGTGCAATAGATTCTGTTTTTGCATTGAGTTGTGTTACAGTAGTGTACATGCAGAATTTACTATAGATTTATACTCTTCATATGAAACTCACAAATCTAAATGCCTAATTGTCACAGGTCGGGGGGGCCAAACCAGACTGCGCCCACCCCTCAAACCCAGAACCACCTCGAGGAGCGTACCAGAGACCAGGCAGACAAGAAGAATGACAATAAGTAAACAAGAAGTAACAATCTTTATTGAATAAAAGCAAAAATTAAAAGTCTTAATGCAGGCTTCGTCGCTCTTTCCAGGGAGGAGGAGGCCGAGGGGTTCACTGCAAGGGCCCGGGTTACTGGCAGCCACAGAGGAGGAAGGAGTCGAACGCCCGTCCGGCGTGCAGGTAAGTAACGTGGTAAGTAGACTCTTTTCGGCGTAATACAGGCGGGCAGCGACCCGGGCGGATCAAGGCCGGGGCCACGGGCCAGGAGGGGACTCTCTCCACAGGACAGGTGGGTAGCAGGTACGTTTTTCCCAAGCCTCAACTATTCGGTTGATAACCGGCACAGGGGGCGATGGAGTCCAGGAGGGGGACTCGCTGCCGGCCAGGTAGGTAGTCGGGTAGGCAGATCCTCTCCGTGTAGGGTGCTCTCCTCCGTGGCGTCACTGAGCAGCAGGTGTGAGGTCCTCCGGATGCCTTTCCGCCCTTGACGGCTCCACCAAGAGACAAGGGCCCCCTCTAACCCAAGATAGAGACAAGTTTACAGGTTCAATTCTATTTCGGTGAAGTACGGACTTACGGCTGGAGCGGGTGAGTCTGAACAAGCAGCATTGCTGCGGGGATGTGTCTCTCCTCTGAGCAGGCAGCACACAAGGCCGAGGCAGACGGCCTTCTATTTAAATAGACAAAACCTTTGATACAAGAACGAACATGATCCTTTCGTATAATGGAGAGTCGGCTTACGGCTGGGCTGGGTTGCCCCACACAGGCACTAGGGCTGAGATGTGTCTCTCCTCCGACCAGGCAGCACACACAAAGGCCGAGGCAGACGAATCTTCTACTTAAATAGACAAACCTTTGATACAAGAACAAACATGATCCTTTCGTATAATGGACAGTCGGCTTACGGCTGGACTGGGTTGCTCCACACAGGCACTAGGGCTGGGATGTGTCTCTCCTCCGACCAGGCAGCACACACAAAGGCCGAGGCAGACGAATCTCTATTTAAATAGACAAACCTTTGATACAAGAACGAATATGATCCTTTCGTATAATGGAGAGTCGGCTTACGGCTGGACTGGGTTGCTCCACACAGGCACTAGGGCTGGGATGTGTCTCTCCTCCGACCAGGCAGCATACACGAAGGCGGTGGCAGGAGAATCTTAAATAGACGGAGCATTTGATACAAGAACAAACATGATCCTTCCGTATAATGGAGACTCAGGCTTACGGCTGGGCTGGGTGGTTCCCACGGCAACACTAAGGCTGGGGTGTGTCTCTCCTCCGAACAGGCAGCACACACGAAGGCGGCGGCAGAAGAACGTTCTATTTAAATAGACAAGACACGTTAAACAGTACAATCTCACTCCTCTCATATCACAGGACCTGGTGGCCGAAATGGAACATACACATTCAACCTGAGGGCTTTGCTCCGCAACACTGGACGAGGACGTTAACTGGAGAGTACTGGCGGTTAAGTAAACGTGTACATCCACACACTGCAACTTCACATCAAATCCAATACTGTGTGACACTTCAATTCAGACACCACAATCCACGCTCAAATCTTCGTGCAATAAGGCCAGCACTCACCCACTGTTCAATCCCTCCACTGTTGCGCTGGATCGACACTCAGAAGCTGAAGAGATGCAGAGGACTTCACACCGCATGGAACATAGCGTCTTCAACACTCTTTCACACTCAGAAGAAGATATCAGGGTTTCACAGATGAATCAGTTCACACTCTTGGTGGCAATTATATTGGTGGTCAATACACTTCACAATTCCTTATTCAGTTCAATACACAGCATGCATTCACACGGATCCGGTGTTTCATTACTTATCTTTCTCTCTCGAGTGATGACATTCTCCAATCTTGACTCAATCTCCAAAATACACTCACTTCACATCCAATTCACGTTCCAGCTTGTACTCCCACAACCACCGTTGCACCCCTTTCCAGTCCAATCCTCACAGCCGCTCCAAAAATCCCAGCAAATCCAAGCCACTGCCAAAAGAATCGATTTCTCCCGGGGGAGTACCACACCGAATGCCTTTTCCTTTTCCTTTTAACTGCTTCTCTAGGCCGTGTTTCCCAATCACAAATCCCCACACCAAACGCCCGCACCTGGTACCGTTTAGCTAAATCAGCTGTCACTGTCATGGCAACTGACAACAAGCAAACCCGCACGGTGTGTCAGTGAAATCGTCCCGGGGGAAACACACTCCCAGCTGAAATTGGTTCCGCTGGATTTGTCACCTTGTGACATAATCCTCTGCAGAGATCTAAGAAGATTCATTACTGTAAAATTTTTAAAAATATGCATTTTGCAGTTATGAAACAAAGAACCTTCTCACAAATTGAGCATTGTGTTTTCAATTGTTTTGCTGTAGTGTGTAATGATGTGTATAGTGTTTACATGTTTGAAAGCTTCGAGCTGCTCTTTTGGTGTGAAAGTTTGAGTTTTGAAGTGAGAAGGTGTGGTTGTTTATGTAGCTTTAGAAAAGGGTGTTGTGTTTAGACATTGGGGAACATGGAGGAAACGTTTGTGAAATGTGTTTTAGCATTTGAGAAAAACTGTAAGGTGTTTACATGAAGGCTTTTCAGTCCGATTGAGTCCTTTAAAACGGATTATTTGGTTGCATGTAAACGTAGCAGTGTCAATTTCGCTCGCTCCTGTTGTGTGTCCTCAAGTCTGGCAACCTGCTTGAGCATGGAGTCTGAGGAGGAGGGGGCGGGGTCAACACTCTCCAATATTTAGAATTTAGACTGCAGTACCCATTTCAACCCCTAGCTGTCAATATTACATACTGCAACTTTAAGCCTGTAGTCCCAGACTAAAATGCAGGTTTGAGATGTATTAACGGAAAGCAACTTGCATTGATCTATATTAAAATATGTCAATGCCATTGTTTTGTTTCAAGATGCACATTGCACCAGTAATGTTTTTTTCTAAGGCACGTTTAATTTAAAAAAAAAAAAAGATTTTTATTGGGTTTTTAAAGGTTTACATGGGCTTGCCCCGGTCTATATCTCTAGTTTGTTACAGCATCATGTTGCTGCTAGACCACAAAGATCCTCTCAAAGCTTCCTTTTAAATGTTCCAAAACCTTGGTTAAAAACTAAGGGAGATCGTGCCTTTGAAATAGCAGCACCGCGTCTTTGGAATAGTCTCCCTTTACAAATTAAATCCTGTGATTCTATTGAGTGTTTTAAATCTAGGTTGAAGACCTATCTCTTCTCTGCTGCTTTTAACTGTTCTTAGATAGGCCTTCATGTGGTTTATTTAGTGCTTTGTTTTGTTTTATGGTGTGTTTGTCTATATGTTTTGTAAGGTTGGGTCTGTAAAGCACTTTGGTCAACTCGTGTTGTTTTTAAACGTGCTTTAGAAATAAAATTATTGATTGATTGAAATGTCCTAATTGAACTAAAGCCTAATCCTGGCTTAATCCAAGCCTTGTTTGTGAAACCAGGCCATAAACAGTCACCAGAAGCTTGGAAATGAAACGTAATTTCTCTCCACACTTATGGATTAACCAACATGTGTCATCACAGAACAAGACTATATTTAAAAAAGAATGGTTAAGGGAATTATTTTTGTTTCAGATTTGCTAAGGGCCTAGGTAATGTCTGTTAAGTCATTTTTTTTTTGGTAAAATTTTTAAAATATTCTATGACTCATTGAATGAGTCTTGTCTCACGGCGTGAGATCGCTCTGGCGAAGCTCAAGAGAAGCAGCAGCGCCGAGCACACATGATCTTCTCTTCCGCCTTAATATTAGGCTACCAGTTACAGCGTGAAATAAACATGAATGAGCATCTGAAAGTGTGTTAAAAGTAGGGCTGAACGATTATGGAAAATAATCTAATTGCGATTTTTTTTAACCAATATTGCGATTGCGATTTAATATGCGATTACTTTAAGTTCTTTACATTCTGAATAAGTCGACGAAGACAAGCAATAAATCATTGTACAGTAGGGATGGGAATCTTTAGGCAGCTCATGATCCGATCTAATTTTTTTCTTATTAATTAATCTTAACACCCAAAATATGTATTTAATTAGATGAGTAAATATACATACTTTAAATATATATATATATATATATATATATATATATATATATATATATATATATATATATATATATAACATTTAATTAAACCAATTACATGTTAAGAATTTTAAATGGGCTATAAACTAATATAGCTTCAAAATATAAAAGCTAGTAAATAGAGGAACAAAAAAAAAAATTACAAGCAATAAACAAAGAGTGCTTTTAGTATTTAAAAGTAGGCTGTCTGAACGTTTTCCATTCAAGAGCTGGAGTGATTTTCCCCCCTCAGTTTAGATACGATAAGCTGCATTCACACTAATGCACATATCTCTTTTGAAATTGTAAATGTGGTTTGTCCTGTTGGTTTGAGATATAACTGACCGTGTTTACATTAATTTCGCGTCAAAAGCATTTTCAGATGCAAGTACATTTAACCAATGAGTTGCTCACAGCCGCATGCACGAGCGCTCTTCACAAAGTGCGCGTAAGTATTTTAAAATGAAAGCAGCTTTATCAGTGATTTTCATATTTTGAAAAGCCCGCGACTGTCCTTGTAATTCGCTTAAACCCCGAACTTTATGAAAGCTTATTTTTCGGAAGGTTCGAGCGGTGTCGTGTGTGTGTGTGTGAGAGAGAGAGAGAGAGAGAGAGAGAGAGAGAGAGAGAGAGAGAGAGAAATTAGAAGCAAGCAGAATACGGTTGTTTCTAAAGCACGCGCAGCGTCATCACGCATCTGTGTTTAAAAACTAAGCTCAGACTCGATTCTGAAATTCTCGGAATCGATCCAGAATTGTTGGAGAGAGAATAAATAACACAATATCACATACATAAAAAATAAACTGTTCTTTCCTGTATGCCAGACCTATGCGTAGCGTGCAGTAACGTGCGGTGAAATGTTGTCATGGGTAGGCTGTGACCTATCTGTGGCATATATGTTCTTATATTCATTCAGTTAATGTAGCAGCCCATGTTCATATCAGGCATCATCACATCGCTGCCTGCATTCAGCAAAGTCAGTCATATGTGAGGCTAATGCACAATCAAATCTAATGATCAAATTAATGGACACATCTATCTTATGACTTATAAAACAAACAAATGTTTTGTGCGGGACGCAGAGGGGGGCGGCGCGTTGTCAGCGAACCGAAAAGCAGCCTATACTCCTTCGCAAACGCGCACAGGCAGCCACACACACACAGTACTGGTCTGGTCACTCTGGTGACGGCGCACCAGGATTTTAATAGACTAACGTTACAGTCAGAAAACATTGTGTCAGCAGTACAGCTTTAAAGTACAAAAACAGCTTATTATCGCTCCTACAAACTGCACTAGGCGGCAGGCGCACACACCGACACGCAATGAGCGTCTGGCGACGGCGCACCAGGATTAAGAAAAGAGAACTACAAAACAGCATTTTAACCCTTACGAAATGCAACATAATCGCACAGATAGACCTACAGTACAAATGTGGCAGAGGTGACGGCGCACCAGGGTATGGAAGAGAGAACATTTTGGTGTCAGCGCACAGCAGACCTATCTGTTAGACCACCATCAGACAACACACACAAGCCAATATACGGTTTTTAAAAATAATAAATAAATGAATAATTTACGTTTTAAAGGGGGTGCTTACTTTTATTTGTAGACGAAACTCCTTTTCCTCGATTTACAGAAGCCTATTTGTAAAACGCATTTGCAGCTGCACAGCTAACGTTAGCACAGTGAGCGTATGGCTCGCTCATATGCTTTGCTGCGGCAACTGCACATCCAATGGCGCGGGCGCATCTTACGTGAATGGAGCAGAACAGACTTTCCTCCTTGGCTCTTATTTCCATTGAAAAGGAGAGACTCATGAAATTGAGAAATACACCCAACAAAGAGGACTTTTACAACAAAGTAATTGACATCTTTGTCCAAAGCGATAGACGCATGGACGATCGTCTACAACCACGATCGTTTCCCGTTAACGACCACAGCTCTTTTTTCTTCATAGGACGCTTCCAACGCTAGGCGCCGCTAGATGCTAAGTAGCGGGAAGCGCAGAGTGAGTGGATCACGTGACATGAAGCAAGCTCGGTCTCTGCCTCAATGTTGATAATTCAAGACAGCACGAGAACTGACTGCGCATGCGCGAATCTACATAAACTACGTTCTATGGACCAAAGAGGCACTGCTAACCTCTGCCTCAATGCCCATGGCCTTGGATTTTCTGAACGAAAAAATGATTTTTAGGAGCAAACGATGGCAAAAGGAGTGTATTATATGTGTATTCCTGAATTTTTTTGTTAGAAAATTTATATTTGGAATAAAATAAATGCAATTAATAATGTGGTGAATTAATAAAGCTTTTGGAATTAATAAATGTAATGTCAACATTTCCTTTGGTGAGGCACGGCCTACCCTGCCTACCCTGACCGCACGTCCCTGGTAGCGTGCCAAGTTGATGCTTGATCTGCAGACTGCTTTTCTCTCGCGTGTCACGTGACCAGTGTAATCGCAACTTTTGCGGTTACAAAATCGCATTTCATCATATCGCGATATTATCGCAAATGCAATTAATCGTTCAGCCCTAGTTAAAAGATAGAGTATAACTTATCGAAATCCTTATTGTCACATGGAATCGCTCAATCAGTGTTTCAACCGAGGAAAGACGTCAGTGAAACAGCTTGTAAACAATAGGCTTGTTTGAGATGCGCCTTGCCTCGCCTGAAATGTAGGCGTTAGTAGGCGGCTGCAGTGAAAGGAGGAGTGAAAAAAGCGCAGGCAAGCCAGACAGTTCTCGCTTTTTTTTTTTTTTTTTTTTTTTTTTTTTTTTTTGTTCCTCAGTATCTTCATGTTTTATTCTGGATGGTTCTGGATCACTCATGTCTTCAATCTCCTCTTTAATAAACTCCATCTTTAACAGTCACACAGATTTCAGCTGCTACTCCTGGAGTTTATCCTTCTCTTGTAGGATGATGGGAATATTCCCAGTATTTATTGGTGAATTGTTGTGGGAGGGGCTTCACTGCAGGTGTGAACTGTGATCACTGTGTTTTTATCCAATCTGCATTTAAAAAGTACAGGGCCATCATGTTAAACTGAGCTGCTGAAAAGCCTCTTTGTCTCCAAAAGTTCCCTGTTTTCAGCTCATTCATTATGGTGATGTCTGAGATCTTCAGTAAATTGGCACATTAAATCGTTGTGTGGTGTGAAACACACTACAGCGTCATCACCTTTGAAATTTCACTTCAGTTCTCGTCTTTGCTCTTTCACTTCCATCGGGTTTTGTCTTTTTGGTTCAATGCCATAGGCGTTTCCCAGACAGTTCTCGCTTCTCGCAGTGGATCTGACACCTGTGAGATCAATGATGGATATCGCGGGATTCACGGGATTCACGCTCGTGCACAGTGTTGCTAATAAACTGGATGTAATTTAAGTTCTGTTGCTTTTATATGAAAATAAATATAATGAACAAGACACCCAAAGTACTTGTTATTTATTTCCATTCCAAATAAGTGTTTATCAATCATTTTTTCTTTAATACAGACATAGGCTATGTGTTTTTTTATATATATAATAGAATGAAATTGCATAACCCATAGAGATTGCACTGTCCGAGAGTTTGGGAATATTCACACATAACATATACACATAAAACATGATATCCGAGTTTTAAAATCAAACATTTTAAAAGAGAACAAGACATCACGGTTGTTTAAACCAATCAACATTAAGCTGTGTTGTCAGCAAGTCGTTTCCCATCATGCTTTTGATCAGCGCAGTCGGTGGAGAGCAACTGCGCGCGACTACAGAATCCGACATGTGCGCCTTGCGCTCGCGAGAGCTTTTTGACACACGTAAGCATGACATCAGAGCAAGGCGGACCGCACTCGGACACATTTCTAACCGGCATGCATTACGCGCTGATCACCGGTGATCGGTTCTGCGCATATTTTGCTCATCTCAAACAAGCCTATTGTCATGTAACGTCACATTTACCTCAGAGAAACCATATCCAGTGACCAGGAACTCGTTAGTCAGCTAGAAAAATTAACTCTAGAGAGGAGCATTTTGCTAAATATATGCACCATATTACATATGCATTTTATGTTAATTTATAATTATTTTATGTTTTTCAATATTTAATGCACGTTTGAATAAATCTGGCAAGTTATGACAGCCACCATTTAAATATTTAAATTTCATATAGCCTAACTTTATTAGAAAAATAAAAAAAGTGTAATTGTTTGTATACAAATCAGTAAATATTTACCTTCAATATTAGGCCATAGTAGGCTAATGAAACAATTTTAATGATACAACTGACTCCCATAGTTTACAGCATTGGTTAAGAGATTTGTTTTCCTTGAGAAAATTTGCCATGTATTGTACCTGATATCCAAAATAATCAATATTGAATCGATTCGTAATCGAAATCGAATCGAATTGCAAGCTTGTGAATCGAAATCGAATCGAATTGTGAAATTTGTGTCAATACCCAGCCCTAGTTACATGTATCCCCCATGTCTGTTTCTTGAAATGTATTTTTTTTTTATGCACAGACGTCACGTTGCCGCCGGAACACGGGACCTCAGCCGGACTCAGTGGCAAAATCCTACAACATCATAGGGGAAACTGCGAAAACGGGAATAAAGCAAATTATCTTAAAATAAAGACCGGTGGACTCGACAGTCATCCTCACAACTCACCAAAGAACCGGTCCATGGACACTGACATGTGGCAAGGAATGAAGTTTACACGAATTCAACGCCGGGTAAACATAAAACATCAATCGCACTTCACACAGCTCTTTCCCAGTTTAAAAAAATATGTGGATGACACAGAATAAACGCACCAGACCATCTTATAAGGCTACATTTTATTTGGCCAAAGATGCATCTGGAGGTTTATTTCAAGCATTGTTGTCAACACTCTGCAATACTGTCACTCAATGAAAACTAGGCAGACTACAAAACGAGCTATTCAAATAAAATGTAAAGCCTCACACACACACAAAAAGATAAACACAAAGAGAAAAAATAAATCGTATTATCATGGACATTATCTCGTGCTCTGCTGTATCGTTACGTTATCTGAATGCCTAATCATCAAGGCAAACTGGAACTAAAAATTTAAGGAACTGAATATTGTAACACCGGACACACGATTCTCAGAGACGGGTAGGGTATTAGTATTATAGTTAGCCTGGTTCTACCAGACTCTCGTACATTTCATTTGTAGCCCTACAGACAGTCTGGCTGGCACCGCTCCATTGACAAGCGTTAACTTCCTTGTAGGCGGGTATTCTATTGAAGTCTAAAACTGTTGGATCTGCCCAGAGTCACTCTATCTGCCATAACCAATCGCTAACGTTTGGTCGTGACATATGTCTTTTCCCGAACCCCGTGGGAGGATGGCCATAAACACAAAACTAAGCAAAGATTGTTCTGGCTCCGGCTTTAACTTCTTGATATTCGGCAGCGTTGCCACAACGGACCGAATGGCTTCGCTCGCATCTTTCTTATTTTGAACTACAACTCAAAATAACGCACGAGTCGACATCAACGTCATCGTTCTCAGCCACTCCCTCTGTTCGCTCATTGGCCCGGTATAAAATTGATCGGAGAAAACCAAAGTCTACAGCGCAATCCCAGACGTAAGTACTGAAGGAAAATGAATTTGAGCGGAAGTGCGTAGGAGGGCGGAGCCATGCTAGGGCATTGTGACCATAGCTATACTTAATAAAGGCCTTAAAGATGAACTGAACTGAAAAAAATCAACGTTGATAACATGTTGTTTATGACAATTAAAAGTAAATTACATAAAAAAATAACAATATATCAATATATCAATATAGCTTTTTTTAAGCAGCACAAAAATTGCGTTTGTTACGCTGGCAATTTCGATGACGTCACTGGCATGGGAGGACCCGCGAAG
Source organism: Gila orcuttii (assembly GCA_026230005.1). NCBI lineage: Eukaryota > Metazoa > Chordata > Actinopteri > Cypriniformes > Leuciscidae > Gila > Gila orcuttii. Next base: position 32,975,680 of record JAPDVR010000012.1, on the reverse strand, counting down.
GTTTATAGGAAACAGCTGCAGGTCCTATATACACACACGAAAATGAGTAATTTTAATGGCACGGGTTACGCATTTGAGCATGTGAGGGACAGGCCAGTAGTATCTGACTACCACCACATGGAGGACGACCAGTTTCAGGCTCCACACACAGTACAGGATCGTTTGGGGGGAAGTGTGTGGGCGCGGGCGCTGCCGGAGCATGGACACTGCACCGGAGTCCATCTGTTGCAGAGAGGTCAACCTGGAACATTTATTGATCGGCGAAAATGCATCATCATGCACCGTTCATTTCGGATGCTGTGCGGTGAGAGAGACGTGTTGTAGGTGGCTATGCTATCTCTAAGGGATGTCCGAGCTGAGACGCTGGAGCGCCCCATAAGTAGCTGGTATGTAACAGTGTATTTTACGAATTGGCGACTGGGCTAGGCTAACTTGTTATATCCTTTTCTCAGACTGTTAAAGTTAACAGCGTACCGGCAGTTCACTCTTTGGGCGAGGGGGCATATGGGAAGGATGAATAAGATTCCGTTCCCATCATGTGCAGTGAACTAACGTTACATCTTTTCCCCTCAGCTGAATATCAAGGATTCCAGTATGCGTTGGACTTGTAGCTAAATAAAACATTTGATGTCAGACGCTTCATATACTCATTGATGTTTTCAACACATATGTCTCTCGTACCTAGGATTAAACACTAGAAATCACAACTAGAATAATTTTGTTGACAAGGCCAGTGGGTAGAGAGAAGCCAGCTCTTCTGGTGTTGGTTGGCAACGGAGTAGCCTACCATGCCAGTGACGTAGTCGAATGTTGAAATCCAACATGGCGGCGCCCGTGTAACAACAACAACATTTTCAACGTACCATTTTATCCCTTTTAACAAATTCTGCCATTTTAATAATTGTACCAATGAGAATAAATAAAATACATCTGTTATATAATTTTTTTTCAAATTTCAGTTCATCTTTAAGTATATCTATGATTGAGACAACCAACAGTGAAATGAAGTCGTCGAACACAACGACTGATCTGTTGACCATCACATCACAGTAGGAAAAGTAAACTATTTGGTGTACAGCGGCACAACTACACTCACAAACCTGACTCACCTCACCTGAGTTAAGTCTCTCAACATAATTAAATTGAAACAAATACTAAGAATATTTGGTTTTATTTAACTAACACAGGATTAGAACCCTATTTAAACTAATAGAGTCTGCATTAACGTCAGTAATATTGTAATTTCTCAATTTATACAATTATTTGGATTTTTTCTTTCTTTTACTGCTCAAGAGAGCCCTACTGTTTGTAGGGCATCAAAAATTAATTTATACTCATTGTGTCCCCCCCCACGGAAATCTTTAGTAAAAGGCGAAAGATTTATGCGATATGAGGTGAAACATGAGAGCATTGATGGTTAGCTGTTCAGGGTCCAGTATGAGAGGAAAGGCGACACTAACATCAGTGACGGTAAGTAGGCTAGCCTACACTGTGACTATTACGAAGTAACACCAACCAAATCAGTACATTACAATAAACAAATACATCTACTAGAATTTGTATTTAAGATGTACAGATGTACATAAAACACTGATACTAATATGTTAAGTTGAGCGTGCAATGCATCATGGGAGCTCCTGAGTTAGTCACGTGACTTTCTTTATAAAGTCTCTACATATTTTTTTTATTTTTCAGCTGTCTTCCCGTTTTGTTTTTGCAAGATCGGAACTAAAAAGACAAAACACATGATCCTTGATATTCTATACGACTGAATAATAAACTGTAGCTTACAACACAACGATAAATTATCCCACTCATTTCTTTGCAAATAAACAAAAGAAACCGTGCTTAAACATTGTCATTTGCATAGAGCTGTAATGACGACAAAATGATAAAAATGAATATATTGCGCTCCCTGCTTGTTTATCCACGTGATATTTCACATATCATGTGTTCCTGCCAGTGATATCCTATCCTAGCCTATCTGGCGACACCTACTGGTCATTTGATGTCTTACTAAATTGCATTGAATAACAAATAACACAACTGAACAAAAATGGACAACTAGCTAAATATAATCAAAATGCAAGATACAGTCATCTTTTGCACAACAGCAGTAGAATAGCCAGTAAATATGATTTCCATGATACATTGCCACTGTCAAAAAGGCCTATCATGAAGAGAGTCAACACTAGTCCACTAATTCAATGCTTTCTGTATTTTTTGCTGTATTAAAGCAATTCACTTATCAAACTGCTTACCAATATGCTCTAATAACATTGCCTTCACTGTGTTTGACCCACCACATAAAACACAAAAAGAAAGAGAAGGTATTAAGTCAATGAAAAATAAAAGCAATTAACAATGTGTTGTTAGAAATCTTCTAACCACACCATATATATTAGATATTCAATAAATCTAAATTACCTGCCTGCACCATACATCCTCGCAGCGTTCTGGTTCTCACTGTGATGATTTCCATCAACAAGAACCTATGTGAAGTTCATTAGTTGATGTGTTTAGAGGCCAATTCACACCGCACAGACAAACGGCAACAACAAATCCTGCAAAACAAACCCTGACCAGCGCCAACAGACAACGACTGGGGTAACACACTGAATCCAATGCGGTGTGAATGGGCCTTAAAAGAATAGTTCACTTAAAAATTAAAATTCTGTCATTTACTCTTCTTCAAGTTGTTTCAGACCTCTATGAAATGCTTTCTTCTGTTGAACACAAAAGAAGATATTTTGAAGAATGCTGGTAACCAGATTGATGTACCCCATTGACTTCCATAGTAGGGAAAAACATAAAATTGAGCAACTTAAAAGTTTTTTCTTTACTTTTCTAGTTGTACAGGGTTTTAAAACTTTCAGTAACCAGGTAATCAAGGCCGATAGTATCCACCTGCTTCAATAAATGCTGATCAACAGAAGAAATTTCCCTGAAAAGTAAACCATAGCAATAGCGAAAGTAACTTTGACAAAACATACTGACTAATCACTTTATTACAGATTTAAATATTATAAATATATCACAATGCCTTAGTTTGTTTAAAAAGTCTTCTTACAAATAAAGGTTCTTTATTGGCATAGACCTTAATCAAATACCATATTTACTTTGAACAGAATTGTTCAATGTTGTTTAACAACACACTGATTGTTCAGCTGATGAAATATCTTTTTAAAAGACTTTCATTAGACAAAAAAAAAAAAAAAAACTCCATAAAAAAGTTCTGAGTTGTGAAATTTATGTGATCTAGGATCTTTATACAACACATGCCTCTCCCTCACATCCTTTTTTTACCTATAAGGTCACTCTGGTTTCATGAAAAACATCAATGGAACCTTCTCATTGCACAAAATATTCTTTATTGTGGAAGCAAGTTTTTCAGATTATAAAAATTCTCTTCACACTAAGAAAACAAGTTATTTTAAGAACCATACTGAAAGTTTCTCTGGAGAAGCCAAATTCTTCTATGCAATCGCTGCGGAAAAAAACAACCTTTTGGAACCTCTATTTTTTAAGGCAATATATCCATGGCAAAATTACAGTTGAGCTAAGTGTGCTTGGGGTTGTGTGAGATGAAAACAAGACCTTGTTTGGGGAATTTACATTTCAAATATTTTATTAGGAACTCTAAATGTAGCTATGTAATATAACTCCATTAAATTGCATGGGAGCCATATTTACTCAGAAGCTTATTTGCCAGTGGGTAACTTAACAACTAACCCATATGAAGCTTGATATGCAGTCAGAGACTGTCAATCAATACTGGAGCACAAAAGGCATAAATATAAACATTTAGTAAACTAAAAAAGTTTACTTTCTGTGACAAGAAATTCTTCAGCTGCAATTTATTAGAAAAATTAATTATTTAATAGTTTTTTTTTGTCTGAAATCCCATTTAACATATTCAGTGCATTATAAACAGCATACAATATGCCTGTTGAATGCTTGTAAATAGGAGAATTAATTATAGGGAAAGATTGCAGAACTGATAGCTGATCCCACACAAAACTCAGTGTAGAATATTAAATATTATAACAGTGATATCAGTAGTGAGCTTTTGTATAGATTAAAGACCATGTAATACTAAGCACTGGGATATGTTTTACTGAATTACTTTGAGTAAAGCATACACAAATATATATGCTAAGCTAAATGAGTCACTAGCTGTCACCATTTGTCAACATAGTATATTTTGTCTAAACATTAAAAGAAATGGGGACTGAAGCTGCTAGTTTGCACAGCATATCATTTTACGCTCCACAGATAAAAGTCATAAAGGTTTTAAACAACATGAGGGTGAGGAAATGATGATGTGGGTGAGCTACTCCTTTAATCACAATGGCTTAACATAATTGTGGTTCCTGTTTCGTGTGATGTTTTCCATTTACTTTTGAAACTTTTCAATGTTTTGAATGACAATAGCGGTCAAACAAGAAAAAGTAGCAGCCTCGTTCAGTAATGTTTTTCTCTGTATTTATTCTCTCATCATTGTTTTGTTAACCCAAGTGGGCTCTGTGTTGGTGCACAGCTAAGCCAATAGCATGTCATCGTGGACTGGCTTTCTTCTATGCACGAGGAAACTATCGTAACTGATGGGTGTAGACAATCTTCTCAGCCAATAATATGCTTTGAGAGGAGGGGCTATGAAAGCGCCTTAACTAATCACGTTGGTTTAAAGGCGGGATGTACACATTGCTTCTTGCGCAATGTATTTGACACTCCTCTCGACCAATCAATGACACAAGTGGGCGTTGTGCCTGAAAATTTGACCCATCTAAATCATTTGTGGGTAGGAATAATATTGACGTGTCCCGCCCACTGGCCGGTCTGCAGACTCACACAAATACAGTTGTGTGTTTCATAAAAATGCACTCAGATGCGTCAAGTAAGTACAATAGTACGTTTTCACTGCTATTCGTATTCTGTCGACCTGTGATGGCAACTGCGAACTTGCTGAACCCTGACAAGTCGCCGTGACTTCTTTTAAGACGTATGATTCGCTGTATTGACGCATTTTGTGAGTAAAATAGCCGTTACCCGAGCATACAAATCATCAGATTGACTCTGAGCTTGCTAGCTGCTCTCTTTGTGTTTTTACTCCGATGTCTTGGGCGCTTGCAAGCGACAACGACCTTGCAAAGGAATCTCGTTGTATTTTAGCCTTCTTTGCTTGAGTATATACAGCAATCCGAGCAAGGTATCTGATCCTATTTACACAATACACTTGTACACTAATTACCTTTAATACCCAAATAACCTTAAGGGATCCATCTCATCACAACTCGAACGAGTAATGCAAAGCCGCCGAAGAGCAAGTTAAAGGTTGCTGTTATAGAGCTAAACGGGTCAGATTTTTCCGAGAAAACTGCGGAAAAATGACAGGGGGTGAAAATTGTGACGCAGTTGTGTAAAATTTTAGTGCTTGCAAACACGTTAAATGTGATCTGACGCATTACTGTACGGCCACCTGAAAGATCAACTGCACATCGTTTTTTGATCAAAGATAGAAAATCATTTTTTGCAGCATTTGGGTCGCATTCATCAGTTGGGGAGAGTACCGATTGAAATTATGATTTGGGGAATTCTGGGAAATGTGGTTTATTCAGCCGAACCATTTCATTGGCAAACGTAGGCGTTGTTTGTCGTTAGACTACATCCCCCAGAAGTCCACATACTCTCCAGATACTTTGTAAAGTCTTTACAAGTTATGTGTGTATACACTCTTGTGTTAACTATGTGGCAGAAAATGTTATTTTAAAGAGCTGTCAATATAGAGCGGTGAATGTTTGAAACATTTTGTTGCGAATTCGACTAATACTGTTTATTACATGTTTGGGGTGTTATATCTACTGGTATTCCTGACAACTGCGTCAGAGGTTCATAAATGGGTCTCATTTTATGTCGAGTTTGCTTTAGTAATGCACTGGATTAGATACCGGGCATTATTTAAGTAATATATCTTTCATTATATCTGAATTTAATGTTGTTTCGCAGGCCTGCCTACTCGCATATCGCTCATATACAAGGCCTGTATTATCTTTTTTTTATCCGAATAACGAGAACGTGAAAGTTTGTAATATGTGCTAAAATGAATCATATGCTTACGTAATTTTCTTGGTGCTACGCCAGTCTTTAGTTTCTTTACAAATGAATAATGCTAACTTTCGTTTTCATGCGCCCAAAACACGTTTAGGCTACGTTTTATAAGCCACATATTGTATTTATTTAGGTATTCCCTTTGTAAGCTACATATTTTCAAGACTGGAAAAAATGTACATCAAAAACATTATAATGCCAAATAATAAAACCAGAGAAAAGTTACAAAATATAACCAGCATAACAAGCATTTACCATGTAAACATTGGTGTTTATACGCTATGTAGTTATTTTCATTATGACAAATGATATCAAGAGATCCATAAACTTTCAAATTAGCCTTCTTTATTCTTTAGAATACATACATATTTTCCATTGCACTGCATGAGGAGAATTCTTTATTCTTAGTTACTGCGTTATAGTGGGCCTTTCAAAAGATGCCATTGACCTTTACAAATGGATATCTATTCATATCTGAATATCTTGTTTTGATATTTAGGCCATATTATCTGGAAGAATAAAAGTGAAAAACTGGATTCAAGGGTAAATTAAAAAAGACCAATATTGATATCACATTACTGACTTTCATTATTGACTCTGAATTTCTTCACATTATCACATGCAGTGAATCAATGCACCTTTAGAAGTGTTACCTAGGTTATGTTATGTTTAATACAAGTATCATTTTGGAATATCGCTGTGGATTTTATTTTGATTAACTGGAGTTATGTTTATCTTTGTAAGCCACTTTCAATTGACTATTAACCACCTGTATTTGGGTATATGGATATTTATTCTTAATTATCTATATCTAATCCCAAGTCTTGCTTCCACAAATTTATTCTAGATATCTGATATTTACTAGGACCTGATATTAACATGCTAGAGAAATATGACCTCCACACTGACATTTACTTTCTTAATGATGAAACCATACTATAAATATAATATAAAGCAGTGGTTCCCAGACTTTTTAGAGTGGCGTACCCCCTGAGCCATTTAACATCCTTCGGCGTACCTCCTCTTTTCCACTTAGACTGCGGTCACACCTTTTCCATTAATGGACAACATTTGCCCCCTTTACCTTTATAAATAACTTTGTACAATAAATAACGTTTAATATATGTATAAAAAATTGTCCAATATAGAAATATGCAATGATGTAGTAGCTGGCGGTAAGGCACTGTCTTAATGAAGTGAGTCATCAAGTCATTCATTCATTAGTTCGTTCGTTCATTTATTCATTCATTCCGTAATGAAACAAGTGGCTGTATAATGAATGGGTAATTGGATCATTGACTCTCATGATTCGTTCAAAAACCCTGCTGTGTGTTGCAGTTCTGCTGTTACTTTCGTTGGAACAATTATTTCATTGCAAAATAGAGCAAACAATGCTGTTTTTAAAATGGACATCTCTTGAAGGTGCAATAGGTGATCTGGGAAATGCTAACTTTTTCCTGGTAGCATTGAAAGCATACAATCCCACCCTCACTGCTAATCGCCATCCAAAGCCACGCTTCCTCCAAAACACATGAACACGCACAAACCAGAAGCAAGACGACCAGAGACAACGTTATTGGATTACATCATGTATCATTCACCGGTGAGAAAACTTTACAGTACAGTGAGTAATAGTACTACAATAAAGAATGTAAACAACTGTTTGCCTGCCATTCTCGCTCTGTCTGCACAGCGTACGTGAACGCGCTGATGACGAATGATGTCTGCGTGAACAGGCTGCGCAGTGGTATGCAAACACACGTTGACTGACATGGAACACATGCTATCATTTAATTCGGACCGAATGCAATAATTGAACAAACATTTTATGGTCCTACGCCTTCCACAGATGATAAATATTTCTAAAAATACATTTAGACCTCTTAACATAGTGATTGCTATCAGGATATGAGGAGACTTTCAACCAGCATAACAAAAAATGTTTCTGTAGAGAATCACCTATTGCACCTTTAATATTACCCTATTGTTTGTTGTATAAAATGAATGTCGCAATTGTGTGGATATTTGGGAAAAATTGCATTCTTGCCCGTATTATATATATCAACATTAAAAAACAAGAACTTTTCAAAGAGAGTTTTGAGTCTTAATCGATCTCTATGCACCACAGTCTGTGTATATATTTGTTCTTCATGCTAGTAAGTGCTAAATCCCCACTTTTACGAAGGTACATTATCAAGAACGGCAGTAATGTAGCTCGATTTGCTAAGGCAGCATATTCTGCATGTAACCTATCATGTGCGCGTTTGTGTGGATGCAGTCCGTTTTGACCGCAAAAGATATGGTAATTTGATTGGATTTTACGTCATTTTGCCTGTTAGAAATACATCGGTTTTAATGTTATTTTAAGGTGGGGTGGATTTAAATGAATGTCAAAACTCACGTACCCCTTCTGTCGCCTTGCATACACCCAGGGGTACGTGTACCTCAGTTTAGGAACCACCATATAAAGATTATGGATGACAATGTTGATAGTTGACTATGCTTATAATGAAGGCACATAAAGAAGTTAAATGCATATTGTATGCATTAGCTTATTAGAAACAATTAAATATCTCACATGGCCTCTCATATTTATGTCACTCCACAGGCTGACTGAAGCAGATGTGTTTTTTTTTCTTTCTTTTTTTCTTCGTATTCTCAATAACTTCTACATCTAGACTGAAGACACTGTGTGAACAAACACATAGAAACCTATGTACAGCCCAGATGCTTGTACATAACTGCCAGGAGTAACAGATGTTTATTTGTATATCTCCCTCACAGATTTTCAGCTGAACTCTCATTTGTCCACACTGGCTAGTATCCACAAGATCTACCACACCCTGCACAGGCTGGTAAATATGGGCTCCATTTGCCTGCACTTAAATACTCATCAGCTTTGTTTGCCAGATTTAACATTCATGCCTTTAAATTATTTAAACCAAGAGCATTTATACAGATGGGATTTGTGCACATTTCATGTTTATTTTATCACTAGATGATTGTTTCTTTTGTATCAATATGATTCTGGCAGGTAGGCCACTAAATCCACACAAAATGTTCAGTTTTCAAGGTCGATTCCAAAGTTTACCAATGTATCATTGATTTCTGTGTAGTTTAAGTCTAAGGGTGAATCCCATTTCTATGTCTTACCCCTTCCCCTTAGTTTTGCACATTCACGTGAGAGTAAGGGCTATCCCAATTCTCGTTTTGATCGAGGGGTAGGGCTAAGGGGTAGTGGTAGATACCCCTTAAAACCAAGCATTTTCGCGAGCTTACTTGAAATCAAGGGGTACCCCTTGATCAAAACGAGAATTGGGATAGCCCTTACTCTCACGTGAACATGCAAAAGGGTAAGGGGTAAGACAGAGAATTGGGATTCACCCTTAGTTTATTTAGTGAAACTATTAGAAAAGACATAGATGAATCTCTCTGAAAAAGATATGTTCTCTGTGTGCTATTGCTGAAGTTGAATCCAGCAAATAAAGGTTTGTGATTATGAAGTAAAAACTCTCGGTCAGATATTTGTTTGATTTGTCAGCCTTCAAACTGGCTTCAAACATGATTTTTAAAAGATAAAACATGTTAAAGAGGCTTTCGATCATAGATGATCTATACCCAGGTCTAGATGAAATCTGCAGACTTTTTTCACACACACATGCGCTATATTTGGTAAATGGTAAAATGCATTGAACAGAAATGGGGTAGTAAAGTCGTATTAAACAATCGGGCAATGGACAGCAGACGAGTAAAGAGTGAATGATGGGCGCTTGAAATTTGATATTTTTCTTCACACAGATTTTGTGCAGGATATACAGTATCACATGCAGAATTTTGCAAATATGAGCTAATATTGTTATGTGAATATTATTAAATCGGGCCATAAATCCCCTATTCCCTAGTTAAAGGACAGATGTTCTTATATTGAGATTAATGCAAGAGCTGACAGTGCTGTACTGACCGGTGTAGGGATGCACTGTCAATCGGTGCATCCCTTCACCGGTCAGTACAGCACTCTCAGCTCTTGCTGTTAATTTCAGATGGTTACAGTTATTGTTTTTAACAGCTAAAAGCCAGTTTGGCCTGTTAAATACCAAATAAACATCTTGTTTATGTATACTTATATTCTTTCTTGTTTGTTGCTTAGAGAAAAAAAACCAACAATACAGAAATCGGTATCGGTATCAGAATCGGCCAGTATGCTTGTAAAAATCATGATTGGTGCATCACTAGACCGTTGTACTGGTAGATTAGCATTGTGGGATAACTGTGTTTGGCTATATGAGAGTTTAGGACTCTCAACGGCATTATTACGTACTACAAAATTAACCTTTGATCAAGCTATTTACTTAAATAACTACCCTCATAACCCTGATTGACACAGAATTGTGCTCTACATTATCTTATTTCCAGAACTCTCCTCCCCAATGTCTTTGAGAAAGCTGCACTGGCAGCATCTGTAAAGGTTACAGGAAAAAAAGATTATCAGTCACCTATATTACACACTTGCTTACTGTCTTTTTTTTGGTGCGGTGCTTGTCTGCTGCAGAATGTTGTTTGAGTAGAGATAGAGAGAGAGAAAGCGTGATGGTGGTTGTTAAATGCAGTCTCTTTCTCACTGTAGAACCTGACAGAAGACGTCTGCCCAGAGGTTCACGGCACAGGTAATGACCTGCCCAATCTCTCCATAACCTAATCAACTAATATATATATATATATATATATATATATATATATATATATATATATATATATATATATATATATATATATATATATATATACACACTGAACAAAATTATAAATGCAGAACAGAGAGCGCTGACACTTCAGACGTGCATTTAAAACACGGACAGCGAAACCGTATGAATACAGAACACTAAAGTACATATGGACATACCATTATAAAGTAATTAATTTGTTGACTAGATGCTGCATTAGCAGAGAAAGAACAGCAGTTTGCCGTCGAGGCTGTGAGGACTCTAACATTAGAACCTCAAGCGGTTACCTATGAAATTTACGTATGTTTCTAGATTATAGCTAGGGCTGGGCGATATGGCCAAAAAATCATATCTCTGTATTTTTTGGTTAAATGGCGATATACGATGTATATCTCGGTACTTTCTACGTTTTTATATTTGGATAAAGAAAATCTGTATTTATTTAAAAAAAAAAAATATTTCACATCCTGCTCAATGATTTCCAAACAATGTTGATATTGAAGGATATGGAAACAAATATAGTGAATGTAATGTAGGCTATGCAATATATTATGTGCAAAAAGGTGGTTAAAATCACATTACATTGTAACATTACAAACTAAAAACAAATATAATTCTTTTGTTTTTAAAAATGACTTAAGGCTAAACTAAAAATGAAAATAAAAACAAAAGCACAAACTAATTATATTAGCCTGCATTTGATTACCCCATTATAATGGTCACTTTCATAAAAATATACTTGTAGGTTTAAAATTCCACATATGGAACATTTATTGTCTCCAACAACAAATATTTTAGCAATAGCCTATATATTTTAGTCAGAATTATTGCGCTACTATTCTATTGTGCTTGTCTGTTTGGCGCGCATGCGCGCGGCGGCGCTCATTAACGGAAGCTTGAATTTTAGCGGAGATTCACTTGCAGAAGCTCGTCCTCTCCTGACAGTGAAATGGACATATTTGTTTGATTTTCTAACATTTACAGATGGAGAATATACCTGTGAAATGTAAGTTAAGCACTGAGGAAAACACCACGTCTCAAACGCATTAAACAGCGGAAGTATTTATCTGTCAGTCAGCAACAGTAGGCTATCTGTCAAGAGTATCTGATAATGCAAGCTGCTTTAAACTTGTTAACTATATCTTACCAGTTATTTTAAAGCACTTAATATAAGCTTGTGTCATGTTTAGGACAAATTGTAGGCTACCACTTTCACTGTAGGAGCTCACACTGCGTCCTCCGCTATTTTTCAGATGTGCTCGTATCAAACTACTGTATCGATATAAGCGGTATTGCCTCATTCCATATCGTGGGGATAAAAATTATCGATATATTGTACAAACTCGATATACCGCCCAGCCCTAATTATAGCTAACGAAACCTGTAATATTTTAATATTTAAATTATTTTCTGTATTAAGAGTTCGTTCTGTAGAACTTCTCATTTTAATATATTATAGTTATATAAATATATTTAATTATATAATAGAAAAGAGTTATTTTAAATTGTAATATTTCACAATATGACTATTTTACTGTATTTTGTTTATCAAATAAATGCAGTCTTTGTGAGCATCTTACTGACACAAATCTTTGAAAGGTAGTGTATTTTTACTGTAATCCTTATATTTGTCCTCTATAGAAGTCCCATTCCTCCAGGTCTTAATGTTCAAGCTTTATAAAGGCTCTATTGAGCTTGCAGGATGTCTCATCAGACCCGGTTCTAAAGGGGTGCTTGATGAAAGCTTGTAATAATAGCATATTGGCGGAACAGATTTGGAAAACGTTCAGTGTGTATTTGTGTTTGTGCTCTGGCTACATTTTTCACCTCTGCAAAAACACGCTGTAAATAGAAACATTTGACATTCTCCAATCACAGAGATGTTTGTTAATCTCTTGAATGCAATGGCCAATCAGATGTGTTTTAGTCCACTCACTGCTTAAAATGCCGTCGTTTTTGTTCAGTGCTGAGTTCTGCACATTTGTGAATCTTCTCATTAGCAAATAAAGTTACAAAGCAAGTAAGAGATTCTTTGTGCAGTGTAGACAGCTTCATTGATTATAATGGAACTTTATGAGATCGTGATGAACTGAGATGAGTAACAGCTTCTTTAGTCTTTGCGCGCTTTCAAGGCTTTATACAGTTGTGGTCAGAATTAATGGTACCCCTGGTAAATATGATCTAAAATACTTATAAAAAATAAATCTGCATTGTTTATCCTTTTGATCTTTCATTCAAAAAATGTGCAAAAATCTAACCTTTCATTTAAGTAAAATAATTGAAAGTGGGGGGAAATCACATTATGAAATAAATGCATTTCTACAAAACACGTTGGCCACAATTATTGCTACCCCTAGAATTTTTTACGAGTAAAATTCCCATTACGAAGTATATTCCCATTAATATTTACCTTTTTTTTTTAGCACACAATAAGAAGTTCCAATCAACTAAAGATGTTACGAATCTGGCAGGAAGAGGACGTGTGTCTATATTGTCTTAATGCACGGTAGGGAGGAAAGATTGAGTGCCCAAAGACTCTCTAAGGATCACAGATGAAGAATTGCAGAGATTAGTTAAGTCTTGGGGGTCAGAAAGCCTGAAAAATATATCAAACAACCCCTACATCACCACATGTTGTTTGGGATGCTTTCAACAAAAATCCTCCTCGTTCCTCCAAAAACAACTCCAGCATATTCAGTTGTCAGACATGACTGGAACTTCAGAAGGGACTGGATTCTATGGTCAGATGAAACAAAAAAGGGCTTTTTGGCTGCAAACCCACCAGATGTGTTTGGTGCAAACAGGGATAAAAAGTACCCATGCCTAGGGTTAAATATACTGCTGGAGCTTATATGTTGTGGGCCTATTTTTTTTGCTGAAGGTCCTGGACATCTTGTTCAGATACATGGTATTATGGATTCTAGCAAATACCAACAGATAAAAAATCAAAACACGACTGCCTCTGCTAGAAATCTTATAATGGGCCGTCTTGGATCTTCCATCAGGACAACGGTCCAAAACAAACATCAAAATCAATACAAAAATGGGTAACTGAGCACAAAATGAAGCTTCTGCCATGACCGTCCAAGTGCCCTAAACTGAACCCTATAGAAAATGAGTTGAGTGAACTGAAGAGAAGAAGCACCAACATGAACTTGTGAATCTGAAGGATCAGGAGAGATTCTGTATGGAGGAATGGTCTCTGATATCTTGTCAGTTGTTCTCCAAACTCATCAGGCATTATAGAAGAAAACTCAGAGCTGTTATCTTGACAAAAGGAGGTTGCAAAAAGTATTTTATAACAGGGAGCCAATAATTATGGCCAGCGTGTTTGGGAGAAAAGCATTTATTTCATAATTGTCACGGGAGGTGTATGCAGAGGAAGACGAGAAGTCGAATTTCCAATAACAATAAACTTTACTTACAAAAATAAACCCACAGGGTACAAACAGGCAGACGATAAACACTCTGGTGATAACAACTCGTAACATAGGCAAGAACCGACAAAGACAGACTGAACACAAGCAAACTAAATACAAGCACAAATCAAGCATAACAAGGTGAAGACAGGTGACACGGATGATGATAACGATGAACGGGAGTTCAGGTGTGGAGACAAGAAGGATTCTGGGGAGTGTAGTGCAGACTAAGACCGACTAGTGCAGATGAAGACTGAGACAATAATGTGATTTACCCCCCACTTTCAATTCTTTTACTTCAATGAAAGGTTAGATTTTTGCAAATTTTTTGAATGAAAGATCAAGAATAAACAATGCAGATTTACTTTTTACAGACATTTTTGATCATATTTACCAGGGCTGCCATTAATTCTGACCACCACTGTATAAACCATTGAATACTTTTTTTTTATGCTGCTGAGGACTGATGGCCAATTACACATGCAACAAAATTTCGGAAGTGACATCTACATATACAGGTCCTTCTCAAAAAATTAGCATATTGTGATAAAGTTCATTATTTTCCATAATGTAATGATAATAATTAAACTTTCATGTATTTTAGATTCATTGCACACCAACTGAAATATTTCAGGTCTTTTATTGTTTTAATACTGATGATTTTGGCATACAGCTCATGAAAACCTAAAATTCCTATCTCAAAAAATTAGCATATCATGAAAAGGTTCTCTAAACGAGCTATTAACCTAATCATCTGAATCAACTAATTAACTCTAAACACCTGCAAAAGATTCCTGAGGCTTTTAAAAACTCCCAGCCTGTTTCATTACTCAAAACCGCAATCATGGGTAAGACTGCCGACCTGACTGCTGTCCAGAAGGCCATCATTGACACCCTCAAGCAAGAGGGTAAGACACAAAGAAATTGCGGCGTGGCATGGAGGCAATCAGCCTGTGGCACTGCTGAGGTGTTATGGAGGCCCAGGATGCTTCGATAGCGGCCTTAAGCTCATCCAGAGTGTTGGGTCTTGCGTCTCTCAACTTTCTCTTCACAATATCCCACAGATTCTCTATGGGGTTCAGGTCAGGAGAGTTGGCAGGCCAATTGAGCACAGTAATACCATGGTCAGTAAACCATTTACCAGTGGTTTTGGCACTGTGAGCAGGTGCCAGGTCGTGCTGAAAAATGAAATCTTCATCTCCATAAAGCTTTGCACCAGATGGAAGCATGAAGTGCTCCAAAATCTCCTGATAGCTAGGTGCATTGACCCTGCCCTTGATAAAACACAGTGGACCAACACCAGCAGCTGACATGGCACCCCAGACCATCACTGACTGTGGGTACTCCAGTGCTGCTTCTCTGTTGCCCAGGTCAGGCGCTTCTGCCGCTGTTTCTGGTTTTAAAAGTGTCTTGACCTGGGGAATGCGGCACCTGTAGCCCATTTCCTGCACACGCCTGTGCACGTTGGCTCTGGATGTTTCTACTCCAGACTCAGTCCACTGCTTCCGCAGGTCCCCCAAGGTCTGGAATCGGTCCTTCTCCACAATCTTCCTCAGGGTCCGGTCACCTCTTCTCGTTGTGCAGCGTTTTTTGCCACACTTTTTCCTTCCCACAGACTTCCCACTGAGGTGCCTTGATACAGCACTCTGGGAACAGCCTATTTGTTCAGAAATTTCTTTCTGTGTCTTACTCTCTTGCTTGAGGGTGTCAATGATGGCCTTCTGGACAGCAGTCAGGTCGGCAGTCTTAACCATGATTGCGGTTTTGAGTAATGAAACAGGCTGGGAGTTTTTAAAAGCCTCAGGAATCTTTTGCAGGTGTTTAGAGTTAATTAGTTGATTCAGATGATTAGGTTAATAGCTCGTTTAGAGAACCTTTTCATGATATGCTAATTTTTTGAGATTTTGGGATTGAATTTTGGGTTTTCATGAGCTGTATGCCAAAATCATCAGTATTAAAACAATAAAAGACCTGAAATATTTAAGTTGGTGTGCAATGAATCTAAAATATATGAAAGTTTAATTTTTATCATTACATTATGGAAAATAATGAACTTTATCACAATATGCTAATTTTTTGAGAAGGACCTGTAAATGCGGGATTCACTCTCGAAATTGCAATGAGCAATGTAAATGCAAGCTAATAGATTAATAGAAAAATAATATCAAAATATTTTTAAAACTCTATTCTATTCAACACTATTTATAAAAGTAATGATTTGTAAATACTCTTAAATGTCTCTCTGTACATTGCTCTTTGCTTACTTTACTAGAGCATCCACACTATTTTCAGAAGCACCCTCAATTTTTTGATTCTGGAACCGGGACTGCGTCTCATGCAAATGATATGAGGACATATCCCTGGCTTGTGGGAGGGAATTGCTGAAAAAGAGAAACAAAAATAATCCTCATCTTTGTGTTCTGTCTCTTTTTTTTTTTCCAGCCTGCTGCTCCAGAGCCATGCCCCCCAGGAAAAAGAGGAGACCCACTGCTGGAGATGACCTGTCTGCTAAGAAGAGCCGGCAGGATAAGTATGCTCAAAACATCACCTTTCCATTCATCCATCTCTCCAGCCTCTCCATCTCTGTCCATTCCATCTGTCTGTTGACCTTCCTCTAATTCACTCATACACACACACACACACACACTCATGCATCTACCCAACTTTTTGATTAACAGCTAAACTAGGTACCTATCAAATCATATCAGTTAAAGGCCCCCTGTGTTGAAAATCAAGTTTTTAATGGACAATTATATGTCTATGTGGTGATTTTAATATGCTTAAAGACAAACCATGTGCAAATTCAAAAGTCAACACCATTGCTGAGTATTTTCTCCTTAAAACTCTAAACAAAGACCATCTCAAAAACATGGTTTGAAATCGCCTGCGTTTCTTACATCAAACTACCTTCGTAACCAATCACGTCAACGTGCGGGCGGGCTTAAGCATATCACTACTATGCTCTAAAGCAGGGGAGTCTCAAGAGAAGCCAGGTTATCCCGATATATTTTTTCTGTTGATATAAAAAATCAGGTACATTTAGCAATATAGCGGGTGAATTATGCATGTGATGTATGTTATGATGAACTATATGCCTTTCTCCACTGACGTTCTATGATGTTCAAAGCATTTCCAAGGATGCTGATTTTTAGAAGGCAGGCTGAGATGGCGAATGGGAACTTGGTTTGTGTAACAGTAGCAACACATTATTAGCTGTTTGATAACATAGTCAAGCAAAAGTTTAATCATATTAATTACTCTTATGTGTCCGACGTTGTAAAAAAATGATACCATCGTGCAGTGTTTACTTCAGTAAGTTGACAGAGTGAATCTCTGAGCTCGCGTGAGTGAGTGGAAGCTATTTTAAGGCATGAATTTCTTTTAAAATATATCATTTTGGTGATGAAAGATGAGAATTCTGTATTTATTCACAGAAGGAACTGAATGTTATAATAATGTAAAAAGTAAATTGCACAAGTGTCATAACTATTAATTGCACCATCAGATCTGTGTTTGTGGTGGATTTTTGCCCTCAGAGCATGTATCTCTTCTTGTTTGTATCAGATGCAGCACGTTTGCGCTTTAATGTTCATACAAGTGTGTGTTAATGTATATTTAAATAGCATCTGCTTAGTCCTGTCTATTCATTTCAGTGTTTACAGAAAACAGGAGACATTGCAAATCCAGGAGGCTGAAGCTTTTTCTAGCAAGAGATGTCTAGAGTGGTTTTATGAATATGCAGGTATGTATGCAAAGTCATGTTGAGTTTTGTTATCATGTTATGAACTATCATAAGGTGACTTTTTAATGTCATTCGGTACGTTTACATGGACAACAATATTCTGATATTAAGCAAATTCAGACAATCCTCTGATTAAGAAACTACCATGTAAATAGGGATTTCTGATTACCTTTATCCGGCCATACTCAAAGTAAATTGGGGTTAAGTAGTGGTGGTTGCGGGTGTTGGTTTTAAAAGTAACATTTATCTCACCTAAATGTTTGCTCACTCATTGTATTTGTGTTTTTTTTACAACGGAGTAATTTTGTTGCTTTAGAGCAGAGGTCTTCAATCCTGCTCCTGGAGGGCCGGTGTCCTGCAGAGTTTAGCTCCAACCCTAATCAAACACACCTGAATCAGCTCATCAAGCTCTTCAGGATCGCTTGAATCTACAAAGGCAGGTGTGCTGAAGCAGGTTGGAACTAAACTCTGCAGGACAGTGGCCCTCCAGGAGCAGGATTGAAGACCTCTTCTTTAGAGTTTACACAACACAAGGAAGCTTGATTTCAATCTTTGAATTAAACTGAAAAAAGTAGCACAAATAAATACAACTGAATAAAGATACAAATTAAATAAAGAGAAAAGACTATCCAGTGTTATTTTAAATTTGATTACTTTATTCAGTTTCTATAGTATTTCTGTACCTGAATGCTAGTGTTAGACTTATGGGTACATTCAGGTACAGAAATACTTCAGAAACTGAATAAAGTAATCAAATGTAAAATAACACTGGATAGTCTTTTAGTCCTGTATTAATTAAATACATAGGCTATTAATCCTAATTCTTTACAATTAAAGCTATCTTTTGTTGTTTTATGAACATTATTGACAGCCACTGCTTATGCATGCATTTTCATTTTCAATTTATTGTTTGTGTTTATTTAAGACATAACCGACTGTGTTTATGAGGATACTCGCCAAGACCGTAATTTTGACATAATTTTGTTGTTTTTTTGACCGTTACAGCCCTTTAATCCGTGAAAAAGTTGCCAGTTTTGTTACTCGCGAGCTGTTTGTGAGGCTGCTTTACTGTATGTTTGTGCGCAGAGAAAACCATTTCTCGGAGAGTGTGCAAATACTGAATAATTTAAAATGGCTTGACTGTTTAAATTGGTAAGACTTGTATGGAAGTAAAATAATGTCAAATGCTCTACTTGAAAAAATATGAATTGTATTAATCGTGCTTGCATTTTAATGCACTGTATTTTTAGGGCTTGTATTTTTATGGGGTGAAATTCAACATGTTTGTATATTTAAGCTGTGAATATACACACATTTTCATTATTAAAAATTCAATAATCCATATTCACCTTTCAGATTTCACTTCCAAAATATTAATTCTGTTTAAAAATGCAACCTATAATATTTGACAGGCAATTTTAGGTCCATTTTATTTTGCTTTACAAATTAGCTTCCACAAATTCAGTGGTTCAAATTCGACAGTGAAAAAATAGCAATATTTACACACGATTTGACAGTTTATTTTATTAAATCTAAAAAAATCTAAAAGGTGTGCATTATGCCTGACACCTACATGAAAACTCAAGTCAAGCCAACTTCCTTTATATAGCGCTTTTAACAATATAGATTCAAAGCAGCTTTACAGTGATGATAGGAAATTAAAGTAACAGAGATTGTTTTGGCTTTACAGTAGCTCCAGAATAAAGTTATTGTCCAGCTAAAGTTAGTTTTGATTGATTCACTTCCATTAGGGTCCGCTTACACAACACCGTTTTAACTGAAAACAGAAAAATTTTAATGTGTTCTGGCCGTTCATTTGCACGACAACAGTGTTGGGTGGCTCGAGAACGCAAACTTTGAAATAGGTTCCAAGATGCAAGTTTTAATTTAAATAAAAAAAGTTATCTCAGTGTAAATTTCAAAAACGTGAATCTGTGAAAACGTTGATGGCATGCACATGCATATTACGTGTTTAGTCTATAGGTATGCGTATTTGAATATATATGTGTGCAGGCGTGTAGTCTTTCTTTACCTATTGACCTCATCAAATTACTTAAAATTAATTTAAAATCCATAAAACAGATTTCTTTGTCGCTTCCGCGTATCCATACGAACTGGAGTTATGACTGTTAAGTCATTGTCTTCAAATGCTATTGAAGTTAAAAAAGTGTGTATCGAATGTCCAATGTCATTGTCAAGCCAACTTTATGCCAGTATTTCACTGGTAAACACTTTACGTGAAACTTTGTGTGTTACGTTCATATTCTGAGTCTGTTTGCCTGTAGCCTATAATATAGCATATATTCCCAATAAGGTGCGAGTTTGGTCCATTAAGCTACGTCAAGCCTCCCGACGGCAGGGGAATCCTTGAGTATAACTTATTGACGGAAACCCTATTACTGTAGCAAACTAAACAACCGAGAGAAATGTATGTCTACCTCAGATGTAAAGTTTGATCTGTACATCAGCATTGGGGAATAACATTATAATCTCATTCACAGTAGAGAAAGCTGCTTACATGTACAAAAGTAACAGCGAAGACCTAAATGTAAAGACCGCTTTTGTGTCTTTATCAGCTTTTCCATATATATATATATATATATATATATATATATATATATATATATATATATATATATTTATATACAGTATATATATTCTTCTTTTTCTTCCTTAATTTGTGATGATTATCAGAGCCAGTGTATATATATATATATATATATATATATATATATATATTAGGGGTGTAACGGTTCACAAAATTCACGGTTCGGTTCAATACGATACACTGGTGTCACGGTTCGGTTCGGTTCGGTACGGTACGTTTCCGATACAGCAAAAAGAAAGAAATGCCAGAGAAATTTCCTTGATTTATTTTTTTTTTATTATATTTTTCTTAAAACTAACATCATAAAGTATGATATTTTTTAACTTTGAGCAATGATGGAGCTATACTTGACTTTTCTTAGGAGCATATAAAACAAAACAGCTCCTTGGACAAAATTAAATGTAATATTGTAGTAGGTTTATTTTAGTTCAGATTAACATTTGAGGGCAGCAATTGTATTCATAATGTCAAAATAAAACCGACGTGATGTTACTTGAAAGCATTATAGCCTACTATTCCTGCCAAACTTCCATGGTTACAGTTAGTAGTGTTACTAAAGTAAATCCATGGTGAATATTGCTGATCTGTGGACACTGATAGTTCATTCATGGCACAATGTTTCCACGTCAGCGCTGTTTGATCCGTTAATAACGGAGAAATGCGAATGTTTCTCACTAGATCTCGCAGCGATGTTATTATTTAAGTGGCGAAGTCAAATGCTTTCTTTACTGGATGTCTCAGCGCTGTGTAGTAACAGTGCTGCTTGAATAATATCGGCTCGCGCTGCATTGGCCCAGACTGATAAACGGTCCGTCAACCACACAATAAACGAGTAGCTCAGTTTCGTTCCGCTTACATTACATTTGCCATTTGATGTTGGGCAATGTTGTGGTCACGCCAGCGTCTCTCACATTATGAGCGCGCTTGCCACGCGCGACGCGCCTACATTTGAAATAACGAAGTTTTGGTCGGCAGGAAAAATGGTCCAACGAACCGTTCGGTTCAAAAATGCGTACCGAAAACCGAACCGAAAGCCTCGTACCGAACGGTTCAATACGAATACGTGTATCGTTACACCCCTAATATATATATATATATGTATATATACACTGTATATATATATATATATACACTGGCTCTGATAATCATCACAAATACTTGCCGCTTTCTCAATTTCTGTAAATCCGTTTTTATGAATGAATGACTCTCTACCTGTTGCTCTATAGTTTTCTTCGTCAACAGCCGCTCAAACCACCTGCTGGTGAGGTGGTGAGAGTCTGGTATCGCCTTCTTCGGGCTTACACAGCACGCCTTCTGTTCCCCACATCAAAAAAAAAATGTCTCTATCATTTACCATTTCATAATAAGCAAACTCCAGCATCAAACAAAATCCTTACAACATAAAAATCCTTTTAACATAAGCACTGGATCTACTCCTCTTAAATTAAGAGTCCTGTTTTTCCTGGTTAACCAAATTGCCATCTTTGCTTTACCAAAAATCAAATTCAATAATACTACTTTTTTGTTTATTTGTAGCACTATATTTTGGCCCAAATATAAATAAACCATTTGTAAACAAAAAACCTAACCTTTGACGTACAACTTTTAACAAACAAAAAAGTTCTCTTAATCTTGAACATTCAACAACAAGATGATTAACTGTTTCAGATTCCCCACAAAAACTACAATCTACACTATGCAAAGAATTCAGATCTGTTTCTGTTCTGTATCTGTTTGTGGCTATTGCCCAATGAACAATCCGCCACTGTAAGTCACCTAATCTTTTTTCAATGGGCTTCTTGTACAGGGAACTCCAACTACTTTTCGGGGAAGAGCCTGGCTCAGCAACTCCAGTCCATTTTGACTCCATCACTTGGTCAAGAGCTCATAATTTAAGAACTTTAACACAAATTAAATAAAGGGCTTTCTTTGAAAGAAGTTCAAAATTTCCAAGTTCAGGTGTTCTAAAAGTCAATAAACTCCCTTCAGTCTCCTCCCAATCTCCCACTTCTGCAGTCACACGTATTTCAGGGAATATTCCATCAAAACTCTCCAGATGTAATGGTTGAAGAAGACACAAACGATTCTTTATCTCTTCTAGCAATCTTTGAAGAACTCGAAGAGACCGAATGTCTGTTTTAAGATGCAATTATTCCGCTGTAATCACTGGTTGCCATTTTTTAAATGTCCAATTTTACAAATGCCAGCTTTTATCAGATTATTCCATAGAGTGACTGAATTCAGTAGTTCAATAGACAAAAGTCCATTAAAAAACAAAGGCTCTTCCAAAGCCCAGACGTTTACTCTTCCCACAGACAAAATCTGCCACACTTGTAAAGCTGAAGCATACAAAGATGTAAGTCCGTTAAGGTCCATATTCTATAAGTTCATTAAAAACAGATGTCTGTAAAGACCCAGATGACCAACCCTCTTCAAGAGGGCACATGCCACTTCCATCCAGTTCTGATCTTGATGATAAAGAAACCTTTGGACAGTCTTTAGACGAAAGGCCGCATACCTGGATTTAATTTCAATTAGGCCTTGTCCTCTTTCGTGAACTGGTAGATACAAAATTGCTTCTTTCAACCAGTGCATTCCAGACCAGAAAAAATTAACAAGAACTGTCTGGATATCCACAAAAAAATTCATTGGTGGGTCCAAAACATTTAACCTGTGGCCACAGCACTCTTCCCCTATACAATAACTGAGGCAGCAACCAGTTCCATTTAGACAACTTAGCACATATTTTATCCTTTACATTCTCTCAATTCTTTTTTTGAAACTCTTCACTTCCTAAATAAATCCCTAGAAATTTGAATCCTAATTTTCCCCATTTTACATTTTCAGAAATAAAAGGTAAGACCTCTGTTGGATGTTCATTACACCACAAAGCTTCCGTTTTACTCTAGTTTAACTTAGCAGATGATGCCTTTTCATATAAACAAAGACACTTCTTAATTGAGTTTACATCTTTTTGATTCTTAACAAATACAGTAATGCCATCTGCATATGCAGTCAACTTAATTGCATTATAAATACTGTTTCCTACACATACACCAGACACATTTTTCCTAAATAAAAACAACAAAGGTTCAACTGCTATTGCTTACAACTGACCAGACAAAGGACATCCCTGTCTGATACCCCTTTGCATTTGTATTGGTGGACTGAAACCTCCTCCAATTTTCACTAAACACAAAGCATTTTTATAAAGTCTTGGTCCAGGAAAGAAAAACATCACCACAACCAAAAGCTTTTAGAGTTTTGAATAAATAATCATGATCTACATGATCAAATGCCTTCTCTTGATCTAATGATAGAAGACCTAAATTGATTCCATTTAATTTACAATAATCTAGTAAATCTCTTACTAGAAATATATTATCATAAATAGTTCTATCTGGAATACAATATGATTGATCTTTATGAATATTATCACTCAAAAGACACTTCAACCTATTTACCAATACTTTTGCCAAAATTTTATAGTCAGTAGTGGAAACGGGTCTCCAGTTCATTGAGACTTATGTCTCCTTTTTTAGGAATAAGAGTAAGAACAGCCCTCTGACAGCTCTTAGGAAGATTTTGTTCTTCATAACATTTCTGTACAACCTCATAAAAGTCTTCTCCTATAGTTCTCCACATGACTTTATAGAATTCCACCGGCAGTCCATCAATACCTGGTGCACGACCAGGTTTCATCTGTTGTACAGCTTCAGTCATTTCTTGAAGAGAAAAAACACTGTCCAAACTTGCACGTTGTTTTCCATTAATAGTAGGAAGTTGTTCTAACAAGTCCAAAGTACTCTGTAAATCACAATTTTCAGCTCTCTAAAAAGATCTGAATAAAAGTCCACAGCAATTTTTCTCATCTTTTTTGGGTCAGACGTTTTAGACCCATCTGTGGATGTCAGACAATGCATTACACTGTTTTTTTTTAGACTTTTTCAAGATTTAAAAAATATGCAGTTGGTGCATCCATATCATGAACTGACAAAAACCGGCGTGACCTTATAAGTACGCCCTTTGCTTGCACTTGTAGTAGAGTGTTAAGAGAATTCTTTTTCTTACATAAATTCTCAGCCATCATAGTATCTGGTTGCAGCACCATGTGAGATGTAATTTGTGCTATTTCCTTTTCTAATTCATTGATTTTTTTCTAAATCTTTGTGGTAGAGAAAAAAAAAATTGTGTTTTTCCCAATTCCCACCACTGAATTAGGTTTTCATATTCACCTTTCTGAGAAACCCAAGACCCTCAAAAATATCTCCTGTAACAAACGAACATTCAATTTCCAGTAAGGACTTTTGCACTGAGTCTGTGACAGTCAAATTACACGTAACAAAATGATGGTCTGAAAAACAACATGGTAAAATGTTTTTTTTACCAAAAAAAATGAGTGAGCAAACAATCCTATTATTACTCACCTTTGATCTTGACATTGACTCCTTGTCTGACGCCTTCTCTTCTGAAAACTGAAAGTCTGAAAGTCTCTTCGATTTGATTTTCAGTTTGTAATCTTTGTTTTTTTATTTTTCGGTTGCACAGATGTTTCTTTTACCAGCGTAGGTCTTTTTTCGATTTTTCTCACTAGTTTTTGTTGCATTTTGTTTTCAGTCTCAGCACTTTTCTCCGCGTTTTGTTTTCTGTGAGGACAAAATAATTTCTTGTGACCCAAGTCCCCACATTCGAAACATTGCATACTTTCCATTGTTGCGAAGATCATGTAAGAGCTTTCAATGTGTTGTACACGGAAGGATATTTCCAAATACTTTGTCGGTGTGTTCAAAAACATGAAAACCTGCCTCCGAAAGGACGTTACGTGCTTCAGCGCTTTATTCTTACAACCGAGTGGAACAGGTTTAATTCCACTTGTCCGAGATTATGACACGCGTCACAGGTGAACGCAAAGGTGTCATCTGCACAGACGTGTCCGATATTTCAATCCCAGTCTCTACAAGCACATTCACAAACTTTTCTTCTTCCAAAAACACGACAACAGCCTTGGCCAACAACATTTCCCATAGCCATAAGAACATCTTCCACCGTACAAATTTGATCAGAAAAACATTTGCATCCATTTCCAATGGAGAAAACCGGCATTCCCTCATAAGGAGGTGAGACCATGTTTACCCTCCACAAATGGATGCAAACCAATTCACACTTAATATTTTGAATAAGGTGAGGGGAAAAAAAAGCCATAAACCTCAATCTCAAACCTCAAAAGATCTCATACAACCTACATGCTAGAGTGAATAAATGTTTCATAAATTCGAGCCCTGCGAACTGTATGTTGATACGGAGAGAACGTTGGACGGCATGTCATGGTGACATGTGCCATTAATCGATCTATGTTCTATAACATGTAAAACGGGAACATGAAAGGAATATTTTAAAAGCAACTCATATAAACCCCTTAATCAGAATATTGTCTTATTCAGAATAAGGTCAATAATTAAATTACTGCTGTCCATGTAAACTTAGTCATTGGTAAGGTCTTAAAAATGGTATAATCACATTAAGGGCACATCACATAAGCTCATATCATTTGACTTGAAATGTCTAGAAGGCAGTGAATAATGTCAGCTAAATTTACGCTAGTTTTTTTTTTCCTTTTCTTTTTTTATTCAGAATTCCACCCTTGTGACTTCAGAGACTTTGCAAATGAAGTTAAGATGTAAATAGAGTGACTATAAGTATATACTAAAATGTATTTGGGCACTTAAGTCACACTTAAAAAATGTCTGAATTTAAATGCATACAAAATATCAAACCAAGTGGCATCTGTGCAAATTATGCTTTTCTCAGAATTTCTTTTGTTACCTTTTGGAGCTTGGAAGTGTTTAGTTTGAGCAGACATTTTGAGTGTTTAGTTTATACAATCATCACTGTCCTCGTCAGAGATCTCAAACATATTCTAAAAAACTATTCTTTTCAACATCTTCAAAATCAATCTTTTGAACGCTGAAAGCTTCTTCACCAGATCCACCATTAAGTGACAGTGACACTAATATTTGATTGCGTTCAGTACTTGCTCTGCAGTAAATCACTGAGCCATTTCAAGTTCTGCTGATAATACCTCCTATTCTTTTGTTTTCTGCCTGTGGTAACTATGAGTGAAATGTCACTTTATCATTGTGTATCAGACATTGCCACCTTGTGGAATAAAGGTGAATTGCACTTATTCAGTCATCAAAGATTCAATTGTTGTGCAGAAAATATATACTTGCACTGTTACACACCTCGTTAGCGTCCCTATACAATTTTTACAAAAATTAAATGGGCAAACAAACATTCTTTTATAATTGTATTATTGTTTTCTTGTTATATTGTTTATAATGAATTGATTGAGGAATACTAAGAAGGTTGATGTCTAACTTTAAAAAATGAATGAGGAGGTCTCTTTAAAGACCCACGGTATGCGTTTAAGGTTTAAAGGGCAAATCCAAATATTTTTGTTTTGTTTTGTTGTGGCCTAAGTGTCCAAATACTTTTTGGGGCCAATGTATATAAAAGTAAATAGTGTCTGCATGTGTTGTGTTCATAGGGTGTGATGATGTGGTTGGACCAGAAGGGATGGAGAAATTCTGTGAAGACATTGGAGTGGAGCCAGAGAATGTAAGAAACTAAATTAATCTGATATGGTTTTACATTTTCCTCTAAAAAACACATCATCAGTGGTCATTTTAATGTATATTTGTTCGTAGGTGGTGATGCTGGTATTGGCCTGGAAGCTTGATGCCCAGAGTATGGGTTACTTCACTTTACAGGAGTGGCTCAAGGGAATGGGCTCTTTGCAGTATGTCTGGCTAAACATGGACCTTGTATACATCTAATACCATGCTACTACACTTCTTTCTGTCCCAAACTTTACTTTTCCTCTTTTTCTGTCATATACAGATGTGACTCTACTGAAAAACTCAGGAACTCTCTAGACTACCTGAGGTCCGTCCTCAACGATGCCACCAGTTTCAAGCTCATTTACCGATATGCCTTTGACTTTGCCAGGGTGAGTATGTTTAGGACTGATTGATGAACACTAATCATCGTCGACTTTAAAAGCTCTTGTATTCTTTTTATACTTCAACTTTTATACTTATACTTTATACTTTTTTTTGCTCATCACAGTTCTTCAGTTACAACAGACAAGGGCTTGAGACTGCTGAGAGATGGTGCTATTTTAGGTTGTTTTACCTCTTTGTCTGCTCAGCAGAAGTATCTCTTGTCCCAATGATTCTTTTTTACCACTCCCTTGGTATGAATTGTAAAGTGAATGGAGATTTGCTGAGTGAATCTCTTACAGGAGCCATTCGATAAGGCCAATAAAGTGGATGAGTACAAATAAATAGCTTGTGGAAACCTTGAATGGATAACACGACATCCATCCTGTCTAGATAAAACAGAAATGTTCACGTCTGGGCTCATCATGTATAGAGCACTTAGTCCATTCTCCAGCAGTGAAACCATATTTCATGGCTGTCAGAGAAGTGATTTATCTGGAGTATTTTTGCTTTTAAATATTGGGCACAGAGAACCTGAAGCATTTTTATGGTGTCAAGGTGTAGGGACAATAATCATGTCTGCCCTCAGCTCTTGTATTATCATATGTTCAAGCTCAGACTGCTTAGAGTATAGAGTACACAGTACAGTAATTTCTGAAACAGTCCTCCAGGAGCAACCTGGATTTAAGTACTTGGGTAAAAATCTATAAATTACCCATTATTGCCACACTACCATAATTGCCAACTCAGTATTTTTATTGTGATGTGTGAACTTGTATTCAAAATGTTTAAAATTGAATATGGTTCCACCCCTTTGCAGGAGAAGGATCAGAGGAGTTTAGACTTGAATACTGCCAAGTGTATGCTGGGACTTCTGCTTGGGAAGACTTGGCCATTGTTTCCAGTGTTTAACCAGTTTCTAGAAGTAAATATTTTAATCTTAACAGTTTATCAGTGTAAGTTGTAACTTTAATAATTTTACAAGACCAGTCAAATGTTTTGACACACTTGCAGATTCATTATTACTGCTTTCCACATTTTAGAATAATATAAATGTCATAAAAATGATATACATACAACACAAACCTTAAATGGCTTATATTTGGCATTCTCTCAGCCAACAACTTGGATCTTGGAATACTTTTTAAACCGCATTGAAGGTGTTCACAAACTGGCCATTTTGTTGGCGGCTTTTATGTTCCAACTGATCTATGTTCCATAACAATTAAGTAAAATTAAATTACATTTAAATTGCTCCATGTAGACATTCATATGTAACCACAATTTAGTTTTAGAATAAAGCTTTAAAGGTGCAGTATGTAATATTGACAGCTAGCGGTTGAAATGGGTACTGCAGTCCAAATTCAAAATATTGGAGTAGAGTTGTTCACCCGCCCCCTCCTCCAAAGACTCAATGCTCACGTGGGTTGATAGATTGAGGACACGCAATAGGAACGAGCGCAATTGACAATGAAAGCCGAGGAGACTTACACACTGGAAATTGATTAGTTGATTTATCCGTGTTTTAATGTGGTTCCGTTCATAGAGATTTTTAGATGGATGCTTTTTAGGTCGGATAGAATCTGCAATCTCGGACCCGTTTGTTTATTGACTTCCATGGCTGCAATACGCTGCAATTTTCCACCAACTGGCAACCTGGGGTGTCGAAATACTATTGGGGAAATTGGCAGTGGGCTGAATCACACAGACCAAACAGACTGGCTGTAGCATTGTTTTTTTTTATGTATGTGAACTTAGAATGTTTCCTAAATATCTGCAAACATATTATGGTATTTTTATGCTTTAGTACAGTCAAAAAATTTGATACAGCACCTTTAAATATAAGGGAAACAAAATCAGTACAAACTTTTGACTGGTATTTAATACATATATTTGCACATCAGTACATATTCTATGTCAATGAAATTTTTGACAGTGACATATCCCCCCCCCCCCCCCCTTTTTTTTTATCCCCCCACAGCAATCTAAGTATAAGGTTATAAATAAAGATCAATGGTGCAATGTTCTAGAATTCAGTAGGACTATCAACCTTGATCTCAGTAACTATGATGAGGACGGGGCCTGTGAGTATAAGCACCCACACTTTAACACGCCTGTATACTTCTAATTATACCCCAATTAAGACATCCATCATTATTTTGTAAAATGCAGCTGGAAGTTCATTTTGACATTTTTTTTTTTCTCTTTGCTTAGGGCCAGTGCTGTTGGATGAGTTTGTGGAATGGTATAAAGATCGAGAGATGTCGTAGCGACAGCTTCCCCATGCCTACCACCATCACCAACTAGAAACTAATCGCCAACAATCACCATGACAATGACGACAGAAACGACTTTGAAACAAACATCTAGAAAACAAAGTACAAATCAAAACTGAAGAGTTTGGGACAGACTGATGGTGGCCTCTGGCTGTGAGGGCTTGGGTGTGTGAGTGTTTGCATAGAATGTAATATCAATGCACATGTTTGTATGTCGCCCTTTTAGTCGGGGCCATAGGAGGGTCACTGGTGGTTGTGTGTTGGAGAAACAGCACCTCACCGACTCCACCTAATACCCCCCATAGCCCACAATGCATTGTGGGTAAGCACACGGCCAGCCTCGGAGCCGCCTTCCCACCCCACTGTGATGTTTCATATTGCTGTGAATGAATAGGCTCTTAAAAGGAGGATGAATTTCTCCACAAGGCAGGGTAGGTAAAAACTCCCACACTGTCAGAAGATTTAAGACATTTTGGTAATTTAGGCCTGGAAGGGCAGAGAAAAGAAGGAACAAGCACCTGCTTGTCTTTTTACTGAAGGTCGGTGACTAAATATTAAGACTTTTTGGTTCAAAATGGAAATAGCTTACAGTATCAGTCTGCTGATGTGGTCCAAACACTGTTTACTACGGTTTTTATGTTGGAGGAGGATGACTTTCACAGCATGTTACCATAGTTACATAGCAACCTATGCCATAAGTTTTATTTTTGACCAGTCTCACTGCACATGGTTGCCATTTAATAAAGCACACCACAAGCAAGAGTGTCATAGACATTCTGCTGTAAGTACTTCCTGTGGTATCAGTATACGTTTCACCACTTCATTTTTGATATTGATTATGAGATCAACTTGAATAGCTTTACTGTTTGCAAAATGAAGAACAGAGGCTATACTTATCATGAACATAGAGCCCAGTATCTTTTTTTCTGACTCGCATGTCCATTGTGCATACACACTGGCAATGGCAGATATGGCCATCTTGTAGAGGAGTGTGAGCAGGTTAAATTGACTGCAGAATGCATTAATTATATCATTTGATTCCTTAGCAATGTAACTAAACTGTGCATGTCATTTCCATAACTTAGATCCATGTCTAGTCATTTTAAAGAGACCGGACGGAAGAAAGTTAAAGTGCACTTTTGATTTCTGTGATGAATTGGCACATAAATATAAAAACAGGTATTCTGCCCTAAACACTGACTCTCATTTGGCCACATCCTCGTCCACAGATCTTGTGGTCAAATATGATCAATTTAACCCATAGTGACCAATGCCTAGCAACTATTTAACGTTCTAGTTATGTTTGTAAAACTGTTGAGTTTTGTCTATGGCTGTGGCGTGAAGCTAACTTGTCATTTGAACAAGAACAAAAGCATGCATGCATTCTGCAGTTAGAGCTGTCTTTGTGAATGAATGAGGTTTTTCCTTTTTCTGAATTTTTTTCGCTCTTGTTTTTTTTTTTTTTTGTACAGGTATTTGTAGAAGTGGACTTTTTGTGCTTAATTTGGGTATCCGCGGTCATGCAGTCTTAACGCTTTATGAAAAACATGATTGTGTGATGGTATTTAGAGCTTAAACACACTTGTAACCTCATCTGTTGAGATGTTCTTCTCTGCATTGCCTCCTCCACCATCTCCACCAAGTGCTAAAATACCAAATTCATGAGTGACTGCAGCATTTCAGTATATCTGCAGCGTCATGAAAAGTACTAATTTTGCTATGTTATAAGGAATTAGAGTACAGAGGCAAAATCATTATTAACTTTATTAAAGCATATTTTGGGTAACAAAAGACATTTTTGTTCTGTACGGATTTTTTTTCTCTGAAAGATGGAGGTTGCTAACCATAAATTATTTATCAAGTATTCACTCAGTATCTAAAAGCCAACAGTCTATGTATGCTATGCATGCTGGCCAGAATCCATTTGGAAAATGTCTACAGACACTTGTCATAATCCCATTCATCTGCACTTGTTTGTGCCTGAGAGAAATGGTGGTTTAAAATTACTTTTGAACAGATAGACAAGCTCCCCTGTGTCATTATGACTTGCTTTTTTTGGGGGGGGAGTATGTAATGCAGAGGGTTGAGCATTCTCATCGGACTGTATATATGTATGGATGTGCGTATAAGTGTTTGTTTTCACTGTAACCTCTCTACATTCAATATATATAAAGGGGTTTATTAACTAAATGTGGAGTTATTTTAATCTGTTCTAAACGTCATGTTTTGAAAGAGAAATGACTGAGACTAACTATTCTGGGGTCATCCTGGGGGTCTCCTGCTGTCATTGTGTGCAATTAATACCCTCTGGATTTTTTTTTACTACTGCATATCATGACTCATAAAATCACCACAGTGTTTATGATCTTAAACAATAGACATTCTTATTTACATTCATACATTGTTTCAATTCAAAAAAACTTTTATGAAATACTGAAAGAAGTTTAGGTTATGCTCATAATTATATTACAGCATTTACAATACTTACTAAAAAGCAAATCCCCATCCTCAAAGCTGAGATTTTAAAAGCATCAGCTCAGATTTGTGCAACATTGTTTGTTTGACAAGTCAAAATTAACTCTTTATCTAAATTAAAAATTCCTTATACTTTGGAGTTGAGATATTCTTAGTTTTAAGGCCCCTTAAAACTGGGGCTTCAGCTCCTTCTGTGTGGCCGGAAGTGGCTGTGTTTCTTGTAGAGATACTGCTGTAAGTTTGTTCTGTTTGTAACTGTGTGGCTCCTCCATAATCTTTAGGGGATTTGTCCTGCTGGTTGCCCTCTTGTTGCATGGAGGAAAGGGATGCAATGTTGAACTTGTCCATTTCCGTTCTTCTTTGCTGCAGTAATCGTCTGCGTTCTTGCCTTTGAAGGACTTCGGAATTTTCTCTGAGATATTCTCTTGCATCTTCCTGTTCCAATGAAGGTGGGGATGTCTGTGGAACTGCTGGTAATTCATCTTGTGGTGGTTGTACATCCATAACCTGATGTCCTACAGATTGTTTGTCTCTGGACAAGGAGTTTAAATTTGACTTCCTAAAAACTGACTTTCGGCCAGTCTGTTCCACTGAACTGTCCATAGACTCTCTTGTCATAATGTTGTCCTTGAAACTAAAGCCAGACATCCGTGATTCAGATGCAGTCTTTATCAATGCAGGCCCTTTTTTCATAGAGACAGGAGGTGACCCCTCAGATGATAAACCGGGCCATGTGATTTCTAGGTCTGCATCCATTGTAGGTGTTAAATCTTTTTTCATTAATTTGGTTAAAGTAGGTTCACTCTTTGTGAATGTAACATACCTTTTTAACTTAGGGATTTTGTCAAGAGATATACCAATTTCTTGAAAGAAATTGTCACGATTTCTTCTTTGTTTAACATCATCATATGAAGTTCTGTATTTCTTTTTTTCTTGTGCTTCCCCTATATTTATGGATTTGACAGTGTTTGAACTAAGAAATGATGACACAGCCGAGGAATGAGGTTCTGATTGTGTGAACTGGACGTACTTCTTTACTTTTGGGATACTGGCAAAAGATTTGTCTGTTTCTCCAATGATATTATAATCAGTTGAAGATGGTTTAACGTATTTAGATGAAGTGCTTGATATCCTTGTTTCTTGAGTTATCCCAGATATTCCAACTCTTTCAGTTAAGACAGCAGTTGATGACCGAACAGGATATTGACTTTCAGCAGGTATGAAGTGAATGTATCTCTTAACTCTTGGTATTCTGTCAAGATTATCAGACGAAGTGCTATGTGTCATTGATTCTGCTTTGTTTCCATTAGTAGCTGGTTGTACATCATCTTCAGCTGATGTGCTGGATCCCTTTAATTCTGTTGCTGTCACCTTTATGGATTTAACAACATTTGAAGAAGAAGAAAGTTGTGACTGGGCTGAGGAATAAGGTTCATATTGTGTGAACTCAATGTACCTATTTACTTTTGGGATATTGTAAAGATGTTTACTTTCTCCAATGATATTGTCATCATTAGTAGATGGTTTAACATCATCTTCAGATGAAGTGCTTGGTCTTCTTGTTTCTTTGGCAACCACAGATACATCGACTCCTTCAGCTGAGAGAGCAGTTGTTGCCTGAACAGGAGATTGACTTTCAGGATGTGTGAAACGAATGTATCGCTTAACTTTTGGAATTTTATCAAAAGGTGCTCCTATATGTCCACCAAAATACTCTTCCTTAGCATTTAGTGTGTCATCATCCACAGATGAAATGCTTAATCTTCTTGTTTCTGAAATTACCTCAGATATTCCAACTCTTTCAGCTGATAAAGCAGTTGTTGACTGCTCAGGGGATTGATTTATAAATTGAATATATCTCTTAACTTGTGGTACTCTGTCAATACGTGCTTCTGTTTGCCCAAAGACATTGTCTTCCTTTACGTTCTCCTTAGGAGATGGTTGTGCATTATCTTCAACTAAGGTACTAGATCCTCTTGATTCTGTTTCTCTCACCTTCATGGACTTTACAGTGCTTGGTAGAGGAAATGGTGCAAGACCCTGGGAAGGTTCAAATTGTGCGAACTTAATGTATCTCTTTACTTTTGGGATTTTGTCAAAAGATTCACCTCTTTCTACAATGACATTATTATCATGAGATGGCTTATCATCAACTTCAGATGAAGTGCTTGATCTTCTTGTTTCTTGAAAACCCTCAGATATTCTTTCAGATAAGAGAGCGGCTGTTGTCTGAACAAGAGGTTCACTTTCAATCGAATTTGTGAATTGAATATATTGCTTAACCTTTGGTATTTTGCCAAGAGATGCTCCAGTATGTCCAAAGACATTGTCTTCTTTAGCGGTTAGTGTGGCATCTTCCTCAGATGAAGTGATTAATCTCCTTGTATCTTGATCTACACCTGATATTCCAACTCTTTTAGCTGAGAAAGCAGATGTTGATCGAGCAAGGGATTGACTTTCAGGATGTGTGAATTGAATGAATCTTTTAACTTTTGGTACTCGATCAAGAGATACTCCTGTTTGTGCAAAAACATTGTCTTCCTGAGCAACATCCTCAGATGAAGTGCTCTCTCTGGTGGCTGGTCGTCTCAATTCAGTTTCTGTCACTTTAATGGATTTTACTGTGCTTGAAGGAGGAAATGATGACAGATCTAAGGAATACTGTCCAGCTTGTGTGAACTTAATGTACCTCTTTATTTTTGGGATTTCGGCAAGGTATTCACTTGTTTCTTCAGTAATATGATCTTTGTTAGTAGATGGTTTAACATCTTCTTCAGATGAAGTGCTGCTGCTTGGTTTTTTAGCTACCGCTGATACGTTTGCTCTTTCAGCTGAGAGAGCAGTTGTTTGAGCAGGGAATTGACTTTCAGGATGTGTGAATTCAATGTATCTCTTAACTCTTGGAACTCTGTCAAGAGATGCTCTTATTTGCCCCAAGCCATTGTCTTCATGAAAATCATCGTCCGATGAAGTGCTTTCTCTATATTCTGTTTCTGTCACCATTATGGATTCTACTGTGCTTGGAGGAAATGGTGACAGATCTGAGGAATAAGGTTCGGACTGTGTGAACTTAATGTACCTCTTTACTTTGGGGATTTCCGCAAGGTATTCACCTGTTTCCCCAATGATATTATCTTCTTTAGTAGATGGTTTAACATCTTCCTCAGATGAAGTGCTCCATCTCCTTGTTTCTTTAGCTACCACAGGTAGATTGACTCTTTCAGATAAAAGTCCAGTTGTTGTCTGCACAGGAGATTGACTTTCAGGATGTGTGAATTGAATGTATCTCTTAACTCTTGGCACTCTATCAAGAGATGCTCCTGTTTGTCCAAAGACATTCTCTTCCTCAGCAGTTAGTTTGACATCACCCTCCAAAGAAGTGCTTGATCTCTTTGCTTCTGATTTGGTTTTCACCTCAGGTGTGACATGCAGTGTATCTGAAGTGGTATCTGAAGAAGGATCATACTGTTTAAATGTTATGTATCCTTTTACTTTTGAAACACCATCATAAGATGTGCCTATTTTCCTGAAGAAATTGTCTTTGTTGGTTGTCGGATGAACATCATCTTTTGAGGATGAGCTATATCTCCCTGTTTCCATTATAGCATCTTTCTTGGTTAAAGAATTTGATGGCAGAGTTGGGGAATGAGGTTCAGACTGCTTGAATTGAATGTATCTTTTCACTTTTTTAATATTTTCAGGAGATTCCTCTATTTGCATTAAGTAACTCTGGTCTCCAGAGGATCGGTCAATTTTAGCTTCAGTTTTCACTTCTATCTTAGGTGTAACTTTTGTAGAGGAGGATAAAACTGATGGCGGAGTTGGAGAACGTGGTTTGGACTGTGTAAATTGAACATACCTCTTAACTTTTGGTACTGCATTAAAACCTATTTGGCCCCCCAAAAATTTTCCTGTAGCATTAGATTTGTCATCTGACTTGTCAGATGTGCTTGAACTTGTCTCCGCTGCCACCACAGGTCTCTTGGTTGAAACCGGGAAGGGTGTTAGAGTTGGAGAGTAAGGTTTAGACTGACTGAATTGAATGTATCTCTTAACATGTGGCACTGTATCGAGAGAAACGCCTATCTTTCTGAATAAATTGTCTTCATTAGATGTAGGTTTGATATCATCTTCAGAAGATGTACTTTGCCTCCTTGATTCAGGTTGTTCCACTTGTTCAGTTGAGATACTTACTTTATTCAAGGGCAGTGTTTTCAAGTAAGGTTCAGTGTGTGAGAATTGAATGTATCTTTTTACTTTTGGAAGTCCTTCATAAGATGCATCCACTTGTCCAACAATTTTTTTATCTCCAGTGTTTTGTTTGACATCATCCTCAGATAAGAAACTGGATCTCCTGGACTCAGTTGTCGCTATAAAGTCAGGTGTGACTACCCCAGTGGTTGGTGGTGAAGATGGTAATTGGACTTGAAGTTTGGAATCAGAGTGCGAGAACTGAAGGTATCTCTTCACTTTTGGTAAGTGATCAAGGGATAAACTCTTTCCGAATAGACTGTCTTCATTAGTGGTTTGTTCCTTAGTTAACTTTGTCTGCTTGTTAATAGAGACACCACTGGTTCTTCCAACATCCCAAACAGTTGGTGACCTCCTCTCATCCATTTCATTTTCTTGTCTGTTGAACAGTCGTGAACTTAATGCTCTTAGTCTCATTAGACCTTTAGAATGTTTTTTCTCAAATACATCTGTGCTGCTAGAGGAGTTATCAAAGTCAATGTTGAGGCCTTTGTGTGTATTTTTATCTGGTGTGATGGATCCTCTATTTATCTCAGGTGGTATTGTAATCTCTAATTTTCTCGGGTACTCCATAAATTGATCTTCATCTTCACTGGAAATTGATCTATCAGTATCATAGCCCCTATTCAGTCTGTTTATACTTGATCTATAGACAGGATGGACATGATATAGTGGAAGGCTCTCATGACTCCCATAGTATGATTGATCATATCGTTTTTTGTATTTAGTCTTTTTCCCTGATAAACCTTTCCTGCTTGAGGTAGGTGATGATGGCAGAGATGAGGAATGGTGTTCATGCTGCTTAAAATACATGTATTTCTTCATGTTTTGACTTTGATCTTTTGGTGAAGTGCTGAGCTGCATAGATTGTATTGTTTCCTCAGTTGTGCTCTCAATATTAGTTGAAGGTCTGGATATTGACAGAGTTGGGGAAGAAGAGTCAAACTGTTTAAATGAAATGTATCTTTTTACTTTAGAAACTTCATCAGAAGATACACCCATTGTCCTTAATAAATTGTCATCCTTAGTTGTCAGTTGAGCATCATCTTCTGAGGATGAATTATAACTTTTAGCTTCCATCATAGCATCTTTTTTGGTTAAGGAAGGTGATGATGGCAGAGTTGGGGAATGAGGTTCAGGCTGTTTGAAGTGAATGTATCTCTTCACTTTTTGAATTGTACAAGGAGACACCTTTATTTGACTTAAGCTTCTGTTATCTCCAGAGGATGCATCAATGTTCGCTTCAGATTTTACCTCCATCTCCGATAATGATGGCAGAGTTGGGCGTCCAAAATGAGGTTTGGACTGTTTAAATTCAACATATCTCTTAACCTTTGGCACTGTAACAGGACCCACTTCTAAAGATATTGCAAATTTGTCTGATTTGTTTACAATCTCATAATTCCCCTGTGAATCATCAATATGCATACCCTCATCGACACTGTCTCCGTGAGTAAAAGTCAAATGTATGTCCGAAGGCTCCAAAGTGATAGTCTCTTGTCTTATTAGAATGCCAGCACTAGGCATTCTTTCATTAAATGTGACATCTTCAAGAGTGCCGAATCTGTTTAAAGTGTCCAAGTTTGCACCGTTCTCTGTGTCTGATTCATCCATGATTTCTGATTCTTCTAACTCTTTGTTTACAATATAATTGTTTGGTCCACCTACACTTTCATCACTGTCACTTGAATTAGAGAGGCTTTCTATGTCAGAGAGCTCAAATTGCTTTACATCATCTACAAGAACTTCTTTACCAAATGGTTTGTCAAGATCAAAATCCTCTGAATCAAATTTTATTTTGTCTGAAGGTGATTCTACTTTGCCTTGCCTCCATGTGTCATCGTCCTTCAATGGACGTCCCAAAGCAGAGCTGGAGAGGTCCCGGATACTTGACCTTTCAGAGCCTTCAGTGAAAGAAAAGCTCTCTCCACTGTCATTCCACAACTCTGGGTCCAAATCGTCAACATTCTGTTCTGTCAGTTTTGGTGACAATTCTGAAAATGGCTCTGTATTTTTGTTTGCAGGTATAGTGACAGGAGGAGGGTCAACACTTGATTCCCTTAATTCTCTTGAAAAGTTATTTTCCTGACTTGAGTGAGATGATGCTGAAGAACTGCCCCTTCTTTTTAACTGGATGATATCATTTGCATCTGGAATTGGCTCAAATTCCATGGATTTTGGCAGCAGTTTCTTACCATTTACAAAAGCATTTACTTTGCCTTCCTGAAGTGAGCTGCTACTACTGCTGTCTGCTCTTCCTCTATGATTCTCCACATCAAAGGCCTGCTTTTTACCACCAGTTATTGAGGATTTCTTTTTTTCAATTTCATCATAAAGAGTATCAGCTTCTGTGTTGCTCTCAGAGGAGCCATCTGCATGGTCATCCTCTACAGTGACATAGTAAGGAACTTGATCTTCAACTGTGACTCCACCAAATGTAACTCTTGAACCCACTCTCACTTCTTGTTCTTCTACATCAGAGTACCCCTCATTCACATATGGCTGGGGTCCAGTTGAGGAGGTTGTTGGTGGTGGTGAAGATTGTCTCTTGGATCGTATTCTTCTCCATAACTTGTCTAACAGTGGTCTCAAAAAAACACCAAGGATAAAGGCTAAAATGAATGTAATAATGACAGACAGGCAGACAGCAAGAACAAATTCTGACTGGGTCCTTGTCCCTTGCCGTATAACTGGATCATTTCTTGGAAAGTAAAAGTTTTCTTGCTCATCGAAGATAATTGCTGCATCCCTACGTGGTCTTGAGCCACTGCGTTTTTTGTAGACCTGTAGATCAAATACTGATATGTGCTCCCCTCGGACACCTGAAATACATATATAAAGTCCTGTATGCTGCTCTGTGATGTCTTTAATTAGTAGTTCTGGTTGGTTGTTTGTGACTTGGCCCTGTGGAGTCCACCAATGAACCTGCATGATATCTAGAATGAAAAGTGAATTTATCACTAAAGGTAGATTAACATTTACATTGTTTTCATGCAGGTTTTAGAAGTTACTAACTCCTAGACTGTAAAATAATAACTTATTAATAATAAACTGTAAAAAAATATATTTTAAAATTATGAATTAAAATAGTAAATTGGACTGTGGTTTTATAAAATATAATAATGTATTTATATAAAATACAGAAGTAGCACCTTTACTGTCATTGCTGCAAGGAATTGATATCTTCATTCCCTCGTAGACAATCATGTTATGATGGTGACCAGATATGCTGTATTCATGTTTTGGACAAGTGAGCTCTGAGTCCTTCAGGTGAAGCAGATCTTTTCCAGCATGATGTGGTGGAGAGGCACACACCACTTGCCAGGAAACATTACCCATTTCATGATCAAAGCTTAACCATCTTCTCAAGGTCTGCAAGTAGCAGTCACACTTCCATCTGTTGAAGGAGACATTGACCAAGGCATCCAGGTACCGCAGGGACTGGTAGGCAGGGACAGGAAGGGTGACCAGCAGATTATAGCTCAGATCAAGGACCTGGATGGAATTAGTTAGTCAATGAAAAATTTTCCCAAGTTTTAATGCACACTGGGCTAAATATGTTGATTCACTGTTTAACTACAGTCTGTCAAAAGAGTGGAGCTGGTGGAGCATACTCCCAAACATGTAAAATCACTCTTATGATGATTTTTCGCTAGGATAAAAAAACAACAACTAAACCATCAGACCAGTATTAAAATATTACACAAATAAGCTAAATATTTGAGATGTTACCTGCAGCTGTTTTAGGTCTATAAAAGCATTTGGGTGAATGCTTGTGATGCTGTTATGCTGGAGATGTAGCTCTTTCAGATAACTGCAGTTGTCCAGGTCAGTAAGACCTATCTTAGATATCTGGTTATAAGACAGCTGAAGAATCTGCAGAGACTTCATGCAGCCCAGCCCTGGAGGAGAAATGGATATTCTTAAGAGCAAAAGGCAATGATTAACAACCATGCACTGATAAACTTTTTAGTTAAATATAAATGTGTTCTTTGAGGTACAGAGTTTTTATTAGATTGCAAAGTCAGACATTTTTCTGTTGTTTTGAGTTATAAAAGCCAAACATCGTTGTAATAGTTATAAAATAAAATGTTTCTGCTGGCCATGACCCCACAAACATAAGCATCTGTTTGTGCCAATATCTGTCTATAACAACACCTACAGTAACATAGTACTGCACACCACGTGAGCACTATGTGAATCACCACTTGTTCTAGTTGAGGCTCTTGCAGCAAGACTTCTTGGACACCTTCAGGACGTCACCATCAAGTTGTTGGTAATAGTATGCTAAGTATGTTAATAGTATTTGCATCTTTGTGGCTAATTTTTTTTGTCTTAATATCTATACCTAAAGCTCTTTAAATTGTTTAGATTATTTAGTACAGTATGTGAAACAAGTACATCCCAAATATTCTTAAACGTGTCAAGAATTGAGTCCATTCAGAGTGAAAGGCTTACAAGGGTTCAGGTATTGACTGTCAGAGAAGATAAATGGAGAATTATCTTGCCTATTTAAAGAACCGTGTTGACTACTGAGCTGAAGCGAGGGTCTGTTGAACGAGTTTATCAGAGAAAAACATTTAGGCTGTGCCTTGAATCACAAAGAGGTGAAAAACATTGAGGCACCACCATCTAATTCACAGTGCTGCTTACAAGCTTCCCGGATTGGCATCTGCTAAGGCAACAATTTAAAACCTGATTCTTAGTCTTTGTTACCAAGTCCATTTAGATTTCAAACAAACAATAAGTTTCAAAGCAGACACAGAAGCATTAAAACCTTGCTGAAATTTCTGTAGTGGCTATCAACACTGACAATCACATCCTTGAACCGTATTTCAGAAATTAAATGAAAATAAATATTAAGCTATTCCCTTAGAATAGCATTGGATACAAAATTTAAGACAAACCTCAAGAGACCATATTCAAAACGTGTTTGAATTGTCTTTCTGGTCAATAATTTAATATACACATTATCTAAGATGCCCAGTTAAATGTCCTATGCTTCAGACATTTTAACAAAATAGATTGATTAAATGTACTACAGCAGGAAGGCTATAGCAAATTATAGTTGTGTTCCAAATGATATACTATACACTATTTACGCTACCGCCTAGTTTATCAATTTTATACAATTATTTTGCCATCCAGGATGTGCCTGATAGACCCTACGTAAGGAAAGCTGCGACAGTTGAATGCATGAAGTGTTCAACCTAGGCCCGGTCCCAAATGGCACCCTAAACACTCCTAGTATTCCTACGAGTCCACGCTTTCTTGACATAACGCCACTTTGACTGTCGGGAAGAAGTCTGCTTTGGAGCTCGCTTCAGTGTGGGCTCGGCACATCGAGGGTGCATATCAACCATGCTCGCGAGCACCCTTCTGAAACCTAAAATGACAAATGGGACACTCAACGATCGCATGGACTTACAATGGCTGCCGCGTGCATGTCTGTTAAGTCCACAAGACCATAACTGCGTTCACACCGCAAAATTCGCTCTTGCCGCCCTGCCAACGACACCGTAGAAAGATTCGTGGACACTCTGAGATCGAATGCTTGGTCTTTTATTAAACTTTATTTAAAGGGGCCGCAAAGCAAACAAGCATGTTGATCGTTATTTATGCAGACTGACTAAGTAGGGTACAAGTTAACCTCATGGAATATTTTAAATGTGAAAGTAAGAAATTGATCGATGAAAAGAACTTAACAATTATAGTGACATGTTTGCTAACGAAATAAACCAGTTAAAAGTCATTTGTGTAATGTGGCTTTTGTGTTCATGGTTAAGTGCTAATCTTATTTGCATTCCCGCTGAAAAACAAGCGTTCTAGCGTGAAAATGTTGCCTATAAATAGTGTTGTGTGCCTTCTTAGCAAATTCACATGATCAACCTCTTGTTTTATCTTGTGAACTATTGGCGCTTTTCCACTGCATGGTACGGCTCAGTACAGTTCGGCTCGGCACGGTTCGGCTCGCTTCGCTTTTCCACTGCGTGGTACGACTCGGTCCGGCACGGCTCGGTTCGCTTTTGCTCAGTTTGCTTTTCCACTGCAGTTAGTACCGCTTCAAAGTGGGTGGGATTATAGACTGATCGTTATAGTTTATCCGCTCCTTGGCAACCAACGAGAGGAACGTCTGCACTTCGTCCACTGACCACGATTCAGCCATTTTTTTTTTGGAAGTGTTTTTTCTTTCTTTTTTCTTCAAGCAAGTCAAGCAAGTAGTTTTAAAACATGTGCTACAGCGGTGGCTGTTACTGGCTATTTAAATCTAGTGGGTTTGATGTCTCGCAAATACAATGACGCTGTTAGTGACGATTCTGTCTGACCAATCAGTGATCTGCAGTGTTTTCACGTCACATTTTAGTATCGGAACGGTACGCTTAGAACCTCAACAGAGGTGGTACCATTTAAAGCAAGCCCAAGTGAGCCGTACCATACCGTACCATGCAGTGGAAAAGCGCCACAAGTGAGCCGTACCGAGCCGAGCCGTACCGTACCATGCAGTGGAAAAGCGCCATATGTGGTCGGAACCAAAGTTTACTTAACTGCGTTCTCTGGAATCCTCTCAATCGGAGGACTTCTACATTACGATTGGTTGCCGCCAAACCGCGTCATAGCTCATTACCATAAAGTTGACCTGACTTCAACTCTCCTCGCCGCTCTCACCGTCCAAGACGCGTCTCCCTCGCCGGAGCTCGGTGGCGGTGTGAACGCACAGTAAGTGCATATGAAGTGTGCCATTTGGGACATGGCCATACTTTATTTTT
Organism: Gila orcuttii; assembly: GCA_026230005.1. Taxonomy (NCBI): domain Eukaryota; kingdom Metazoa; phylum Chordata; class Actinopteri; order Cypriniformes; family Leuciscidae; genus Gila; species Gila orcuttii. Next base: position 32,932,312 of record JAPDVR010000012.1, on the reverse strand, counting down.
CGGTTAATTACATTATACATGTATTTGAAATACACTTTTCTTTGTGAATACACTACTCGCACTACAAAATGGCATAGCATAAGTACACAAAGGCTTTAAGACACCTTTGGACAGGCTAGAACCCCATGTTAGAGTTAATGTGAAGGTTGGTCAAAATACAATGCCCTAATAAAATTAACTCTCTGGAATGTTTAGACCATTATCACCCTTTTATAGCCCGTTATGAGGCACTGGAATGCCAGCGCCCAACCCTTGTGACTAGATGATAGGTGATTTCTTTTCACTTCAGCCCTAGGGTGGACTGGTTTAAATGGAATCTAACAGGTCAGAAGAGTGTGTAATCGCAACAGATCAAAGTTCCACTGATGATGCAGTCATATACACCTGGGTGGAGAGTGTGTGGGTTTTATGAATGTCACAGATTAAATAGTACAGAGATCCAATTATTTAAGCATTAGTTTCAATGTTTGTAGTAGTTCTCATTATTTAATTATTAAAAATGAATGATTCCTTAAGTATTTAAATGGCATGATTAATTTTAGAATTTATTTTGTTTCCATCCACCCATCACATGAGTTAACACTAAGGATGGGAATGTCATCATTATAGTAATGTGACCAATTAAGTTACCTTGATTTCCTTTATAATTTAAATATGCTTTTCAGGACAACAAGGAGTAGAGATGTTTTTTACAATATAAATTACTAATGCTGTGTGTATCATATGCATACTCCTGCTGCATGCACGTACCCTTTGGTAGATGTTTTAGATGGTTTCTTTCTGCAGACAGCAACTGAAGTTCAGATGCCCAGGATGTGCATTCCTGTTCTCCACTTGACAGGGTCCTAGTGCCTGACCGGTCTTTCTTCAAAATCAAAGACAGGCTCTCCAGAGCATTACTTCCCACCCATAGATGCAGAAGTCCCATCAGTTTCACTTGACCAAAGCTGAGAGGAGCCAGAGAACGCAGGGCATTATTGGATAGGTTCAAGGAAACCGCAGTTGCTGGGATGCGTGTGGGAGTTGTAGTCAGGCCTAAAGAAGAGCAGTTCAGGAGAGGACCTTGCTGGCACAGGCAGGGAACAGGACAGGCAGAGGTGGGGAAGGAGTGTGTCCCCCAGAGGTGGAGAAGCAGCACTGCCACACCAAGCACTGACCTGTATGCTGACATTATAGTCAGCCCTGAAAAATTTGAACGCAACAAATGATGGATCTAAAATGATGACAGGAAATGGCATATTCACATTTGTATGGTACAATATAGAGACAAACAACAACAAAAAGATATAGGAAGAAAGCTGAAAAAATTATCCGTCATGAAATCCATTGCTGCACCACAGAATCGATCAAATAATTTATATGTACACTGATATATATATACAGGTCCTTCTAAAAAAATTAGCATATTGTGATAAAGTTCATTATTTTCCATAATGTAATGATAAAAATTAAACTTTCATATATTTTAGATTCATTGCACACCAACTTAAATATTTCAGGTCTTTTATTGTTTTAATACTGATGATTTTGGCATACAGCTCATGAAAACCCAAAATTCCTATATAAAAAATTAGCATATCATGAAAAGGTTCTCTAAACGAGCTATTAACCTAATCATCTGAATCAACTAATTAACTCTAAACACCTGCAAAAGATTCCTGAGGCTTTTAAAAACTCCCAGCCTGTTTCATTACTCAAAACCGCAATCATGGGTAAGACTGCCGACCTGACTGCTGTCCAGAAGGCCATCATTGATACCCTCAAGCAAAGAGGGTAAGACACAGAAAGAAATTGCGGCGTGGCATGGAGGCAATCAGCCTGTGGCACTGCTGAGGTGTTATGGAGGCCCAGGATGCTTCGATAGCGGCCTTAAGCTCATCCAGAGTATTGGGTCTTGCGTCTCTCAACTTTCTCTTCACAATATCCCACAGATTCTCTATGGGGTTCAGGTCAGGAGAGTTGGCAGGCCAATTGAGCACAGTAATACCATGGTCAGTAAACCATTTACCAGTGGTTTTGGCACTGTGAGCAGGTGCCAGGTCGTGCTGAAAAATGAAATCTTCATCTCTATAAAGCTTTTCAGCAGATGGAAGCATGAAGTGCTCCAAAATCTCCTGATAGCTAGCTGCATTGACCCTGCCCTTGATAAAACACAGTGGACCAACACCTGCAGCTGACATGGCACCCCAGACCATCACTGACTGTGGGTACTCCAGTGCTGCTTCTCTGTAGCCCAGGTCAGGCGCTTCTGCCACTGTTTCTGGTTCAAAAGTGGCTTGACCTGGGGAATGCGGCACCTGTAGCCCATTTCCTGCACACACCTGTGCACGGTGGCTCTGGATGTTTCTACTCCAGACTCAGTCCACTGCTTACCCAGGTCCCCCAAGGTCTGGAATCGGTCCTTCTCCACAATCTTCCTCAGGGTCCGGTCACCTCTTCTCGTTGAGCAGCGTTTTTTGCCACACTTTTTCCTTCCCACAGAATTCCCACTGAGGTGCCTTGATACAGCACTCTGGGAACAGCCTATTTGTTCAGAAATTTCTTTCTGTGTCTTACTCTCTTGCTTGAGGGTGTCAATGATGGCCTTCTGGACAGCAGTCAGGTCGGCAGTCTTACCCATGATTGCGGTTTTGAGTAATGAAACAGGCTGGGAGTTTTTAAAAGCCTCAGGAATCTTTTGCAGGTGTTTAGAGTTAATTAGTTGATTCAGATGATTAGGTTAATAGCTCGTTTAGAGAACCTTTTCATGATATGCTAATTTTTTGATAGGAATTTTGGGTTTTCATGAGCTGTATGCCAAAATCATCAGTATTAAAACAATAAAAGACCTGAAATATTTCAGTTGGTGTGCAATGAATCTAAAATATATGAAAGTTTAATTTTTATCATTACATTATGGAAAATAATGAACTTTATCACAATATGCTAATTTTTTTAGAAGGACCTGTATACACACACACACGCAGTTCAAGTCTAAATTATTAAACACCAATCGTTTACTTGCCTAAGCTTAAGGTAAAATTAAAGTAAAACTTTTACACAAATCACAGATACACTGTATGAAAAATTGTGTAGTAGGTTTGTTTAAAACTAACCTTTTCAGGGTATCGATGCTCCAATCGGCTCGGACAATCTGACTGTAGCCTGATAATTACCAACAAAACACTGAGACTTGACTGAGAAATTCTTTGACTTTAACTCCAACTTCCCTGAGATCAAAGTCTGAATAGCATTATGGCACCAGAAATACACACAGAACAATCGTTCTGCAATCACTCACTTGCCTGAGTTAATGTCTTACTCAGGTTTGTTACCTCCCAAGCATTTTAAGGACATTAAAAAATTAAACAAATAAAATAACAAATACTATAAAAAGATTTCCTATTTTATAAATAAGAATAATTTGGAAGAATTTACATAAATATGTATAGGGATTGATATTTTAGTGAATTTAATTTCCACCAGATCATTAACCAAAATTAATAATTGAAAAGTAAACTAATCCCTTAACTCAGTCACTGCATGATATAACCAAACTTAATATTTGTTAGCACTGAGATTGTTCATGTAACAGTTCAAACAATCACAATAGACATCTCTTTTCAATCAAAACCTGTTTTTGCATTTATTAACAAAAACATTGCAGTGTGAAAGCATTGATTTTCCCTATCAGAATATTTGTGATTTTAACTAAAACCACAGACATGATCAGATGGTTTCAGACTAATTCATTGTAGGGTTGAAAAGAAAGTCTGACATCTGACAATTAGTTTCTTAAGCACAGAGGATTTTTAGCTTGGACATCACAATAATACTGTATTCAAAAACAACAATAAATACCACATGTACCCAGAAAAACTAGGCCAAGAAGGTTATATTGCACAAAATATCACACTTGGATAACTCGAATATATATCATAGAAGTTTACTGTTATTATCTTATCAAAAGATATTAGATGGTACACACCTCTGAACATGTCATTGGCGACAAGTCATTTGTCATTAGTCCATGGCACTCTAAGAAGGGCACTATAATACAAACCTTGAAAATATGTGCCAGAATTGATGTATCACTAACCACTGTTTCAGGATCAGGATTATAGTTTTACTTACATAAGATGTCGCTGTCCTGATCCTGCTTCAGTGAAGATAGAGATTGTTACAAAGAAATGAAAAGAAAAAAGTTTGTTTGCATAATAAAAGTAATGACTTTATCCAACAATTTATTTTCTTCTGTGCGAGTCCACGACACATGCGGGTGATGCTGACGCATGATCCCGCCAACACTGAGCCGGTGCTCTGATGTAGAACCTTGAAGCGCTGCACTGTTTACAATGTGAAGAGAAGAAATTGTTGAATAAAGTCCTTATTTTTGTTTATTTTTTATGCAAACAAAAAGTATTCTCGTCGCTTCACAACATAAGGTTGAATCACTGTAGTCACATGGACTATTTTGATGATGTCTTTACTACTGTGCCTTGAAAGTGGTAATAACATTGCATTCTACAGGGGGTCAGAAAGCTCTCGGATTTCATCAAAAAGATCTTAATTTGTGTTCCGAAGATGAATGGGTTTGAAATTACATGAGGGTAAGTAATTAATGACATAATTTTCATTTTTGGGTGAACTAACCTTTTAAATAATATTGGCCACTTTAAATCCCCTCTTCTAAAGCCAAAATTACCATGTAGAATTAGTCTTTCAGACTAAACAATGCAGACGGCTTATGACACTATTTTAACATTTGTATCAGTCAAACAACATCCCTCTTTTTATGTGGCCATTTGATGGTTATTAATGACCGAAGGGGATTGTAAAAGAGTGTAATAATACTGCTCAGAAAATCCCTGGACTCAAATTACTCTGCTATGATACAATATATAAAGCACATGCAGTGAAGGTTGAAAGTAGGCAGCTTAAAGACTGTAAATCACTGAGGTAAGCCAATGATAATGCACAGGAAGCTCTCGGCCATAAAAGAAAACGGTACTGTTTGTGCTGGGACGGATTTATGGTTGTAGGGAGCGATTACCATCATAGAGGTATGTGTGTGAGTGTGTGTTATTAGACCTCCAATAAAGTTGAGTGGGCATGTAGTGGAAACTGTCCTGGTGGGTGGGAGTTTGTATATTGCATGTGTAAACTAATATAGGCTAATTATTGTCAAGTTAAAAAAACAAACAAGAAAACCCACATTATCATCGTTGTATCTTTTGGCAGTTCACCCGAAATGTCATGTTTCATTTGAAAACGTTGATGAGCATGTGTATTCCAGTGGTATTCATCTCACTTTCATCAGTGTGCTGCTCCACAGGGATTGTCTGACGTTTGGCAGCCCATGTTAGAGTATTTGACCTGTACTCTGAACAATGTCCCATCTGCACACATGCAAAGTTTATACCTCTCCAACCCCTCATTGAAGTACAAGTCTCCCCCCAGAGAGGAGTTTGGTATACGCGAAGGACTGAACATCACTGAGCCATTTAGAATAATGCTGTTTTCCTGCAAAAAAACAGAAAAAACATTCATACAACTCATACTTAAGTTCAGATTCATATTTACGATACTTTTCAAAAGTTTGGGGTCAGTAAGCAGCTCAACTGTTTTCAACATTGAATAATAAGAAATGTTTCTTGAGCACCAAATTACATTAGAATGATTTCTGAAGGATCATGTGACACTGAAGACTGGAGTAATGATGCTGAAAACTCAACTTTGCCATCACAGGAATAAATTACATTTTAAAATATATTAAAATAGACAACAGTTATTTTCAATTGTAATGACATTTTACAATATTTACCGCTTTCAGCTCGATGTCCCCACCCATGCTGAACTCCACAGTTTTGCCCATGATGTAAACTCCCTCGTTGCCACGAATAATGGCCTTACCGTCTCCTTTGATAGTGAGGTCAGATGATGCATTGCTGGTGATCTGCAAAGTATGGCACTGAGTCACTGTACAAACGCACCTCTAAGACGATCATAAATCTCATATCAAGGCTTTAAGATTTGTCCTGTGTCGTATGCATAGGCCTGTCGCGATAGTCGATAAATCAATTAATCGCACGATAAAAAAAATGAGCTCGATAATTTTTCCGGCCGCGATAATTTCCATTTGCATGCTTGTTTGTTTTCCTCGTCTCTCTCTCTCTCTACCAAAAAGACTGGATGACAACTCTCGGTTCCTTAGCGTGAACTAGAGCTTAGATTATCTTCCCGAGCCCGAACTTGACCCGGGCCGGGCCCTTGATCTAGAGACGTGCACTCCCAATGCAATAGAGTGCGGCGCGGCACTAGATTTGATGGCCGAGTGCGAGCGCAGGCGGTAATGCACTCACTCTGTGTGTGCGGGTTGCGGGAGAATAAAACGATTCGCGGGACTCCCGCAAACTAGAAATAACTATTAATAAAACATATAAAAACTAATAGATTTTCATTCTACAAGAACAACTAAAACAATATAGAAACGATTTACAGGCCAGAGTTTTGCAGCGTTGAGCGATGTAGCCAATCACAGACATACGTGTTGATTTCTTGAACACAATGGCCAATCAGAAGCATTTAAGATAGACTCTCCTCACCGCTCAAAACAGACTTTTTGTTCAGTGCTGAATTCTGTATGCTGGCAAATCCTCTAATTATAACAAACAAAGTGTGGATATTATGAAAGATTAATTGTGCAGTCAGCTTCATTGATAATAGATGTGTGAGATCGCGAAGAACTGTCAGCTTTTTAGGAATTATTTAAGGAATAAATGTATTTATGTAATACCTGCATTATTATGCCATTATCATTATATTAGATGTAAATGGTCTAAGATCGACAATATTATCGTTTATCGCAATAATTTCTTGGACAATTTATCGTCCAGCAAAATTTGTTATCGTGACAGGCCTACGTATGCAGTGTGATTAGGTACATCGACTTAACTCAAATTAACTCAATTATTTAGGTTTCATAAGCCTATGAGTCAGGACTATGAGTACAGTTGCTTACTCTCTCAGTAGAAGCTTTCTTCACATTGAGAACCTTGACCTCTTTGGGAAGGTGGAACTCATGGTTGTCAAAATCAGTGCTAAAGAACGTCGTCTGAGTGCGGGGGTCAGTGAAGGAGATGCCCAAGTCGCTGACGATAGACGTTTTATCTTCCTCCACGCTCAGCTTAGTGTTGCCTTGCTGGAACACCACCTGTAACATGCAGAAAACCCCTAAATTAATACACATTCTCATATAATCACTCAGAGGATACAGATTTGCCCAGACAAAGTCAGATACTATGCTGACTGACTGGGTTATTGTTGCCAGTAATGACGAGGTCCTGGTCCTTCCTGCCGCCCACTGTGCTCTTGTGCAGCGGGTGAACCACACCCATATCGGCCTTCTGTTTGAAGCGTAGCAGGCCGCTCTCGTGAAACTCCATACTTTCACAACCTCCCGGACCTATCCGTATAACTGTCCATATCACTAGAGTTATCTATAAAAGACAGACAGTGATAATGTATGAGTGTCTCTGTATTCAAGTGAGTATAAGAGATGTAACTGAAGTGGTTTTGAAAGAAGTCACAAAGTGACTCACATACTCACAAGGCCACATTTATTCAAAACTGAGAATTTTTAGATTGTGGAATATTATTACAATTTAAAATAACTGTTTTAAATGGGATGACGAAGCTGAATTTTCAGAATCATTACTTCAGTCTTCAGTGTCACATGATCCTTCAGAAATCATTTTAATATGCTGATTTGGTGCTCAAGAAACATTTCTTATTATCAATGTTCCAATCAACACACTCACCGCGTTCTCCCAGCTAATAAGGGGCTGAGACGTATCTATGTTAACTTTAACTTTATCTTCTGTTTACAATAAAATATTTTTAGAGTGCAGACCTTTTTTGCATTTTTTATCATCAATGTTGAAAACAGTTGTGTTAGAATAGAAAGTTCAAAACAGCATTTATTTGAAATACAAATTTTGTAACATCATAAATGTCTTTACTGTCACTTTTGATCAATTTATTGCATCCTTGCTAAAAAATATATATTAGATGCTAGTTTTTAAGTATATCCTATTATATTAATAATATCACAGGCACAACAAACAACAGATAAACTCACAATGAGATTAATGAGTGCAAGCAGAAAGAGTAGGATGACTATGCCAATGGCAATGATGCCCTTGCGACCCCTCAGTCCTGTCTTGTGGAGTCGCTCCTCTTCAATTGGAACATATCCAGCCTTAAAATTACTGTTGTGCTCTTTATTAGCTGATCTGCGCTCGATAGCCTTCTCCCTCATAGATTTCTTCACTGGGGCATTTGAGATTTCCTGTGGATATAAGGAAAAAAGGATGACTAGATGTTACAATTATTGTATGTTACAGCACATTTAATAGACAATCCATTACTGCTACAAGTGTTCTGCCATTGAATTTCACACCAACAAGAACCCCTTCAATATTCAGCTTTACTTACATAGATTGCAAACAAGATATTTGCTGTGCTGCTGAGTTTGGGTGTAAACATTTTTATAGTAGAAACAAAAATACTTAAGCCTCACTTAAAATGTATCTAATGCATCTAAAAAACCTTTTCCAATTACTTTCAAACAGCTGGTTAAGGCTAATTTTTAGTGGATTCGAGTTCACACAGGTGTCCTAGCAGAATAGTCAATGGTGTAGTTCATCATATTAACTATATTAACATGTTCACTAATGTTTGACAGCCACAAAGTATCAAAATGCTTTTTCATCTTAATTTGAACATTATACCTATTACATAACATTATACTATACATCTTATTTTTTTATATAATAACATCTATCTATTTTTATCATTTTAAATCTAACAAATATATTTTTGTTATTAAACTATCTTTTTTAAATAAATATAATTTCAGTTTAATATTTTATTATTTAGTTATATAATTATGTAATGCAATGTTATTTTAAGCATGTCTTTAAATGCCGAAATACCACTGTATAATGTAGTGTAGCCTAATATTTAAGCAAATATATATTTCAATCTTCCCTTTTGAACTATTTAGGTTACATTATTTTGAATAGAGCACTAAATAGTGACAACTGATTTCAAATTCATGTGAGTTACTTATGTGGTGGTCTGATTTGGGAATACCGGTATGCAAATAATTAACTGTTACATAAACTATATTGAATAATACTGAACTGAAGAGATTATGAAGTGGCATATGGTACTGCAATATTTCAGCCATTTTTCAGTGAAATGTATCTTCTTTTTGAATGAATTAACAATAAACACTTTTATGCTATTGCCGTGTGATAGCTAAATAAGAAACCAGTGTTGCAGTCTCAGGAATGCAGTATGAGTTCGTCTGTCTACATGTATGCCTAAAAATAAATGACACGCACCCCGTTCCTCGGTAATAAATTAGAGCGTATGTATTTAGACAGAAAAGGGTTTTATTTTAAAGCTCCAAAGTATCATCATTCGGTATAATATGAGCAAACTTAGAAGCAAATGTAACCCTGCAATAATGAGTAAATTTTTCCATAAAAGATCCAGACATAAATTGCACAGATGATCGTTACCCATTCACATACATCGCTATTGACATCGTTTGAGGTTTGAAGTTAATATACACGACTCGTGTTAACGCCGAAAATCACTTGAAAAGCATCACAACGGAGAAAACATTTACATTTCACATTGAAAACAGACCTGCTCCGACGCCATGTTGACCCTCCCTCTCAGAACACTGACTGCACTGACAGCTTCACACAGCCTGAGGAGAAACCACTGCGAGAGAACCGTTATCCAAACAATAACCACAAATAGCCAAACTTTAACATGGACTATACGCTTCAAACATGTCTATCCTGAAAAATGTAATTCCAGAAATACAGACCAAGTTTGAAGAAGGAATGACTTACTTTTAAGGGATCGAACATAATATGTTAGATGGTTTGTTCCTCCGCTATAAAGAGCCAGTTGTGAATCACAGACTCGCCGTATAAGGAAAGTACAAATAAAGACATTTTTCCCCGTTCAATGTTAACGCTAGAGAGAACCTGTTATTATAACGTGTCTATTATGTTTTTAGTTTTATTTCTTTTTCCAACCCCCATTTTCCCAGTTATAAAATATTAACAGGAAAAAAAAAAAAAAAATACAGTAAAATTTTTTAAGTGAAAATTATAACCTAAATATTTTAAAAGACAATAGGGTGAATGCATGTAAAGTGGGCCACTTTTTGTTAAACGTGTAATTTACCTTAATGTTTTTTTCTTTTCTGTATTACTCTTGTTAACTATAAGGTCCAGCTATAATATTTAAATCATGCACTCCAGACAAAATTATTTTCAGGTAAACTGGGCCATCCCTGACTGAAATTTTATGAAATGGGAATATCAGAATATTCATACATCAGAATATGGATGAAAATGAACTCTACGACATATTAAAAATGGTACTATAACATGTGCAACAAAAAATAGACAAAATTTGAATAAGACACACATTGAATAAAAGTAACATTTAAAATAGTATTGTAAAACTTTTTTTCTGTCTAAGTTTTCTTATGAACTTGAATTTATATTGTGTCCGTATTTTAAAGCTTTATATTCTGCATCTACATTTTGCTCCTCTCATAATTTCTTCACTCCACAGATTGAACTTAATGCCTCATCTTATTTTCTGCTCTTTCTTTCCTTTCTTCCATCTCTGACTCATAATGCTGATTTCTTTTTCTAAAAAAGTATGCATGTTAACTATAAAATAACCAGTGAATGACAATTTATTTAATGAATTTGAGTGTAATTACTGAAGGTTAAAGGCTGCCCACTTTACCTGAATCTGCTGGCCCACTTTATCTAACACAAGCAGCCAAAGTGGACCAGTAATATTTGAACACCTTACAAAAAAAAAAAAACTAACCGATTTTTAAACATTTTATTCTTTGCATTTTATTCCCTGTTAACTGAAGTAACAAACAAAACAGGACACTGTCATAATAATATTTGTTTACATTTGGTGAACAACCTAATTACTGGTTTCACAGACAAGGCTTAAACCTAGTCTCAGACTAAAATGCATGTTTGAGCTGTTTTAACTGAAAGCAACAATGGCACTGTCATATCTTAAAATATGTCAGTGCCATTGTTTTGTCTCAAGATGTACACCAGTAATGTTTTTTTTTCTATGGCAAATTTATAAAAGCTATTTCAATGTCCTAATTGAACTAAGGCCTATAATCCTTGCTTAACCAACAACCTCTCTGTGAAATGTACTCAGTTACTAACGTAAGCTCAGTTCCCTGAGAGATAAGGGAACGAGTATTGCGTAGCTATACGCTATGGGAAAACTCCTTTTCTTGAGAATATTGAAGCCTTTATTTTAAAACGCAGTGCAGCTGCACAGCAAGCACAGTGCAGGCTGTCTAATCACGCTGATTGGCTGGGCTGCGGCAACTGCACAAACCTATGGCGAAGCAGCGAGGACACGCAAACCTATCAGGGCGCTTCCAGCCTCACACGCGCCAGAATGGGCGTGGCTGCTGACTATATAAGTGGCCCATTTCGCCATAGGAATCAGGTTAAATCAAGGTGTCTGTTGAAATCACCTTCCTCCTTGAGACCAGACCCATGCTTACACCAGACTGGTACCAGCTGGTGTCTTTCCAAAGGCGCCAGGGCTTTGATACAGCCGCGGTTTACCCTGATACATAGACGGCCATGCATGAGCCGGGACTTTGGGTTTCAGCCAGCACTGGAGGGGATAGACCTGATTGATAGACCTGCCCCTCGAAGGCGAATCTCAAGAATGGCCTGTGATGGGGGAAAACCAATCCCTCGGGCGAATTTGCTCAAGGATTTGTTTGGTCATCAGTATCCTGAACGGTCGTTCCATGAGGGCCTTGTTCAGGTGTCTGAGATCTAAAATACGCCTGAGGCCTCGGAACGAGGAAATAACGGCTGTAAAATTCGGACTCACTTAGTGATCGGGGAACTGTCTCGACAGCCCCTTTCGCTAGTAAATTTAACACTTCGGTGTGGAGGACGTGAGCCACGTTGCTCCTTACCGATATCTCGACCACAGCATGAAAGCATGGGGGTTGGCGAGCGAATTGGAGCGAGTAACCTCATTTTATTGTGGTCAATACCCATTTTGACACATCGGGATGGCTTTCCAGGCCTTGGCCCGAATGACTAGGGGTCGAATGAAGTCTGGGGGCGGGCCGTTGTGTGTTGGGCATACCTGTCAACACTCCCGTTTTTCCCGGGTTTCTCACGTTTTTTAGCCCTATCTCCCGGACCCCTCCCGGTTTGTTATTTTTCCCGGGAAACTCCCGTAATTTGCATGGCCCAAACTCCTTTATGAATAAGACGTTTTGGGCAATGTTTCTGTGCAACACTATAGATTGGGCAACATAATTTCTATCCCTTATTACAAGTTATTATGTCCCAAACTGGACATTTGACCTCATCACATGCTTACTAACATCTATTTACAAATAACAAAATATAAAGAAATATTAATAAATTAAGTTATGTTTTCATTTATGGGTATTGCAATGTAAATAATACACTTAACACGTGCAGTAGGCTACACTTAACAGCATGAGCCTACCTCTTACAGCATGAGCCTAAACAACCAACCCCCCCACCCCACAAATCTCCCGGATTTTGAAAACCAAATGTTGACAGGTATGGTGTTGGGTACCAGGCCGCCCAGGTGTTTGGAAGAAGAAATTTGCTGTTTTTGTGCTTTATGTGGGTCGCTGTTAAAACAGTGTTTGTATGCAGGTTGTTTACAATCAGAACATCTCCGAATGCCTGAATTGAAGAGGGGGCTGGAAGAAGCACGCAAGCTATTTTCAGGGGTGGACGGGCCGCAGTGAGACCTGGCCCCCTTCTCTTCCTTTCTGCTGGATTAGGACAGCTTCCGAGGGTCTGGGTCAAGTGTAAGTTTAGGCCGGGGACCCTGGTGCTTTCGAAAGGGGAAGCGCTGGTTTAAATCGCTGACTGGTTTCAGTCGCTGGGCGGGGCTGAAAGACTGGCGGCACTGGTTTGGCTGGCTGTTGAGTCGGAGCGTTCTTGGGGCGACCTGAAGCGCTTGGGAAGGAAGTGTCGCATGGCCTGCGAAGACTTCTGTGCTTCAGTGAAGCAATCAGCAAAACCCTTTACCGATGGGCCGAAGAGACCAGAGGTGGAAACCGGGGAGTCCAGGAAAGCAGTTCTGTCTGCATCCTTAATCTGCGTGAGGTTAAACCTTAGGTAGCGCTCTAACACCACTAGGCTGGCCATGCTCCGTCCAATGGCCTGGGCGGTGGTCTTGGTGGCGCTGCACAGATCCTTGAAGGTCTCGTTTTCAGGTGCAGACTCGTCCAAGGAGTGGAGGAGTTTAGCCTGGAAAACTTGAAGGACCGCCATAGTGTGCAGGGCTGAAGCAGCTTGACCAGTGGAAGCGTAGACTCGGCCGGCGAGAGTTAAAGTCGTTCTGCATGGCTTAGATGGATGTGCCGCCTTAGACCTCCATCCAACAGCGGTGGGAGGGCAAAGATGTACAGCCACTGCTTGCTCCAGGGGGGTTTCTCATACCCCTTTTCCTCTGCGTCGTTAAGTGTTGAGAGTGTCGCTGAGGTTGAAGTACGCAGGCGGGCCGAGTAGGGTGCACGCCACGACTTTGTGAGCTCCTCGTGGACCTCGGGGAAAAAAGGAGCTGGCCGCTGGCGAGGGGCCTGTTGACGCCCCAGCAGGAACCACTCATCGAGGCGGCTTCTAGTAGGCTCTTCCGGTGTAGACCAGTCGAGACCCAGCTCTTCGATGGCCCGGGTGATGATGCGGAGAAGCTCGGCGTCGACGCTCCCCCTGGCGCTGCCTTTGTCTGACTGAGACGGGGGCGGGGTCAACAGTTGAGCCCGACCAATCCTCGCCCTCAGACGCTGCCACAGACAAACTGTCGTCAATGTCCTCCGCCAAACGAGACGAGGCCGGCCGCTTCGAGGGAGGGGCGTTGGTCTGTCTTTGTGAAGAGAACCAGTGACTCGCTCTCTGGAGTGAAACAAACTTTAAATATATAAATAGGCTATATACTAAATATGCCTCAAATAAAAATCTTCTGGACGACCCTGGTTTTTTGCTGTCATATTTCATCAGCACCTTGCATTTTGAGCATTGCACATAACCTGTAGAATTTCCATCAGAATACAGCACCACTCCAAACACTTTCCAGACCTCTGATTTTCCCACTCCTGTAGTAGCGACGGTGAATTCACCTGCGGCAAGTTTAGGCTACTTTTCACCAACTCCAGCTTCTTCTCCAGGCTAAAGGCGTGCACGAGCGGCGTCAGGTCTGCCCCCGCAATGCACGTTGCACGCAGCAGCCAGACTTTCTTTACGGTGAACAGCAGCGATGATTAATAAATGTTTTTTTTTTTTTTTTCACTGAGCGGAAAAGATTAAGCCCGAGGTCCGACCCGACCCGAGTCATTTGCTTTTATTTTCGACCCGAACCCGGCCCGAACCCGCGGGTCCCGTCGGGTTTGTCGGGCCGACCCGGCCCGTTGAGAACTCTAGTCAGCAGCTACGCACATTCTGGTGCGCTTCGGCGGGAAACGTCCTGGTAGGTTTGTGCGTCCTCGCTGCTTCGCCATAGGTTCGTCCAGTTGCCGCAGCCCTGCTAATTAGCGCGCTTAGACAGCCTGCACTGTGCTTGCTGTGCAGCTGCACTGCGTTTTAAAATAAAATCTTCAATATTCTCGAGAAAAGGAGTTTTCCCATACCGTATAGCTACGTAATACGAGTGAATCGTTCTCGAAAGGGAACCGGGCCTATAAATTAGGTTTTTCTACTTTTAAAAGTAGGAAAAGGGTTTTCTACTTTTAACCATTTGGGAGTCCTCCTTTGAGGTGTGGCCACACCCACAAGTGTCATATTGCATCAACCAAAACTATTTTATCATTTAAAGAAATACTATCTTTTAATTACAAGTATTAACTATTTTCATTTTCAGAATATACGTTTACTGTAAAATATTATTTAATTTATGTAGTAAAGGGATTGCTTTAAGTAATTTTTAAGTTTT
The DNA here is from genome assembly GCA_026230005.1 of Gila orcuttii. Taxonomy (NCBI): domain Eukaryota; kingdom Metazoa; phylum Chordata; class Actinopteri; order Cypriniformes; family Leuciscidae; genus Gila; species Gila orcuttii. Next base: position 32,917,249 of record JAPDVR010000012.1, on the reverse strand, counting down.
TAAGTGACCAGTTATGTGTACATTGTGGTGTTTTCTTTTTAAATATAATTTTTAGTATATAATAGGCCTATGTTTATGTTAGTGTTTTGTGTGTTACCCCTTATGTTACTAGGTCACAGTTGCTGGATAACTCAATTGTACAATAGCTGCAATGCATTGTTTAAAATAATTTATTTTTATTTAATGGCGTGTATTATGTCACGTGGTATAAAGTTAAATAACGGAAAATCAATTAAGGCATTAATTACACCTGTTCTTCAAGAGAATGTAAAAAAAATCTTCCTGCACTTGACATCTGACACCCACTTAACAGATCACTGAGAACTGAGCTGCAATTTCAGAGAGACTCTGAGTAACATAATAGAGGCCGTGTTAACCACAGAGCCCCCCCAACCCTCCCCCCCCCCCCCCAGCTCATGGTTCAGGCTGTCCCTATACAGCTTGTCCTTATACAGCTATATTTCCTCAAACTGAGATGTCTAGCAAACCGTTGCTACAACTAAAAGCGCGTCCATGGTTTCGCTGTAAGTCAAGGGTGTGAATGGTGGGCTTTTACTAGCAGTATACAAACAAAAGCGCGCACCCTTTGCTGCTGGATTAAGTGCACTGGGACGTCCTGAAGCAGGATTACAGCAGCAGATCTGCAGCTATGGCTGACACCTTACGAAGACTGGTGAACTCATCTCCGTACAGTGTTTTGCAAGACAAACTGGAAGCTTGGTACAAAGACTACCATGTAAGTAATCATAATTACTTCAAACTGCACTTAGTCTGCAGTCTGCAGATCACATGTAGCTAACCGTTAGAGTAACGTTTGTTTACAATAGTTGCCAGACTTTACATTGTTTAGGCACTTATGTGTGATATCGTGCGTATATTCGGGAGTCACTGTTTCCAGATTGGGATATTTGAGATTCTGTCTGAACTGGAGGCTGTTTTCACTAAATGCATGTTAAACTATTTAAATGGTTCTGCTTTGTGGGTGGGGTTTAGCATAACTCAATATGCACAGCAACCTACGGTTGTTAGACGGTCATAGAATCTGGAGTAGTAGCCTAGCATCCTGAATTTATATGCTCAAGGTGCTTCTATGTAGCAACGGACATGAGCAATATTTGCTTTATTGCATTTAGCTTTTGCAGCAAAGTTTGGTTTCTATGGACGCTCGTTGTCAGGACAACGGCGACTCCATTCCTGGGCAGTTCTGATAGGCTGAGAGGCAACGTGCGCGCTCCCGCCAGACTTGTGTTTTTGAACGGAGGAACTCATAGGATTTTTTGCTCTTTTCTTATTAAGTGGAATTTACAGTATAGTCTTCGCAAATTATCTTTAATCTATTAAGTTATTCTTCAAAGATGTCTGTGATAAACATGTTTTCTGTTTCTGAATTAAAGTAATTTAGATATTTTTGCGCGTCAAAAAATGTGTACTTGGTGTCTCAAATTTTTGAGAAATGTAGTAGTTTGTTATAATCTTTTACTATTTACTAAGCTATTTACAATTGTAAGCTAAAAATAAGTTAAAGTTAAGTTAAATAAGTAAAAAAAAATATATATATATATATATATATATATATATATATATTACCTTGAAAAAAATATTTGGCATAGAAAACCATTTTGGCATTTGAAGAACTTGGAATATTAAATTGAAATTTGACATGTAAGCACAGAGTATTTAAAAAAAAACTAAATGCGTTGTTTTCATGCTACCTGAGCAGGAAGTGCAATATTCGATTCAGCACATTGTTGCAGTTCAGGGGCATTTCACAGATGCTGCATAACTTCTCGCTGTTATATCTGATGTTACATATACTACCTAGCTTTGTCTTATCTCATAACATCATTTGGTAATATTTTTTCTCAGGTGTTCTCTTGTGACCAGAACCTGAATAGGTGCTGTGAGCTGGTGGAGCTCACCTCTAAAATTCAGGGTCAATTGTTCACCATACTCAATCTTACAGCACAAGAGGGTAACAAATGGATTCACTCCTCTATTTACTTTCAGTATTTATGTACAATATTTAGTCTCATTTAGCTCTAGCATGTAACATAACCATTCCCTCTAGCTGACTGTTCAACATTAATGAACATTCTATGTCCTTGTTCTTCTTCAGGGGGACATTATTCAGGGGTCGACACACTAAAATCTCGCCTTTTACCATGGCTTGGCTCTTGCTTCACCATTGCAGCTTCATCTGTCTCCACAGATACCAGCCTTAGCCTTATTCAGGTGAGCTGGACATCCAGAATCATCTACAGCTGTCTTTAAAAGGTTCCACATGCCTGTTTCATGAGTGAAATAATGGTCCTGAGTCACCACTTGCCCATATACATGTATACGTATACAAAAATATACATTGCCCATGTACGTCTGTGTTGGCGTTTATATACTTTTGTATGTGCCTTTTAGGAATCTGTGGAGAAAGATCGGAAGATTCGTGAACTGTCCTCATTTCATGAGAGTGACATGCTGAAAATAGAAGACCAGCTGTCTTCTACACGTATGGAGTTGGATTCAGTTAAACAGGAGTCAGTATCATAAGTCTAAACTAGATTAAAGCCGGCTTGGAATGAAATAGATCTTATTGTGAATTATGGAAATCATTTATTTGAAGTTTCTTCAAAAATCCTTTATTTCCACTGGGAAAAATAGCTTTTTTCTATTTATAGAAATTTCATAATTTCTATTTTAGGTGAACTATCCATTAAACATAAAGTTATATTTATTTATCCTTATACGCAATACATCATAATACAGAAAGGTTCACCTTTTACATTTTACACTTCATACAAATAAATCAAAATAATTGATTGTGTTATGTATTTGTTTCCAGGCTTGCTGACACCCAGATTGAACTGGATTCCACAAAGAATAAATCTGCAACTACCCTGTTAGCCACAGAAGATGAAATACTACATCTAAAGGCAGAGTGAGTCAGAGATGGTGAACTTTACTGAAATTTCTATTTATATCTTTGTGTGTTGATTGAACATTTAGACAGTTGTATGAGCTGTATGACTGCTGAGTGTCCATTTGTGTACTAGAAATTGAAATGTTTGAGAATTGAATATATTATGTTAAATAATGGAATTGTGTCAGGTTGCGAGTTGCTCAAGATCAGGTTGATCTATATAAGAGAAAGCTGGATAAACTTGATGACTATGAGAGGCAGGTCAGAATCCTACGAGATGAGGTCTCTTTCCTCACCGCTGAAAAAGCTGTTCTACAGGAGAGGTACAGTTGACATAAAAAACACCTCGTTGCTTAGTGCAAATGAGACTTTAGTAAGCCTTACTTACTTACTTCCAGATTGGTCAGGAGCCGTTCACCTAGTCCTCTACCAAGGCGGAGTCGCTCGGTTAGCCCTGTGAGAGGCGAGTCTCCTACACGCGCCCAGCTCACTAGTTCCTCTCGTCATGCTCGGATGATCTCCCGTTTCTCAGACCTGTATGCCACAGAGAGGCTGGATTCCCAAAGTCTACTTCGCAGATACATTGACGACCTGGAAACAGTCCAGAGGATACTTTTTATCGCTGTTATGGTAAGAATGGCTTTGGTTATCAATCACCATCCTGAGATAACCGCTAATGTAGGCTAGTAATAATGTCATGGTCCCTTATAAAGTCGTAGAACATATTAAAGAAATAATACTTCATTTGATTTTGAACTAATCTAATCCAAAATGAAAGAAAAATAATATTTCTCTGGAATTTTCTGGAAATAAAAAATATTATATTATATTATATTATATTATATAGCAGCAGGTAAGATGCTGTATTGTAAAAAATAATTTGTATTGTTCAACAGGAATCATTTCAGGCTGCTAAACTGGCTTATCGGCAGTTTAAAGGACGTGTGAGGAAGACACTTTCCTCCACTCATATTGGTCCTGAGAGTCTGGAGGATGCAGTAGTGGATTACATTGTGAGAAATCTGGACCTGTATGATGTGCAGACCAGCGTTAATGTACGTTTGACCACACTTTTTGTGATTAAGTATAGCAGCCCTGATATTCCTAATAAAAACAAACAAATTTTTTTTTGTCTTAATGCTTTCATACGTCAGAAATTACTTTTCTCTTTTTCTTTTAAATTCTCCCCCCAGAACCCCTTTCTGTATATTGAGTAATTATTTTAGTATGTTTTATATGCTTTTGTAAATTTTAATTGTTAAATTTCCATCTGTTTAGGAAGTGATCAACGCAATGAACGTAAACCCACGCATCTCTTTCCCTCCGGAGGTGGACTTTGTTCTGATCAGCAGCTTCATTAGGGAAGCATGTCGAATAGCATTTGCCATGCAAACTCTTGACCCACCACTGGACCTGGCCTTCAGCTCAGATGGTGAACTCTACAGCGATGTTAAGTGAGTGGAACTCAGACACACTCACACATACACTGCAACACGTCTCAAGGGTCTTGAGATCATCTTTAAAAGTTGAACTCACAGTGTCTTAAAAAAGCAGTGCATATTTTTTTAAGGTGCATGTTACACTGAGACTTTTGTCAATGCTTCATGAGAAGAAAAAACATATTGACACACACACACACACACACACACACACACACACACTTTCTCTTCCTCTCAGGTACAGGCGCAGTTTTGACTCTGAGTTCACCGCTCCACTGGTGGCATTTCACGTGTGGCCTGCACTGTTGGATGGAGACACTGTCATACTGAAGGGAGAGGCGGTCACTAGGAGAGGAGCTCTGGTATGTGGAGGCCGTTTGGAAAAAATCAATCAAAATAGCATTCTTACTAGTCATGACATACTCATACTGCATTGAAACGGAGAAAAGTAGGTAAAGAAAAGTTTTTGTGGATATTTTTGTTGTGGATAAGTTTTATGCATTATTATTAAAGAATTATAAAACAATGGATTTAGATAGATCTAAAATGATTAAATAGTAAAATGTTTAAGTTTGTGTGGATGTACTGTACATATTTTTCTCTAGTGGAGAAGCAGGAGTCGTAGTTCCAGTCCTGTTCGCTCTCGTTCAGGAAGCCCCAGCCGCTCATTTGTGAGTTTCTACTGAACGTTTGACTCTTCCACTTCAAGGGATAGACCACCTAATTTTTTTAATTCTATCATCATTTCTCACCCACACTTCTGAAACCTGTATGATTTTCTTTCCTCTGTGGAACATAAGAGTTATTTATAGCAGAATTTCAAAGCTGCTGTTTTCTATACAATGAAAGTGAATGGTGCCCATGGCTTTCAAAAAAAGAATTCAGGGAATAATGATTTAAATCAATCTGTTCATCACACAAAGCTGTCATTTGGCTTCAGAAGAGTTGGAATATAGTGCGCAAATTACACTCACTGGCCACTTTATTAGGTACACCTTGCTAATAAAGTGGCCTTTGAGTGTATATGAACCATTTTTGTAGTACTTTTATGGTGCGTTTTTGCTCTTTGGAGCTTGAAAACTCCTGGTACTCATGCAGTTTCATTGTTTTAAAGAGAACAGCTCAGACTTTATGCTACTTCTTTTGGACTCTCAGAAGAAAGTTAAATCATACAGACTTAGAATGAAAGTAAATGATGACAGAACTGTGAACTATTCCTTAAACATTCCCAAAAATAAATAAGGAAAACAATATGGTCCACAATGTAGTTTATAGTCCACAATTCATATTAGTTTAACAATTAAGTTTTCTTCATATCTCTCTTGCACACGCTTCCTCACTGAGTCTGAGGGTTAGTACAATTTTGTTACAAATTCTTCCATTCTTCTCTGCAGATTTTGCCAGCTGCTCTTTGAGTGATTTTAAGCTGTATCTTTCTCTCTCTGTCTGTCAGATGCCCAGTCGTAGTCGAAGCCCTTCCCCTGGACTTCTCTCAAGTAGTCGACTTTAAAGTTTGATACCTGACCTCACTTCACTGGAAACAGGACCAAACAAAAACAGAATGATCAAAACATAAAAATATTTTTTCAGCTTTAATGTATTCTTTTCTGTGTGGGATGATCTAGAAACTAAAGTGGAAAACAGTTACCTTTATGAATGACTCAATACATATGAAGAATGGAGTCATTTGTCATGTGTCAGAAAGCACTATTTACAAGAGAAAATCCTCCAGTAGATAGAGCAGAGCAAAACAAAACTTAGATTTAGATAAAACTAAACAAGAATTAGGATTTCGATATAAGAAAAGAGGAGCTTGAGTTTGTTGCCCAGCCCTATGTTTGAACCGCGAGAAGCATCTAAGCTTACGCTACTCCTACATCCTACGTCATACATCGCGTCAAGGGTTACTCAATATGGATATTTTTCTTACAAAAACCCATCGCTTTGCTACAGAAGGCCTTTATTAACACTCCGGAGCCGTATGGATTACTTTTATGATGAATGGATGCACTTTTTCAGGACCGCCATTCACTATCATTATAAAGCTTGGAAGAGCCAGGATATTTTTTAATATAACTCCGATTGTGTTTATCTGAAAGAAGCTAGTCATAGTGTATACAGGTCCTTCTCAAAAAATTAGCATATTGTGATAAAGTTCATTATTTTCCATAATGTAATGATAAAAATTTAACTTTCATATATTTTAGATTCATTGCACACCAACTGAAATATTTCAGGTCTTTTATTGTTTTAATACGGATGATTTTGGCATACAGCTCATGAAAACCCAAAATTCCTGTCTCAAAAAATTAGCATATCATGAAAAGGGTCTCTTAACGAGCTATTAACCTAATCATCTGAATCAACTAATTAACTCTAAACACCTGCAAAAGATTCCTGAGGCTTTTAAAAACTCCCAGCCTGTTTCATTACTCAAAACCGCAATCATGGGTAAGACTGCCGACCTGACTGCTGTCCAGAAGGCCATCATTGACACCCTCAAGCAATAGGGTAAGACAGAAAGAAATTTCTGAACAAATAGGCTGTTCCCAGAGTGCTGTATCAGGGCACCTCAGTGGGAAGTCTGTGCGAAGGAAAAAGTGTGGCAAAAAAACGCTGCACAACGAGAAGAGGTGACCGGACCCTGAGGAAGATTGTGGAGAAGGACCGATTCCAGACCTTGGGGGACCTGGGGAAGCAGTGGACTGAGTCAGGAGTAGAAACATCCAGAGCCACCGTGCACAGGCGTGTGCAGGAAATGGGCTACAGGTGCCGCATTCCCCAGGTCAAGACACTTTTGAACCAGAAACAGCGGCAGAAGCGCCTGACCTGGGCTACAGAGAAGCAGCACTGGAGTACCCACAGTCAGTGATGGTCTGGGGTGCCATGTCAGCTGCTGGTGTTGGTCCACTGTGTTTTATCAAGGGCAGGGTCAATGCAGCTAGCTATCAGGAGATTTTGGAGCACTTCATGCTTCCATCTGCTGAAAAGCTTTATGGAGATGAAGATTTCATTTTTCAGCACGACCTGGCACCTGCTCACAGTGCCAAAACCACTGGTAAATGGTTTACTGACCATGGTATTACTGTGCTCAATTGGCCTGCCAACGCTCCTGACCTGAACCCCATAGAGAATCTGTGGGATATTGTGAAGAGAAAGTTGAGAGACGCAAGACCCAACACTCTGGATGAGCTTAAGGCCGCTATCGAAGCATCCTGGGCCTCCATAACACCTCAGCAGTGCCACAGGCTGATTGCCTCCATGCCACGCCGCATTGAAGCAGTCATTTCTGCAAAAGGATTCCCGACCAAGTATTGACTATTGAGTGCATAACTGAACATAATTATTTGAAGGTTGACTCTTTTTTTTTTGTATTAAAAGCACTTCTTTTATTGGTCGGATGTAATATGCTAATTTTTTGAGACAGGAATTTTGGGTTCTCATGAGCTGTATGCCAAAATCATCAGTATTAAAACAATAAAAGACCTGAAATATTTCAGTTGGTGTGCAATGAATCTAAAATATATGAAAGTTAAATTTTTATCATTACATTATGGAAAATAATGAACTTTATCACAATATGCTAATTTTTTGAGAAGGACCTGTATGACTAGCTTCTTTCAGATAAACACAATCGGAGTTACATTAAAAAATATAGGATAGCTTGAGGGTGAGTAAATTATGGGATAATTTTTTTGGATGAACTATCCCTTTAAAGGGACTTTGATTATAATGATCTGTGAAGAGATAAACTCTCTAATCGTTAAAATTTTACTTAATGAGTCTAATAAGACCATTGCACATTACACATTCAAAAGTTTGTGGTCAGTAAGATTATTTTTTTAATTAATATTTTTATTTAGCAAGGATGCTTTAAATTGATTAAAAGTGACAGTGAAGACATGTATAATTTAAAAAAAGACTTCTGTTTCAAATAAATGTTCTTTTGAACTATCATAGAATCATTCAAATGTATTACAGATTCCACAAAAATATTAAGCAGCTCAACTGTTTTCAACATTGATAATAGTAAGAAATATTTCTTGAGGAGCAAATCAGCATTAGAATGATTTCTGAAGGATCATGTGACACTGAAGACTGGAGATATGCTGAAAATTCAGCTTTGCCATCAAGGAATAAATTACATTTTTAAATACATTAAAATAGAACAGAAAATAGAAAATTTGATTAAATCGTATTTTAGTTTGACAATATCACAGTTTTTACTGTATTTTTATCAAATCGATGCAGCCTTGGTGAGCATAAGAGACTTCTTTCAAAAACATTTTAGAAAAATTACAGACACTAAACTTTTAAACAATAGAGTTTGAGGCAAATATATACATGTTAAGGTGCTTACTTACTTATACTTAGGTGCTTATACTTGTTTGTTTGTGATAACTGGACAAGTAATTTAAGGTGCTATTCCTTCTATTTTTTGTATGCAGATTTTTCATACATTTATGTGATTTGGATTTTTATCAATACAGTAGGAATTAGGATCAAAGAGAAAATCTGTTGTCTTCTAGGTTACACCTGCACACCAGCACTTTTAAGAAAACTAATGGGCTCTTTTGTAATGATATCTGTATCTATCATCTGTATATGTCATCACTCATATAAGTGCTGTTTGTGAATTGTTTCTACTGAACTGTCATTCATTTTTTCTTCTAGTACATAATCTGTAGACACTGAAAAATGTTTTTTTACAGACTAAATGTCAGTTTAATTATTTCCTAATTTTGGTGCTATTTTTTTTTAAACTTCAGTACTAAAGAATTGTCTGTGTATCAAACTGCAATATTTTGGATTTGTGGTATTCTAAGCTGTTCAAAACCTCAATTTCATAGTTTTAAGGTACTCAGTCTATTTTGCTAATTGTCTCATGTTAATGAGGTCTTTACCATGGAAAGTACTTTTTTCTGTTATATCAAATCATTTATTAAATTTGTTTTAACAAACCAAAAAGGTGTGAGAGTGAATCACCAGGGAGAACTTATGGCTTAAATTTATTGTTTAAGGGAAATTTAGTTTATTTTCATACAGTAAAATAATTTGTCTATCTGAGTGTTCAAATAAAACAAAAATGACTCAAGCAGTGGTCATACCATTAATCAATATTACTTTGTTTTCCTTGAGTATTAATGGTATAAAGAAAGTCAAAGTTACATACATACGTTAAAAATGACATCATTATAATGTGAGCTCAAAGGACACCCATACTGTAGTTCAAACACATTTTTATAAACACACCTGATTCAACTCATCAGCTCATTATCACATGGGGATATATGTGATAATGAGCTGATGAGTTGAATCAGGTGTGTTTGATTAGGGAGACAAAAAACGTGCAGTGTTGGGGTCCTTCAGGAGCAGGGTTGAGAAACACTGAGATAATCCATCCACCTCACAGGTGTGGCATATCAAGATGCTGATTAAACAGCATGATTATTGCACAGGTGTGCCTTAGGCTTGCCACAATAAAAGGCCACTCTAAAATGTGCAGTTTTATCACACAGCACTATGCCACAGATGTTGCAAGTTTTGAGGGAGCGTGCATTTGGCATGGTGACTGCAGGAATGTCCACCAGAGCTGTTGCCCGTGAATTGAATGTTCATTTCTCTACCATTAGCCGTCTCCAAAGGCGTTTCAGAGAATTTGGCAGTACATCCAACTGGCCTCACAACTGCAGACCACGTATAACCACACCAGCCCAGGTCCTCCACATCAACATCTTCACCTCCAAAATTGTCTGAGACCAGCCTCCCGGACAGCTGCTGCAACAATTGGTTTGCATAACCAAAGAATTTCTGCACAAACTGTCAGAAACCGTCTCAGGGAAGCTCATCAGCATGCTCGTCGTCCGCATCGGGGAAGGAGATGTGTTATGCTGCGTCAGGCAAATGGTGGTCACACCAGATACTGACTGGTTTTTGGACCTGTTCAGTGTATATGGTTACAGGAGAGTGGATTTATTGAGACGTACACACACACACACACAAAGTAGTTTTAGCTACCAAGAGATCACTGCATATCCGTTAGCTAACTGCAAATAAAAGCAGCATTATAGTTGCTATGGCATTGGATATCCTCCTGCTGTTGAGACAGGATGAGAGAACAGCGAGCAATATAATTGCAGAATGACTGCAAGGCCAAGTCATACCAGCAAATTATAAAGCAGGGACAATGTAATATGGGTCGTCTGTTTCTCTGATTGTATTAAAGCAGACTGAGATCTGAGACATCCAGCTGACCAAGGTTAGAAGAAGTCTAAAGCCTGCATGCATAAAGAGCAGCATATATGCTAAAACGCTCTTCCTTATTCAAAGTCTCACTGGTTTGGATAAATACAGGAAGATTTTAAATACAAAAATAGCAACTGCAGCATACAGGAAAAACTTAGTGAATCCTTTGGATTTCTGCCTTCGGATATACAGTATATACATATACACACACAGTAAAAAAAAACATTTTGCCCTATAAGTTATCTGAAGATCAGTAGAAAGTCTATATTTTTTTTTTACAGACAAGGTTTGAATACTATTAGCTGTTTCTTATGTTAACTTTAAACCATGCTAACTTTTTTTGCTTTATCAAGTTCATTTGGGGATTTGTAATAAAGCACTGGGAATAATATGGGTTACTTACATAAATCAGTTTGAGCCACTAGGTGGAGATCTTTCTTTAAGGCTGAGAAACTCTTTTGCAGCGCATGAACCTTGAGAGTAAAGCTTACAGAATGAGCTTACAGAATGAGACGGAAATAGTCATAGAATTATGATAAATAATAGAACAAGAAATAGAAGGGTGGAGAGGGAATGAAAGTTTCCTTGAGTCTTCAAGTTCAAGGCCCATCAGCCAGTTACAGATGAATGTGAGAGTGTAATTGAATTAGAGGCTCATCCTCAAACTGACTGAGAATGACAGAGAGAGCAGGAGACTTCAAAGAAGATAAACACAATGAATCTTTTGAATAATATCTTCTAGTTTCTTGTCACTCTACAATATTGTATGTGGTGTTGCTTTCAAACACTGCACACTAGATTGTAGCTGATTGTGTTTTCAGAATGCTGGACAGTTTTCATTGCTTGCTTGCCCAAGTTCATTAAGCCTTGATCGTGATGCCAGCAATAGTGTGGAATCATTGTTCACAACTGCTAATTAACCCCTGGAAATTGCCACATGCCAATGAGGAGAATTGTTCAGTCAGGCTTGGCAATGTCTGTTGGGATTTTGCCTGCTTAGAGAAAGAGAATAGCAGGAAGACTGATGCAGTAGCTTCAGGGTGAGTAAGAGGGCACTTAACATTTACTGAAGAAACAAGCTAAGAGTTCCTCCTCTGCTAATATAGACCTTTAGCATTATCATTATAACCTCAAGAAAATTACTTTTAGAATCAAGCAATGATTTCAAAGACCATGCATTGTATGTTTGAAATAGCACACTAGCATTCTGTAGTATATACAGTATGTATACAGGGCTGAGTAAGCTCAATTTTAACAGTTCACTTAAAAATTTTTCTATTAAATACAATGAATTTAGGATTTTTTTTCTATTAAGTACAATGGGATTTTAGTTAATATGATGTTTATAATATCAAATTGTATAAGTTAGCTTAGTCAACATTTCAGTTAAATTGCAATTAACATATATGTGTAGTGCAAAATCAAAAAAATAAGTTTCACTAACCCTTATGCAAGTATAAGTATACTTCAAGTTAATTTTAATTAAGTATATTTTAAGTGTACTTTATGTAGTGAGTCAGTGTATACAAGTATAAATCAATGTACTAGTATATACTTGTATGCATACTATTTCAATACTACTTGGGACTAAATAATTTATTATTATTATCAATTAATTTTTTTTATTATTATTATTTTAAAATAAATGAAACTAAACTGTAGTTCAGTGAGGCAGAGTTCATATCATTCTCTCACATCTGGCTTCTGTTGATCGATTTAAATTATTTCTGCAGTCTTGTGCAGACCCATTAGTCTTACAGATTCATTATATCCAGTGTTTGCCGATTGCTATAAAAAATTGTTTTAAATAGTGACACCAGCAGAGATTAATTTTATGTTATGTTGTTTAACTTGGCAGGTTTTCCGTGGGCTTTGGCTCATGCATTTGGCTAAAGAAGTTTGGAAATATGCTTATGTCTTCTGAAACAAGCCAAAGAGATGTGGGGAAGTGTGGCCGTTAGATGCTCCAAACCACAGTTTATTCTGGAACGGTTTGAAATTGTTGAACATTTCTTAATGTCACAATCCATTGCAGTGTTCAGTAAGATAGATAGATGATCCTTCCCTTGGAGATAGGTGAGGGCTGTTCTGGTGATCACACTCACCCATGTGCCAGCCTGAAACTTTTACTTTTATCTTCTCTCTTTGTGTTCTTGCCTTTTCCCTGAGGATCCATAGAAATATCCTTCAAGGATGAACGTTTGGGATCTCCATGATGAAAACAGCAGGCCAAAGTATTCCTACACCCAAATATCCAACTGGTCTGCCGAGTTAAACTAGGGCGAAATGCTTTGATGGGTTTAGATGGAAAAGCTTGGTGTGGTTTGGTGTGGGTCAGTGGTGTCTGGGCTGATCAGGCCTGGACGGTCGGTTACACATCCAGTGGAATGTTTTTCCAGTGATGTGCTGTGGTTTGAGAGGCAGGAGAACGTAACCGCAGAGACCTCCCACTTGTTCACTGGAGGAAAGCTCTGCAGAGGCCTGTAACTCACTCTGCTTTCCCGACACTGTTGAAGGAGGGGGGTAAAGTATGTAAGTGTGTTTAGGGATGCCCTCCCACTACGGTTCAGCCGGGCACCCATCAGGACCCTTCCTGCCAAATAGATGAAAGCACTGCACCAGCCTCAAATTTCCAAATACTAGTTCCAACTGATTCCAATAACCTGTTATTATAGTTATATTATAGTCCAATAACCTGTTATAAAGCATTGTCTGATTAATTTTAGATTAATCAGACAATCATTTTTTAAATCAGTATATTGTTGAACATGTTACAAATTTCCTTAGTCTTTTAAGGTGACATATAGAGGCTACAAGGTCTGAAATATAAAAAAACATTTGTGCAACTTATTATGCAAACTAAAATCCCAATAACTACCAGAAAAACATGACTAAGAAAAAATAACTAGAACAGCTTAAATTACATCCAATATGTTCTTTCTCTTTGATTATTTTAACCTGCCAAAAGCTGTAGATAAATAATGAACACTTTTTCACAACATATTATAATTTTAAATATAAATAATGCAAAAAATGGCATTTAACATTAGTGTTTGCTTCTGTGAGATGCTCAAAGTTCAGCATGACCTCATGATTGAAGCTTGTTACAGGTTAGCTGTGGTGTATGGCTGGTCAGTGGGAACAGTGGACACAGTTTGAAGCAGGAGAGCTGGATGTTTGTGGTTCAGAATGTGATAAATCCATTCAGATCTGAGGCCAAGTGCAGCATTCAGAGCATCAAAGTCTTTAAAGATCTACAGTCACCTCTTAAAACACAAGTTAATGGCTACTTGAGACACATTTCCTGCCTTTGGAGTGGCCTCTCAGCCCTAGAACTTTTTACACATTTTTCACACACATTTTCTCTTGGTTTGACAACATATTTTTTCCTGATGCAATGGGCCTCTCTGGCCAACATGAGAATAAAATTTATGATGTCACTGATACTTATGATGGACAGTCCCTCTCATTTCCTGTAATAATAATATTATATATTAAAGCAATTTCTGAACTTGTTCAACCTTAAAAATGTTAGCACTCTACCTAACTCTATTTCTACATTATCTCACACTCTCAAAGGGGCATTTGATGTGTCCCGGTAATGTTTTGTGAGCTGTACTGAGTGAGTAGTGTTCTGGCTGGTCATGATGGAATAAACACATAATTGGGCGTTGACACATTCATATATCACAGACTGACTGCTGATATAACCAACAAGTGATCTAAAGATCATGAAGGGATGAGAGGTAAGAAGAGGGGATAAAGTCAGAATGTTACAGGGCAAAAAGAGGACAAGACCAAAAAAAAAAACCCTGATAACTAAAAGAGTAAACAAATCTTTAATTTATGAATTCATGTTGGTAATTTCTTAAGTGGAAATAATATAGGCTAATAAATATTATATAATTTTTTTTTATATAAAAAAATAAAATAATAACCAGCAAACACATGTTTGAAAGACAAAAACATGGGGACCATGATCACATTAATACCATTGCCATGGATGCTTATATTCGGTCAGATATGTAGGCATTTTGTTATGTTTTATGAAGTTGTGAGATGTGAGGACCAATGGGTTTGGCATAATTTACGTAAAACGTTATGTGATGTCTGCATTTTAGTTAATAAATTATAAAACATACTGAAAAATATTAAGGCCTATGTTGTTACTAAAGTTGTCCACCAATATGCACATGATTCAGAAAAATGCAAATCACACAAAATGGAGATGGCAGTAACAATCCTGTGTACATTATATATGCCTTTTTACTTTACACGTCATTTAGAAAAAAAAAAGTGGCACTCATGAAAGCAGCAACACATGGCATCACACAACCAAAGTAATCAGTCTAGAAAAAAAAATTAAAAGGTAGCCCAGCGGAAAGTGAAAAAAGTGTTGCCATTTTTGTCTGGAATTATACAGGACAGTACAATGAGCAGACAGGAGGCGTGAGAGAGAAAGGGGACGGGATCGGAAATGACTGCAAGCCGCTGCCCCCAAGTCTATTGGCTCCGACTTAAATGTGTTTTAATTGTTTTTCTATGTAAACCTGCACAGACCAATGTACCTGTATAATGTACTGGGTTCTGTCCCATAGTATAGCAAGAAACGCTTATGAGACACTTTTGAGTGTTACCTATGTCTTGGCATACTATCCCTGCCTGAGGTAATGGGAAGCTGGATTACAAATATATTACCACAAATAGTCAAGTCAAGTCAAGACATTGTTTCAATGTTCAAATACATTGAACAAAGTCCCTCCAGCTCCCTAGGACTGTTAAATCCATCTGGTGATGTTCTACTGAGTGACCACTGAACTACAGTATATGACTAACAGGAGAATTGACAACCATGAGGTCATGAGGTTATATCAAACTTCAGCCAAGACATCTTAGCTTACATTATTAATGCAAGACAAGTTGTCCAAGTGAACAAAAGCCCAATTAGCCGTGACATTACAACTGTCCGGTCCAGCTATGTCATGGTCCAACCCCTCCACCGAGACATCGGCGGGTTATCTTATTTCCTCTCAACAAAGGTCATTATCTTTCAGAAAATATTACATCTTTGGTCACACTCTGGTCTTCGTGGTCAAATGTTCTCAGTCCTGTTTTGTAGTAATTTCACATCTGCTATTTTTCACAAGGCTTTAGTGTTCATTTAGCCACCTTTTTTCTGGAAATGCCCATCCAGTTGCTCATGTGCTAAAGAGCTTTGATGCCGCTGGATGGTTTCTATTAACTTGAAAAGGGGCTGTCACAGAAAAAGAGATCTGTCACAAAGCTGAGACTTTTATAGGAATGTTTCTTTTTTTCCATTTGTCACATCTCAAAGTTGCCAGTTCCTCACTCAAAAGAAGAGGTTAAAGTGAAAGATGACTAGCTTGGCTTCAACTGTGGAGGGAATTGGAAGAAAGGAAAAGGTTAAAAAAAAGTCCCTGGACCATAGTTGGGAAATTAGTAAATAAATATTTTGGATTAAAATTGGGCTACATTTTATGCCACATCGTGAAACAGGAAAAGGGGCCATGTTTCTCTCAAGCCTGTTGCTTACACATCGTTAAAAAGGTCAAAATGGTGAAATAATAATGTTTCGTTGCAGACAAATAAAACAAAATGTCCAGTGCACCTCATGAGGCCTAAAGCAGGGCATGCTTCAATGGGAAAGCTACATGTGTAGTGCTTTAGACCAGAGGTTTTTAGGTCCCCAGGGGGCTACAAGAGGGGGGCCCACAGAAAATCTGAAAGAAAAGATTATACAAGATTTTAGTATTGGAAATGTCAAATAAAATAAACTGTTTTAAACACAATAACATTTTATTGATCACAGTATCATTTTGTTGTTAAATTTATTTAATTTTAAAAACTGGGGGGAAATCATATGGTTGTATATATTACTGAGATTAATTGTGATTATTTTATTCAATTAAAAAACCTAGATTTTAACAGTGAGCGGAGCAAATAGCTGTTAATATTTCAGTAGAGGCAGAAGCAGGATCTAAGTGCAGCAGTAATATTTAAGAAACAGTCTCAAACTAAACAAAATAAACTCAGAACAAAAACCAGAACAACACATGCAACATAAATAACTGACAAAAAACCAGACAGAACACAGGGTTTACATAGACTGAACTGAAGAACAAATTAACAAGACACACCTGAACTGAACTAACAAACTAACAATCAATCAAACAAACAGGCAGGGGGCAGAGAAATACAGAACTCAACTAATTGACAGAACACAGACAAAGACAGAAATCAAGCAGACTGACAATGTGAAAATAACATTAAACAACAGTTCATCTCTCATTTTTTCTAATTTACTATAATTACATAACAGTACGGATGCATTTAAAAAAAATCCTAAAACTTAAACTTAACATGAACTTAAGTTAAACTTTTAATATCCAGGTTTAAAGATTAGGTTTATAGATAACAGTGGGTATAGCTCTAAATGATTTTTTGGGACATATGAGCAGTCGGCAGTGCACATCGAGGTAGGTAACTCAACATAGAGGCACTGACCAAACAAAACTTGTTGCACATGATAGCAGTGAGCACTGGCCCCTTACAGCTACCCTTATAAGAAACATATGGAGAATTATGATGATGGGAAAAACAGTGGTGTGTTAGTGAGCCATGCTGCAGTGGGGAGGGTGAGTGGGTTTGTCCAGGTGTGAGTCTCTCTATTTCATAGAGCTCAAGAGACTTTTTAGTGAACAGGCTGATTTGATCCTTGCACGGAAAGCAGGACAAGGCTATGTTATAGTGCACTCCAATTCCAATTACATTTCTGAAAAATACAATCCACACACGAAAATGTGGATAAAAAGAAGACAGAATTTTTTTACTGAATGTGGGTACAGATTAAGGGGGCTTTTACACTGGGCTCGTTTGCTGCGGTCCGAGCCCGGGCGCGATTGTTCCCGGCGCCCCCCGAAGCGTTGGTCTGGTTTCACACTCAACTTGATTCTATCGAACTCTGGTGCGTTTGCGTGCATCTTACGTCATTGCAAACGTGTACTCGGGTTCGGTACCCCAGTGCGCACCCGGGTCCCATGACAG
Organism: Gila orcuttii; assembly: GCA_026230005.1. Classification (NCBI taxonomy): domain Eukaryota; kingdom Metazoa; phylum Chordata; class Actinopteri; order Cypriniformes; family Leuciscidae; genus Gila; species Gila orcuttii. The sequence continues at coordinate 32,899,585 of JAPDVR010000012.1, read as the reverse complement.
CATTCACATTAGCGATTTTTCATGCGAACCGTGCCCCGTTCCGAACTAAACTGCCAGTGTGAAAGCCCCCTAAGACAGTGGTTCTCAACTCCAGTCCTCGGGACCCACTGCTCTGCATATTTTGTACGTCTCTCTTATCTGACACACTCAGTTCAGATCATGACATAGAGTCTCTCCTAACGAGCTGATGATCTGAATCAGGTGTGTTAAATAAGGAGACATACAAAATGTGCAGAGCAGTGGGTCCCGAGGACTGGAGTTGAGAACAAGAGGATGTAGTGATAAGTGTAGTGATGTAGTGTAGGGTGGGTGGATGATGGCGCAGTGGATAAGACACATGCCATTGGTGTGAGAGACCTGGGTTTCAATCCACTGTGAGACACCTAAGCAAGACATTTAACCCCTAGTTGCTCCAGAGGCGTGCGACCTCTGAAATATAGCAATTGTAAGTCGTTTTGGATAAAAGTGTCAGCTAAATGTAAATGATAAATGTGGTCACCGAGGTGGGGGTGCTGACAGTACATTGCATTTATAAATCCAGAGCCACTGACCACTCTGGATGGACCAGCTGCAATAGCACTCGTTCAAAATTAAACCACATGCAACAACAATTATAACTTGTGTACTGAAATGTATGCACAGAAATGATCTATGTTCGGAATGGAGTGCTTGAAAACTGCACATGTACATGCATAGCGCAAAATAAAAGTACCTTTGATGTTGAGAATTTGCTCTCTAAAGTATCTGTGTAGTCTGGCTTATTTAAGTCTTATCTAAGTCTTCATGGGAAAAGTGCAAGCTATGATTTTCAGTAGCCTAGTTAAGAAGAGTTTTCTTTAAATTATAGATGGTAAATGTGCAGTTTAAAGCAGAAATATGAACAAATTTAGTATTTCCAAGTAATACACTGAAAGTGCCAAGCAGTAAAGAGTAAAAGACAAAACACACACACACACACACACACACACACACACACACACACACACACACACACACACACACACACACACACACACACACACACACACACACACACACACACACACACACACACACACACACACACACACCCACACACACACAAAACACAAAAAACACACTCAATGACTGTATAAGTCATTCAGCATTCACCACGCTACATCATACAGATTTAATAACACTTGTACATTTTATTGGAATTGAGCACATTTAAACGAGTAGCCAATATTAAACACTACACTGCAGTTTTTTTCTAAAATCATGCAGAAACCACATGATCAGCTATTATAAAAAAGAAGAAGAAGCACAAAACAGTGGCGGTTATAGTCTTTTGTAGAATTTCTGTTTATTCATGTTCTTGGTTATACTTTTTTCTTCCACATGAAATAATCAAAAGATATTAATGGTAATTCTCTTGCTCTAGACACAGCAAACCAAACACAACATGTTTTACAGATGACAATTCAAGGCACTTAAAAGCGTTATGGTCTCATAATAAAACAGCCCTATTAAATGTAGGGTACTAAGGCTCCATGTTGTGGTTACTGATGCTAATTTTAGGGTTTGTGGTTTGTTTCGGGTCCGTTTTTCCCAGCGTTAGATTTAGAGCTGTTCAAATGAATCAAATTGTTTTGGTTTTGCTTGTTATAGGTTAAAGATTACAAGCTTTCATTTACACTGACCACAGCAAAGAACCAGTAGGAGAGAGTGGGAGAGAGAAAGAGAGAAAGAGAGAGAGAGAGTCAGAGAGAGACAATGACCATGTTTACATGCATTTCTTAATTAAGTTTTGAAGAAAGAATTTAATAACTCTTAATTCTCATTCATGTATTTAAATTAATATTAACACAAGCATATGTCCAAAAGAAACCAAAATATTGATTTAACCCGGTTTTTGCCATGAGGTTAATGCACTTAGACATATTTAAGCAACCATATTAGCCTATTCTAATTCTGATTAATATTAGAATATTATTGTGCATGTAAACGCAGTTCCTGGGAATGAAAGTGAGAAAAGACAGAAGGATTCCATAAATTTTAGTAACTGGCCTGTTGACCTCTATGGCAGAGATGTGTGGAGTCCACATCCACAATTAGGAATCTCATGGGAAAATCCAGCTGAGACGTGCAGAATTCTTTAAGCATATCTCACCTCCATAGTGATTCAATGTATGTATTCAATATTTAGTAACTCATTTATTCATTAATTTTGGAAATGCTGTAAAGCAACTTATAATGCATTGAAGGTGTACATTTGACCAACTTGTGTATTCCCTTGGAGTTGAACCCTTGACCTTAGCATCAGTAAAGAAAGCTCCTCACTCATATCTACTAGGAAACATGATTACACAGTTTCATGGCTTTTCTTTTTATAATGTTTTCATTTGCACTCAATCAGCCAGACACAAACAAATACAGACAGTGGGTTTTCTGGAGCAGAATCAAACTAAAGGCATTTCCTTAGCAGGACTGGGAGCCCGTCTGTGAGGTTATTGACATCCCACAGTGGAGTGTGAGCAGCGCGTTCAGGGAACATTAGTGGGATGTTGAAGAAATGTTTCCACTCTGTGGGTTTACACAGAATCACTAGAGTTTGTATATTGCATTGCAGCTCCAAACATTAACAGTTGATGGCAGTGTAACTCCATGACAACTCCATGCATCTGCTCCAAACCTATTTTGCAATTTATTATTTTGCAATTCTCATGTTTCCTGTTTGTCATGTATTTCCCTTGCCATCATGTAATTATGTCTTTTGTGTCATAGGCTATTCTTATTGGTTGACTGTCTTGATTGTTCACAGGTGTTTCTTCTTAGTCATTAGTCTTGGTGTATAAATAGCCCTTATGATTCCATTGTATCTTGTCTAGCTTTGTTTGTGTAACTGCTGTTGGTGCCGGTGTCCATGTTGCCACAATTTTTTACTAAATTAGCATTTCTGAAGGATCATGTGACACAAGATTGGAGTAATAGATGCTAAAAATTCTGCTTTGCCATCACAGGAATAAATTAATTTTAACATTATATAATTATATTAAAAATAGAAAACAGTTATTTTAATTTGTAATAATATTGTCACATTTCGTTTTGGGTTTTGTTTCGTGTCCATGCTGGTATCGGTATTTTGAAATTCTCATAGCAATGTGTCCTGTTTGCCTTGTGTTTCCATCATGTGATTATGTCTTTTGCTTCCCTAGTCTTATCTGTCATATTCTTATTGGTTGACTGTTTTGATTGTTTACAGGTGTGCGATATCACAAGTTGATCGTGGATGATTAAAATGTCTCCACGATCTTCTTCTGTAGAAATATCGTAGTATCGTGCTACAGTGCATTTTAACAGTTGCAGTTCCGGCGCCTCCGTCCCTACATACTGTACAATGCGACGTACATTTACATCACATGTTAACGCAGCGGTTGAGTTACACTCATGGCGTACTGTCTGCAATTCACAAAAGTTCATTATTTGTATATATTTTAAAGCCTTGCCGGTTAAAAATGTCATTTGTGTTTTTATGCGCTGTTCTAACACGCACTTTTCTGAGTGATAAACCCGAAGCACACATGCACTTAAAAGCCTGTCAAACAGTGCCTGGTTACTGGACTAAGTTATCTAGTCTTATTGCGCTACTACTGCCAAATACACACAAGGTTTACATAAACACAGTTGGTTATGTTTTAAGTGAAAGCAAACATTTGAGAGAAAATCGGGTGCGCGTCATATGCGTGTAAATTAGATGTGTGCCAGTCTTAAAATGACAGTAGCCTAATAGTAAACATGCTGCCGCTTGTCCTTAAAGGGATAGTTCACGCAAAAATTTAAAGGAGCCGTATGTAAGAAATTTATTTCGATTAATCATAAAATGGCCCTGATATGTCACTAGACATTAAGAAATCATGTTCATTTCAAATACTTATCACTGACGACAGTAGTCCGGCCAGGATATTGTCATTTAAAAAGTGAAGTTGCAGCCCTCAACTGATGTTGATGTTGTCATGTTGTGTTTTGGTCTGATGCGCCACCCTCCACCTATCTACCAATCACGAAGTCAGTAGTGTTGCGGCATCCGGGTTGCCAGCTCTGCTCTAGTTACCACAGTTGCAGCTACAAACGTGTCGGAATCGGATAAAAAAAAAAAAGTCTAACGTTGCAAAACCAAAAAAACCTTGTTATGAATCCGAAATACTTTGTGACAAAGTCCGAAATAAGACAAGGATCTAGGAGATGCCTTTGAAAGATGGAGACGGCTGAAAACGGAGAAGAATTTGAAGACAGACGCCAACGTTGCTAATTTTCTCCTGGACAGGTAAGATTCATCTATGTTTGGCTAACTTGTAGCCTACTTGATGTAAATGGACATTTCAAATATTCATGACAGTCGAACAAAGTTATGCATGTTCGTGCAAAGTAACGTTACGTTAGCTCATATGGAGGAGGTGGGTCATCGAATTGAAAAGGTAAGGAATTGTTTGGGTAATAAAAACGGCGAGTCGTCATTGCTAACATTAGCAATGCTTTATCAGAGCCCGTTTCTCGGTCATTATGCTGAGAAGCATAAACCTAATTAACAGAAAAAAAACTTACTGTGTAAGACTCGTCACTTGTCATTGGAAGCTTCTTGTAGCAGCCTACGTTCCTGCTGGATCCTGCAGCCTATCTGGCAACCTCGAGTCAGGGAGGAGGGGTAGGGGATACACCGATACAGTAATTTGAAAGTGATTGCAGTACCAGTTTTGGCCACAATCTTACATACGGCTCCTTTTTTTTTTTTAATTTTTCAAAAAGTCTCCTAATCTCACTCTAATGTTGTTCCAAACCTGTATTAATTTATTTCTTGTGCTGAGCACAAAAGATATTTTGAAGAATGTGGCTAACCAAACAGTTGCTGGTCCTCCCCACTGACTTTGAAAATATGGGGACCGGCAACTGTTTGGTTAGCCACATTCTACAAAATAACTTATTTTCAACAGAAGAAAGAAACGTATCTGGGTTTAAAACCACTTGAGAGAGTAATGTATGTAATGTGTAAGGTTTTTATCTTCGTCACTTTGGCCTAAATTTCTGCCATTCTTTTTTTATTTTATATTTCGTTACCTTGTAAGACCTTGTTTTTAAAATATAGGGACATTAGTTTGGCTGTAATGCTCAGTCACTTGCAAAATGGTAAAACCAACAAAGAATTGTGATAAAATTGTGATTTTCGTGAAAAAAATAAATTGTGACATGATATTTTTGCCATACCGCCCACCCCTACACCAGTACAAGTGATGGATTTATCTCTCTCTTGTCACTATATCTCATAACACTTCTCTTGGATTGCTCAAACCTGAGGTATCTGCTGGCTGAGGGCTGAACTTCCCAGAGGCCAACTTGATACGCATCCGGTTTTTAGATTCATGATAATTCATCTTTTCAACTATCGATAAATATCAAGCGGAGGTATTAAACCACATCAAGGACATTTCCTATGTCATTTCCTGTCAAATACAATTACAGCTTCTGACTTCAAACTGAGTCACCAAAGACCCCAGAAACATCAAACAGAGGGAATATGTTTTATAGTGAGCAGAATGAGCATAAAATCTGTTTCTCAATGGTGATTATTAATGCTGACAGAGTTTGAATAAACTAGCATGGACTGGAGGGGGTACAACAAAAGAAAAATAAGTCTAATTTTGTCACGGTTTATATATTCATCGTCTCCTTTTAGTCTCGTGTTTCTGTTGTTAGATGTGTGGGTGTGCGTGAGTGGGTGGCTCCACTCTCATCAGATCGATTAGCGATCAGCTGATCGCAATCACCTCCCCAGCTGCTACCCATCATCTCACCCTTTAAATACTCACGGAACTTTCCTCTCTTTGTCCGATCGTTGTTTGATGTCTCCCCGTGTGTGATCCTGTTCCCGTCATCGTCTTGTCCTGTTTCCAGTCTGGTTCCTCGGTTCTTCACGTTTGGATTATTCTTCACATCTTCACCACGGCACTTCAGTCGGGATTACTGACCATCTTGTCCCTGCGTTACCAGCCTGTTGTGTGTGCTCTGACTGTGTGTATGTGTTACACTATTAAAAGAGTTTACTTGCATTCTGCTTCCGCATCTTCTGTTGTGATAGAACGATCTGACCAACGATGGAAGCAGCAGGTGAATCTCCGACGTTGGAAGGATTCGTCCAGTCCAGTCTTCAGTGTATGGACAGTCAAGAAAGAAACCTTAATGATACGGCGCGCGCCGTCCAGGCGCTGGTAACGCAGGTGTCCGAGCTCACCCAGCAAGTACAACAGCTACGAGCTCCCACTGCGCCACCCGCACCAGCCGTTCCCCCCGGACCATCAGAGGGCGCATCCCAGTCAGAGCCTCGACTACCAGTCCCGCTACCCTATGACGGTGAGCCCAGCTATTGTAGAGCCTTTTTGAACCGTTGTTCCATGCACTTCTCGTTGCAGCCTCGGACCTTTGCACACGAACCCGCCAAGGTGGCATTCGTGCTGACATTACTGACTGGGAAAGCCGCTCTCTGGGGAACGGCTGTGTGGGAGAACCAGGATCCATGCTGCGCCTCGTTCCTGACACTCGCCGCCGAGATGAAAAGAGTGTTTGACCGCGCGGTCGCGGGGAGAGAGGCGGCAAGGATGCTCGCGGAACTCAAACAGGAAGAGAGATCGGTGTCTGATTACTCTATTCAGTTCAGGACCCTGGCGGCTGAGTGTCACTGGAACGAGGAGGCGCAGTGGGACATGTTCCTGCATGGGCTGGCTGACCGCGTTCAAAAGGAGATCTACGTCCTGGACCTGCCCACGTCTTTGAATGGACTTGTGGACCTAGCGCTTCGAGTAGACGCACAACTGACCAGAAGCGAACGTCGGACTCTACACAGCCGGGTTCCGGAGGGTACTGAGAGCCAGCGGTCCAGTGGCGGGAGCGCGGTCAGCCCTACCTACGATCACGAGCCCATGCAGGTAGGGCAAGCTCGGCTTTCCCGGGAGGAGAAGGAAAGGCGGAGATCCCAAGGCCTCTGCCTTTACTGCTGGGCCGCGGGACACTTTGCCTATAGTTGTCCGGTAAAAGGCCAAGCCCGGCAGTAAGTATGAGGCTACTGTCGGGTGGGATCTCCGCCGAGAAGACCTCATCCACATCTACGCTCCTCCCGGTAAGACTAAGATGGTCAGTACACAAGCAGGACTGTCAAGCACTGGTGGATTCAGGGGCGGAAGGTAACTTTATGGACCATTCATTTGCTTGTAAATTTCAGATTCCCCTCTTCCCTCTCACCAGTAGGATATCTGTACATGCACTCAACGGTCAAGACCTTCCCACCATCTCCCTCATCACCGGACCAGTCGCACTCACTACTTCAGGCAACCACACCGAGACACTTTCCTTCTACATACTGGACTCTCCACTCGCACCTGTTGTCTTAGGACACCCCTGGCTCATTAAACATAACCCTAGAATTGACTGGCAGCAAAGATCGGTGTTGGAGTGGAGTAGTAAATGTTCTGAGTCCTGTCTCGTGTCTGCTGGTTCGTCTGTTGCGGTCTCTGTTTCAGGAGGAGGCAGTGGATTTATCAAACGTGCCCGCAGAGTACCTAGACCTGAAGGAAGTGTTCAGTAAGTCTCGCGCTGCTTCTCTCCCTCCGCATCGTCCCTATGATTGTGCCATAGAGTTATTGTCAGGTAAGTCTCCGCCTAAAGGCAAGTTATATTCGCTCTCCGTCCCGGAGAGGGAGGCTATGGAGAAATATATTTCTGATTCTCTAGCAACTAAGTTTATCCGCCCTTCCTCTTCTCCAGCGGGGGCGGGGTTCTTTTTTGTGGGGAAGAAGGATGGATCACTGCGACCTTGTATTGATTACCGAGGGTTGAACAGCATCACGGTAAAGAATACCTATCCTTTGCCGTTGATGTCTTCAGCCTTCGAGAGGTTGCAGGGAACATCTATCTTCACTAAATTGGACTTAAGAAACGCTTATCATTTGGTTCGCATTAGGGAGGGGGATGAATGGAAGACTGCTTTTAACACCCCCAGGGGGCACTTTGAATACTTGGTCATGCCTTTCGGGTTGTCCAACTCCCCAGCAGTCTTCCAGGTACTCGTCAACGACGTGCTGAGAGATATGGTTGACCAGTTCATATATGTTTACCTGGATGACATATTGATATTTTCATCTTCTCTCCAGGAACACGTTCAGCACGTCCGACGAGTGCTTCAGAGGTTGCTAGAGAATGGGCTTTTTGTCAAGGCGGAGAAATGCGTCTTTCATGCACAATCTGTTCCATTTTTAGGATTCATTGTGTCGACTGAGGGAATTCGCATGGATCCTGAGAGGGTTAAGGCTGTGGTAGATTGGCCAAGTCCAGAATCCCGTAAGGCCCTACAGAGGTTTCTGGGGTTCGCCAATTTTTACCGGCGGTTTATTCGTAATTTCAGCCAACTGGCCGCTCCTCTGACCGACTTGACCTCCCCTAGAACTACGTACAGGTGGTCAGACGCTGCTGAGGCAGCGTTTGCCAAACTAAAGAGCCGCTTCGTTTCGGCTCCCATCCTCATTGCCCCTGATACATCACGTCAGTTCGTGGTGGAGGTCGATGCGTCAGAGGTGGGGGTAGGTGCAGTGATATCCCAGCGTTCTCCCACAGACGACAGGATGCATCCGTGCGCGTTTTTGTCACACCGCCTATCCCCTGCCGAACGTAATTATGACATTGTTAACCGAGAGTTGTTTGCAGTTAAGTTAGCGTTGGAGGAGTGGCGTCACTGGTTAGAAGGGTCAGGGGTACCTTTTATCGTCTGGACTTATCATAAGAATTTGGAATACGTCAGAACTGCTAAAAGATTGAACTCCAGGCAGGCTCGGTGGGCACTTTTTTTCTGACGTTTTGATTTTACTCTCTCGTACCGCCCGGGTTCTAAAAACATTAAACCCGATTCTTTGTCGCGCAGTTTTGATCGCTCTGAACGCCCGTCTACTCCCGAGTGCATTTTACCGGAGAATCTATTCATCTCCACACTCGTATGGGAGGTCGAATCGAGGGTCAGAACGGCCCTAGAAGGGGTAACGCCTCCGCCCGGTGGTCCACCGAATCGTTTATTTGTGCCGGAGGGATTACGGTCTGACGTTATTCAGTGGGGTCATTGCTCCAACGTGGCTTGTCATCCAGGAGTTAATCGCACTAGTTTTTTAGTCAAGCAACGGTTCTGGTGGCCACTCATGGCTCGTGACATTCACAGTTTTGTTTTGGCTTGCTCGGTTTGTGCCACTGGTAAGACTTCCAATCGACCCCCAGACGGGTTACTCCAACCGCTGCCTGTCCCTTCGAGACCCTGGTCCCATATCGCTCTAGATTTTATCACCGCCCTCCCACCCTCCCAGGGTAACACGGTTGTTTTAACTGTGGTGGACCGATTCTCGAAGGCGGCACACTTTACCTTCAGCTAAGGAGACAGCGTTGACAGTCGTGATCACGTCTTTCGCTTACATGGCCTCCCGATAGACGTGGTCTCCGACAGAGGACCCCAGTTTGTGTCCAAATTTTGGCGAGAGTTTTGTAGGTTACTGGGAGCGACCATTAGTCTGTCCTCAGGGTTTCATCCCCAGAGCAATGGCCAAACCGAGAGAGTCAACCAAGATTTGGAAAGGGTGTTGCGATGTATGGTTTCCAAGAACCCTTCCTCATGGAGTCAACAACTGTCTATGGTGGAGTACGCCCACAACACATTACCAGTGTCATCCACGGGTCTGTCTCCGTTTGAATGTAGCGTAGGTTACCAGCCACCTATTTTTCCCAGTCTGGAGTCCGAGGTCGCGGTTCCCTCCGCTCACGCTTTCGTCCAGAGGTGTCACCGCACATGGACTAGAGCCCGTGAGACTCTACTCCAGGTGGGGGTGCGCACTAAGGCCAAGGCCGATCGCCACCGGTCGAAGCCTCCCGTATACGTCGTCGGTCAAAAAGTGTGGCTTTCTACTAAGAATATACCTCTCCGCTCCGTCTCTAATAAACTTGCTCCCAAATTTATTGCCCCGTTTACTGTCATCAAAATCATTAGTCCGGTGGCAGTCCGCCTCAACTTGCCTCCAGTGTACAGGAGCATTCATCCCGTTTTTCATGGGTCTAAAATCAAACCCGTGTTTCACTCTCGCATTAATCCGCCAGTCCTGGTTCCCCCCCCCCGCCGCGTCTCGTAGAAGGGGAACCCACTTATTCGGTCAACCGTATTCTGGACTCTAGGCGGAGGGGACGCGGATTCCAGTACTTGGTGGACTGGGAAGGTTACAGTCCGGAGGAGAGAAGTTGGGTACCTGCTAGGGACATCCTGGATCACTCCCTTATTGATGATTACAATCGACAGGTAGGGGAGCCTGGGACCGCCAGGATGCGTTCCTAGGGAAGGGGGTACTGTCACGGTTTATATATTCATCGTCTCCTTTAAGTCTCGTGTTTCTGTTGTTGGATGTGTGGGTGTGCGTGAGTGGGCGGCTCCACTCTCATCAGATCGATTAGCGATCAGCTGATCGCAATCACCTCCCCAGCTGCTACCCATCATCTCACCCTTTAAATACTCACGGAACTTTCCTCTCTTTGTCAGATCGTTGTTTGATGTCTCCCCGTGTGTGATCCTGTTCCCGTCATTGTCTTGTCCTGTTTCCAGTCTGGTTCCTCGGTTCTTCACGTTTGGATTATTCTTCACATCTTCACCACGGCACTTCACTCGGGATTACTGACCATCTTGTCCCTGCGTTACCAGCCTGTTGTGTGTGCTCTGACTGTGTGTGTGTGTTACACTATTAAAAGAGTTTACTTGCATTCTGCTTCCGCATCTTCTGTCGTGATAAATTTCTTGTGTCTATGTCTTATATTGTCTTGGTCTGAAATTGATTTCCTATGAAAATGGCCCCTCAGTATTTAGTATGCACTTTAATATGTATTCATACCCCTGTGAGAAAGTAAGCTATAGGCCTACACTTTAACATACGCTTACTAATGTACTTATTAGTAAGCTACATATGGAAATAATATATTCTGAAATAATACTAAAGTGCGGACCGAATGTACTGTTTTTGGACGCTTCATTTTGAATTAAATTTGAACACTTACATGTTACAATAAATTAAAAATGTATTATTTGCATTTAAACATTTAATGTATATTTAAATGCATATTTACACTCACCTAAAGGATTATTAGGAACACCATACTAATACTGTGTTTGACCCCCTTTCGCCTTCAGAACTGCCTTAATTCTACGTGGCATTGATTCAACAAGGTGCTGAAAGCATTCTTTAGAAATGTTGGCACATATTGATAGGATAGCATCTTGCAGCTGATGGAGATTTGTGGGATGCACATCCAGGGCACGAAGCTCCCGTTCCACCACATCCCAAAGATGCCCTGTTGGGTTGAGATCTGGTGACTGTGGGGGCCATTTTAGTACAGGGAATTCATTGTCATGTTCAAGAAACCAATTTGAAATGATTCGAGCTTTGTGACATGGTGCATTATCCTGCTGGAAGTAGCCATCAGAGGATGGGTACATGGTGGCCATAAAGGGATGGACATGGTCAGAAACAATGCTCAAGTAGGCCGTGGCATTTAAACGATGCCCAATTGGCACTAAGGGGCCTAAAGTGTGCCAAGAAAACATCCCCCACACCATTACACCACCACCACCAGCCTGCACAGTGGTAACAAGGCATGATGGATCCATGTTCTCATTTTGTTTACGCCAAATTCTGACTCTACCATCTGAATGTCTCAACAGAAATCGAGACTCATCAGACCAGGCAACATTTTTCCAGTCTTCAACTGTCCAATTTTGGTGAGCTCTTGCAAATTGTAGCCTCTTTTTCCTATTTGTAGTGGAGATGAGTGGTACCCGGTGGGGTCTTCTGCTGTTGTAGCCCATCCGCCTCAAGCTTGTGCGTGTTGTGGCTTCACAAATGCTTTGCTGCATACCTCAGTTGTAACGAGTGGTTATTTCAGTCAAAGTTGCTCTTCTATCAGCTTGAATCAGTCGGCCCATTCTCCTCTGACCTCTAGCATCAACAAGGCATTTTCGCCCACAGGACAGCCGCATACTGGATGTTTTTCCCTTTTCACACCATTCTTTGTAAACCCTAGAAATGGTTGTGCGTGAAAATCCCAGTAACTGAGCAGATTGTGAAATATTCAGACCAGCCCGTCTGGCACCAACAACCATGCCACACTCAAAATTGCTTAAATCACCTTTCTTTCCCATTCTGACATTCAGTTTGGAGTTCAGGAGATTGTCTTGACCAGGACCAAACCCCTAAATGCATTGAAGCAACTGTCATGTGGTTGGTTGATTAGATAATTGCATTAATGAGAAATTGAACAGGTGTTCCTAATAATCCTTTAGGTGAGTGTATATTAGGCCTTAATGCATTTTTAAATTTATATTAAATGCACTTTTTTTAATCATGCAAGCTATTAACTAGTTTTGGGTTTTTTATGCCAGTGTGTTAAAGGTGCTCTAAGCGATGTCGGGTGACGTCACTTCTTGTTGACGTTCGAAGTATTGTCAAACAAAACGAAGACCCTCCCTCCTCATCCCGTCTCCTCCCCCTCCCTTCCGTGCCCATTCAAGGACGCAATAATAAGATAACTTTAGCTTTGGTTTCCCAGTGAGCATAAACAACGGCTCCGTCGTAAACAAATTTAGTCAAAGTTGTCAATAGCCTATAAATTAACATTCACCCACTGTTTGTTGTGAATTTGAAAAGTTTTCACTGAAAACAATCATTCACACAAACTGTTGCCCTGATTTACCCACCTGTCCAGCAAAAACAGAGCTAACTTGTTGTCGGATTGGAAGCCCTTCTGCCGGCGGAGTCCTTGCCACCTTTCGAAGGCTTCTCCGATGTAAATTCGGGACTTCACGCGTTTCTTATCCTTTTCCCTCTTTGCTGTTTGTTCATCAGAACGTCGTCTCTTTGGTCGTGTGTCGGCCATGTCAAACTTAAAGTGAATATAATTCAAACTTCCCTCTTCATGCTTCTCTCTCCTCCACACCCCCCTTCATGTGTACGCGCACTAACCCCCCAAACCCCACCCCCAAATCCTTCTAGTCGGTTATTGGCTGGAACACTGTTTATGTTTCGTTGAGCGGGTTACAGTTTGTTTTTGTTGCCGTTTGTGGAGCCTGGGGTGTATACAGAGACCGTGTTTTTCTGAGCGGCGGCGGCGGCGCTGGGTACTGCCACAGTGATGTAGACTTAAATGGATTGTTCACTCAAATATGACAATTCTGTGCCCATTTACTATCACTAACCGTATGACTTTCTTGCTTCACCGGAACATAAAATATAATATATTAATATATAAATAAAATAAAATATATATATTTTTTGTCCATACAATTAAAATGTTGTTTTGGACCCCATTCACTTTTCATTTTTTGGAATTTTTTTTTTTAAACATTCTTTAAAATATCATCTTTTGTTTTTAATCTCATGAGGTTGAATAAATTATGATACAATTGTCATTTTGTCTTTTTAAAACCTCACAGACAACATTCACTACAGATACACAATACAACAGATGTCATCAGATTGTTATGGTGTAAAATTACATAATCGTGATAAGGAAAAAAATATTTTCTGTATCTCTCACATATATCTGCTGTTAGACATAAAGAATAGGGTTATAAATCCTTACTCTCCCCTGTGAAACAAGGACCATTCTTTATTCGGCCCCCTTCAAAACAATCCCAGTCTTCCCCATATGTAACCCCTGTTAAACAAAATGCAGAAGTCCAACTATTGCTTAGAGGAGAAAATAGCAAATCTTATCAGCACGTCTGTTTGAGTTCTATATATTTTAAGGTGAATTGCTGATCTAAAATCAGTACTAGCCACATAAAGGAACCTGATCTTAAATTAGTATCAGTTCATGTGTTTGGCCTCAAGCCCTGAGCGCAGAACCAGATCATAGCCATAAATGCAGTCCTCTGCATATATCTACTAGAAGGCTAAATGTATGACTTTATATAAACACTTTGGAAGCTGTGTGTTTGTAATGGAGGGCCACTGTGACACCTTAATGAGTATTTTGAGATGGTAAATACAGTACTGAGCATCCTCACAACCTTAGTGTGGGATTGTTTTTGGCTCATGTTGCTGCATAGAGCCACCGCTGCTTTTAAGTTAGCCTTCAGACTAACAGCCCACAAGAGCTTTGGAAATGGAAGCTTTTAAAATAATTTGGAGGCTGTCAGATGAGGCCAAAGGCAAAAATCACTTGTAGGTTTGTCACGGTGTCCAGCACTCCCAGAGGAAAGGGAAGACGAATGTTTCTGTTAGCATGGCATCCGCTGATGGTCTCCAGACTGGGGGATAACAGTCAGTGGTCATGGTCGATGCTCACAAGTTTTGATTATATCAACAAGGCCCTTGACAGGGAACCCATTGCCATATTGGAGAACTGTTTCGGAGATCAGAATGATTGCATTGCAAAGGGTGTATGTTGCTTAGAAACAACAGAGGCTGTTGCTGTGTAAAACCACAGCAACACTTTGTTTGAGATCCAAAAAGACAGGTGGCCAAAATACATATTATCATCATGTGTGTTTTTATGTGTCAAGGTATGTTTATTTGTCTGTGTGTGATTGGACAGTTTATTACTCACCAATTGTCTGTTTTCCTTTGGACCTCTTGGGGCTTGTGAGGAGTGTTATGGAGTTTTGATTAATCTTTGGATAGACTTAATAGTAGAAACCAAGACAGAAAGTGCTATAAGTCCGATCAAATTAATTAAACTCTTCTGGTTAACAGACACTCAAAAAAACAAACATTGACAGATTGCATATGCAGAGATTGCAGACACAGACAGACATGTTGCTGATGTTTTCATAGCTGCAGAATCCATGTGTGTGCATGTCACCAAGATGAATGGCCTATTCAGAGCGTTCATGTGTTCAGCTGAGTACTGTGCTTGCACCTCAGCACGTGTTTCCATGTGTGAGAGATTGTATGTATCAATGTTTGTTGTGAAGGTTATAAGGGTGTAATAAAGATATTCATATTTTATCTTGGAATCTTTTGTATTGATCTTTGGGCAGGGGAATAACAATCACACAATTACAGCTGAAGCTTAAATAGGTAAACATTTTAAAGCATTTTTGTAGTGTTATTGAAGGTAAAATGTATGTTGCAGACTGAGAATTTATGGAACATATTATAGAAAATATTTTTTTTATCTATATGCAATGCAAGTCTAAAAGACTTTCAAGACTCTTAGTATTTAAAAATGTATTTAAAGTGCAATGTAATGCTTTGCATAAACCAATCCTAGAACCTTTAGAGCCACATAATGCACAGTGATGAGAAACCACTTCAAAAATGGTCTTTGATCCCTTGTCTGCATAATCAACAATGTGGATTTTTAATAAAAACTGAATGATTGACTTTTTCTGGGCGCTCTCTGCACTTGTCAATCACACAAACACATACAGACTCTAACACTCAGGCTCACGGTCAACTTTAAGGACCTTGAAATTTTTGCGAACTAAACTCAAGTTTTATTCACATAATATACACTCACTTGTACTGATTTAGAATAATATCTGGACTATATCTGTTATCTGAACTGGACTCAACAAAGCATTGCCATTAGTATTCAGTATTCAACATTAATTTTCAAAGACAGATTTTAACACAAATAGTAGACCATCTTAGGCTACGTTCACACTGTCAGTCCAAATCCGATTATTTGTGGTTCCGATTGGAATCTGATCTAAAAATATTGACTGTCCACATTGTGAATCGCAAAATCCGATCAGATCGGTCAGACTGAAACAGATTTTCAGAAAAGCTTTTTGAATAAGATTTCCAACCACATATGAATGTAACTCGATTTAAAAAAAATAGATTTTTTATGTAATTTTGTTTGCTGTTCACACTTAACAGGACTAACAGTCTTAACGGAGCCCTAGTGTTACGAACTCCAGTCACCAGCCCAGTCAACTTAGCATGCTACAAATTTCCCATCATCCCTCATGTACTGTATCTAACCTGCCCTCACTCAGCCTTAACTACACCCGGGTTGTACCAGCCGCTCCTAAGTTCTTTCTTAAATTGTAATGTAAAGTCCACACCAGAGGTTTTGTAACTACTAGCTAGTTTGTAACTACTTTATTCCGTTGCACCATTTGTTCATAAGGCACAGCGTGGCTGGCTAGTAGGTCGTAAACTCTCCGTAAAGTAATGCGTAGTCGTATAATATGAGGTTTACCCTCGATGATCCAATAGCAGCCTTCAAATACGTGAGCAGAAGTTGTTGAAATGCTGTGAATTTCAGTTTATCATTCAATCTAACATCTTTTGCTTCACGTAACTGTAAATAAAAATAAGTTTCCATTAAAGGTACAATATGTAAGAATTTTGTATCAAAATATCCAAAAACCAATTGCATAGTGTTATATATTTCTTTCAATTATGTACTTACATTATCCTAAATGTTTCCAAGAATTTGAAAATTCAGAGATATTCAAATAAATCTATTCTATAAAAAAAAGATATTCAATAATCCGCGTTATCCCTTGTTTCCACTTTTACTGCCAGAGTAACCATGGCGACCAATGTGGTCTGGACAACTGTGTAATGTTTAGTGGCACGCTGTTGTTGTTCAAAAACATTATGTATCATGGCAAGCAGACTTTGGGACTAAAGGAGAACTAAAACGATGATCAATATCGGCGTGGGGTTTTCGAGATGCCGAGAGCTTCACGACTTGACAGAGACGCCCTCTCTTGCATGTAGTTTATTAGACAGGTGAGCAAATGTACATAAAACAAATCAATTTTATATAGCTCAACATAATGAAATGGTAGAATATGATCAGTATGTTATTCTAATGTTGATCTAGTTTACCGCTAGTCTCATATAGCCAACAAACTAACACATAGAATAGAATTCAACACACTCAAATGCTGTTTAGTGTGATAGTGCAGACCAAGTGAAACAGCGCTGCGTTACCTCACAAGTTTAATTCGTCAAATGAACTGACCTGTGTGAGTAGTAATTCAGCACTTGCGGGTAGTTCGGTAGAATTAAATGTCCTCATTCCTTTATATCCGCGGGACTTGCGTGTGGCGCTGATATCTGTCTCTTATTAACAATCGCGCCCTGCTTCATGCCACAGTCATGTTAAAAAAACATCAATGTTTTTACTCATCCATAAACATTATTTGATCCATCAGCATGGTGGCAAGTTCCATGATTCCGCTTATCACTGCATCATCAATCTACGCCTTTGTTATTGTAAAAGGTTAGTGACCCCTAGCGGCGAAAAAAACCAACAACCATAAAGTGTAGCTTTTAAAAGTTTTCAACATTGAATTAAATATAAACATGCATGGTTATTTTGAAGAGCTTTCTTTCTTTCTTTCTTTCTTTCTTTCTTTCTTTCTTTCTTTCTTTCTTTCTTTCTTTCTTTCTTTCTTTCTTTCTGCAGAACTAATGTCTGCTCTGGAATATCAGAAGTCACAAGTGGCCTCCAAAGTAGGATTAGGGTTTAGGAAAATAAGAGACACTATGAGGGACACCAAAAAATAATACTGTACCATATGGTGTATGTCATTTCTGGATATAAACAAAAGTTTATATCCTTGTATCCAAATATCCTTGGTTTGATTAAAAGGACAAGAGGCTAACAACATAACAACATACAATTACATGTGATATGAACAATTTACATTTACATTATATTACATTCATGAGAAATAGTCCAAATAAAATACCATCTGATATTCGATTTATATGGAACGGTTGACAACTCTATCTAGGATATATTTAGAGAACCCTTAAAACAGCCCAAGAGTTCTATCTAGTTCTATCTGTTCTATTTAGTCACATGAACTCATTGTGTAAAGTTCACTGGACTAGGTCTGATCCCAGATCCGAATTTGACCCTGTGCAGCAGCAGGCACAGAGCCTGAACACAAACACACTGATGGGTGGATCTTGTTTTCACTGGCCCGCTGTAGGACAGAACAGACACAAAACACTTGCAAAGCCGCAAGACCTGTTACTATGACAACCAAACAGCCCCAATTCTGGCAGTAATTATAAAACCAATGTGTGCAATTTTCCTTCTATTTTTTGTTAAATATTAAGTATCAGAGATTATTAATATCCAGGAAAGTGTTTTCACTGGAGTCTTTGTTCTACACACAAACACACATTACACAGAGATGCAGTGCAAGTAATGATTGAATTCCTTCCTTGTTAAATCTTGGGCTGTTTTATGGGTCTCTAAATATATCCTAGATAGAGTTGTCAACCGTTCCATATAAATCGAATATCAGATGGTATTTTATTTGACTATTTCTCATGAATGTAATATAATGTAAATGTAAATTGTTCATATCACATGTAA
The DNA here is from genome assembly GCA_026230005.1 of Gila orcuttii. Taxonomy (NCBI): domain Eukaryota; kingdom Metazoa; phylum Chordata; class Actinopteri; order Cypriniformes; family Leuciscidae; genus Gila; species Gila orcuttii. The sequence continues at coordinate 32,881,213 of JAPDVR010000012.1, read as the reverse complement.
TTGTATGTTGTTATGTTGTTAGCCTCAATCAAACCAAGGATATTTGGATACAAGGATATAAACTTTTGTTTACACCATATGGTACAGTAATATTTTTTGGTGTCCCTCATAGTGTCTCTTATTTTCCTAAACCCTAATCCTATTTTGAGGTCACTTGTGACTTCTGATATTTCAGAGCAGACATTAGTTCTGCAGAAAAGCAGTTTCAGACCAGAAATTGGTTCTGCAATACTTTTCATGAGAGCAGTTTCAGACCTGAAGTTGGTTCTGCAGAACCATATTTAACAGCAGTTTCTGGCCAGCAGTTTCCGACCAGACATTGGTTCTGCAATTCCATACATGAGAGCAGTTTCAGACCTGGAGTTGGTTCTGCAGAACCACATTTAACAGCAGTTTCAGGCCAGCAGTTTCAGTCCAGACGTTGGTTCTGCAGGACAGCAGTTTCAGGCCAGCAGTTTCTGTTTGGATTGAAACTGCTGGCCTGCCGATCCAACGTCTGGTCTGAAACTGCTGTTCTGCATAACCAATGTCTGGTCTGAAACTGCTGTTCTGCATAACCAATGTCTGGTCTGAAACTGCTGTTCTGCATAACCAATGTCTGGTCTGAAACTGCTGACCTGAAACTGCTGTCACAAATGGTGCTGCAGAACCAACATCTGGTCTGAAACTGCTGTTACATAAGGTTCTTCAGAACTAAATTCTGGTTTGAAACTGTTGGCCTGAAGCTGCGGTCACGTATGGTTCTGCAGAACTAATGTCTGTTGTGAAACTGTTGGCCTGAAACTGCAGTTATGTATTGTTCTGCAGAACCAACAGAACCAACTTCCGGTCTAAAACTGTGAAGACTATGCAGTGTTTTATTTTTACCATTTATGCTTATTTTTAATAACAAAGATAAAAAAATAAAATTAAGAAGTTGATACATATACACTTATGATCACTATAATGTTTACTGTAATTTCCAGTCTGAGACTGCTGGCTTGGCTACGAACTACTACAGCACATGGCTTGGCACATCTACTGTGTGCCAAGATAGGCCTACAGTACTTCTAGTCAGATGGATAATCAGTTGACATAATTTCTACAGGTTCAGATAGGTTAACAGTACAGATAATTCTAGCAGTATCTGAACATGGTATTCTGTTCTTTACACAAATGAGGTCATTTAAAGTCTTTGACACACTTTGTTCTATATACGTAGGCTAATAATCTTTGGTATAAGGGTCACAGATGAGTCATAAATTCCGTAAGGTCTCTTCTCATCTGAGCCGCTGTTGAACTCTCCTGGCGAATATTCCTTTGGCATGGCAATAATAAACAACCCCTGCAAGCAAAATTGTAAAACAGAGGCGATATCTTTTCCATTCAAGGCTGCTTTTGTCAGGACTTCACTGCAACAGAACATGAAAATATCCACACAGAGAACTGATAACTTCTACTCACGATTCACTGTCATAGTTTTACATATAGAGACAAATTGTGCTATAAATCCTAAAAAGAACTAGGCGTTAGTGGACACATGTAATGCGTTATTGACCTTCATGACCTAAGACAGTTGACTTTTACATGTCTCATAAAGTTATCATGAGAAGAGTAGAATAAATGTCAAACTAACAACTCTCTTTCTAAAAATTGAGCAAATTAATTAATTACAAGACACAGTCAGAGGTGGAAAGTAACGAATTACATTTACTCGCGTTACGTAGGCCTAATTGAGTCGTTTTTTTGTGTACTTCTACTTTAAGTAGTTTTTAAAATCTGTAATTTTACTTTTACTTAAGTACGTTTTGTTTGAAGTATTGTACTTCGCTACATTTGAAATCATATCCGTTACTGAGTAAAAAATACTTTATTTACCATACTCCAATATGAACTGCCCGCGAACCGGGACCAACTGCGTCACAACAGGATACAACCATATATGGCATTTCACCGTAAAATCTCCCTTTCTTTACAGCGTTGCCACACTTCACTAAGAACCCCCTCCATTAACTAACAACCCTGAACATGAGAGTTTACTAGCCCAACTTATGCCGTGCATTTCCAAACTGAACTGCATTACTGGTGGGTTAATCTGTCTACAACATTAAGGGAAACTCACAAGTCAAGTCTCTGTGGTGGACGTGACTGACGGCCGCTTCGCGTAACGATCAGGGTTTCCCGCTGGGCAGGCCTGTTAGTCACTGACAGCCTCCGTTCTTGAACTTGCTCTGGCACACATTCTGTCCTGTCCGCTGTGTCGCCCTCTCTGATTGCTGTTTCACCGTCACTGGCCACCGAGCCCTGACTGCTCTCCTTCATCCCTGTTTCTTGGTGATTAAACTTGGCGGAGCGCTCAGCCCTTCGCAAATCCACACGTTGCGCCTTTATAATGTGCCATCCACATCCACCACATAAGACCGCGGATTAACTTTTCCCAGACACTGTCCTCTCCGCCACCGTCCTGTGCGGTCTCCAGGCAGTGGTTTCATTCTGTTCGCCGACATTAAGCTCTGGGAGGTCTTTGGCCCTCGCGTCGTAATGGAATTTCGCCATGCGCCCTTTCCACCTCAGTTTCTCCGAAACTCCTTCGACCACCTTGGGGAAAAGCAAACGGTTTGTCATGGGAAATCCCGACCGAAGTCTGCGTGACATGAGTCGCTGTGCAGGACTGCTGTCCAATTCCTCTGTGGGCGTGTTTCGCCAGTGTAGAATTGCTAGCCATGGATCTGTTCCGTCGAGTTTTGCCCTCTTACAGAGCGATTTCACAATCTTCACTGCAGACTCGGCCTTTCCGTTAGATTTTGGGTGCTGGGGTGAGGATGTGACATGCATGAACCCCCACTAGGCTGCAAATTTTCTGAACTGTTCACAAGCGAATTGCGGCCCGTTGTCAGTGATCACTTGATCTGGCTGGCCGTATCGCGCAAACTGCACTTTGCAGCGCTTAATGACTGTGTCCGCCGTCAGATCTGGCAACTGATCAATTTCCCAGTAATCTGAGTAGTGATCTACTATGATCAGAAATTCTTTGCCACCGTACGCATACAGGTCCATACTAACCATTTGCCAGGGGCGCATAGGGATTTCATGGGACATCATCGTTTCCTTTTGCTGGTTGTGCGCATACTCGTTACATGCAGGACAGTTAGCCACATAATCCTTTATCTCTCCTCTCATGTTGGGCCAGAACAGCGTTTCATTCGCCTGTCTGTAACAGGCATCTCCTCCAATATGAGTGGCGTGAATGCAATTGAGCATTGCTGCTCTCAATGCCTTCGGTATTATGGCACACTGACCTCTATAAAGCACAGCATTCTGAATATTCAGTTCATCTCTGAATGGCCAATACTCGCGCACAGAGAACGACACGTTTTCTTTGAGTTCAGGCCAGCCAGTTAGCACGATCTTTGCAGTGCACGATCTTTCCAGCTCCTTCAGTGCATCGTCAGCTTTGGTCTCAGTTACAATTTGACGGAGACTGATGTCTGTCACGTTGAGATGTAGGGCTTGGTCTATGAATGAGAGTACAGCCTCGGCGCTGTCCATTGTACTCACATGTTGTTGTGGTCCGGCATCGTTGGACACCTGCTTGTCGAGCGCTGCCCTGCTCAGCGTATCACTTATGTACATCTCTGGACCAGGCTTGTACACAACATCCAGGTTGTAGCTTTGAAGCTGTAATAACATGCTTTGGAGGCGTTTGGGAGCATTAAGAAGTGGTTTCTTAAAAATTGTCACAAGGTTTCAGCGGTGATTGTCTCTCTGCCGTACAGATAGTGATGAAACCTCTGACATGCGAACACGATGCCCAAGCATTCCTTCTCAATTTGGGCATAATTTTGTTCAGTTCTCGTAAGCGCCCGAGAGGCGAAAGCCACAGGTTGTCCTTGCTGCAGCAGACAGCAGCCCAAACCGTTCTTGTTGGCGTCGCTTTGTATTGTCACAGGTTTGTTTATGTCGTAATACTTCAAGACGGGCGTGTTCGTAATCATATGTTTTATTTCTTGAACTGCCTCATCGTGTTTAGGGAGCCAATGCCACGCTACATCTTTGTCCAGGAGCCTGCGAAGCGGCTCGCATACCTCTGAAAGCCGTGGCAGAAACTTGGCCAGGTACGTCACAAATCCAATAAAACACTGAACTGCTTTTACATCCTGAGGTGTCTGCATTTCCAGGACTGCTTTCGTCTTTTCTGGGTCAATTCGTAATCCTTCCGCTGATAATATGTGCCCATGAAAGTGAACCGCTTTGAGTTCTTTTTTTTCGCTCAGCCAGAGTTTCACAGCTCTGCATTGCTCCATCAGAGCGCAGAGATTTCTGTCGTGATCTAACTCGGCCTCTGCGTCCGAGTCACCGCAGCCAACAACCAGTATGTCATCCGCTATGGGCTCTATGCCTCGGAGTTCTATCAACAGCTCGTGTTGCTTACGTTGATAGATTTCTGGTGCTATGAAGATGCCGAAGGGTAGTTTATACCATCTCATTCGCCCCCATGGTGTCCAGAAAGTTGTCATTAGGCTGCTTTCATTATCCAGTTTGCAGTGTAGAAAGGCATCGCGAACGTCCACCAGGGTGAACAGACGTGCTTTGGGTAGTTTATACAGAACGTCTTCCAGTGTTGGCATGTGGTAGTGCGATCTTTGCAGTGCTTGATTAAGGTGTTTTGGGTCTATACATATTCTTACTTTGTCTGGCTTGGCTATGACTACCATGTTGCTGATCCACGGTGTAGGTTCTGTGACATTTGTGATGTGTCCGTCTCTCGTGTACTTATCCAGCTGTTCTTTTACTCTGGCTTTCAAGGCCACTGGCACGTTCCGTGGCGCGCATTGAACAGGCGACACGCTGCTGTCGAGCACAAAGCGGACCTCTCCGGGGACTGACTCGACTGGGTCATTAAACACGTCCTTGAAATTGTCAACTAACTGTTGCTTTGTGACAGGCATGTCGGAGTACGCAATCAGTCTATGTAGCTCTTCTGGGATGGTAAATTTCATGAGTCCTAGCCGCTCACATGTGTCACGCGAGAGTAATGGCTCTTGATCGGCTTCGACCACTTCAAATACTAGCTTGTGTTTGGTGCTCTTTACAGTGCATTCTGTATGAAATCGCCCTAGGCAAAGCATTTTGGCACCAGAATACAATTTCAGGCTGCAGGGGGCTTTCTGGATCCAGTTTCTCCTTGATTGTACGGCTCATAACGTTACAAGTTGCTCCCGTGTCTAGCTGACAGGCCTGCTTTCTTTTATTAAGCGTCAGGTTAACGAACCATCTTGGACCTGGGGACTTTACTGTGTCAATGCATTCCTCAGCAGCGAAAAGTCGACCCTCGCTGTAGGGCCCTTGCTCATCCTGACCATCATCCATCATTACATTCACTCTGCCGGACCTGTCGGCTCTTTGACTGGCTCTACACACCTTAGCGAAATGATTCAATACACCACATGATTTACAAGTCTTTCCATATGCGGGGCACTGATTTCTGCCTTTCTTGTGACCACTTCCACAATACTTGCAATTCACAGTTCTGAGCGTTTGCTCATTATTCACTTCACCATCCCTGCGTTTCAGCCTTTGTGCTTGTGCAATATTTACAGTGTCAGTGACTGTGTTGTCGATAGCTTTTACTCGTTGTTCCGTCGCTTCTGCCAGTCGGCATATTTCGACAGACTGTGACAGAGTCAGCTGACGTTCACGCAACAGGCGCCGCCTTGTGTTCTCATTGGCAATGCCCAGGACAAGTCTATCACGAATCATTTAATCTTTGAGCTCCCTGTATTCACAAGTTGATGCTCGTTCCCGCAGCCTCGTGAGAAAGCTGTCTATAGGCTCGTCCACCTCCTGCTTGCAACAACCGAACATATACCTTTCGTAGATCACATTTTTCGCAGGCTTGAAGTAGTCCCCCAACGCATCAAGTATGACTTTCGGATCCTTCGTTTGTTCCTCACTCAACACAATATTATGACTGTAGATATGCCGACATTCATTACCCATTAATCGCCGCAGCACTGCCGCTCTCACCTCTTTGGGCTTCTCAATAAGCCCGGTTGCTAGTTCATAGTCCTCGAATTCTGATCTGAAATTATCCCAATTTTTGGATATGTCCCCTGATATCCGCATGCCCTCAGGGGCAGGAATGCTGTTTAAAGCCATGTTCAGGATCTAGTATCCCACTTCTGACACCATGTTTGTGTAATATGCAATAGACAACCAAGAGCTGTGACCAGCGTGCGTCTTTATTTACCACACTCCAGTATGAACTGCCCGCGAACCGGGACCAACTGCGTCACAACAGGATACAACCATATATGGCATTTCACCGTAACAGAAGCTGAAAGCGAAGCGCCCTCGAATTTTTATGAAGCGAATTATGGCCAGTATAGAAATACTTTGGATGTAAAAAAGTGTGGTTGTCCTCGCAAGATATCCAATTTGCAAAAAATGTGGACACAAAGTGGCTGCAAAAGGAGGATACATAGGACACCATCCCTCCTGCAGTCCCAATTATAACGTAAGGCCGAATGATTTACGTGATGCAGAGGGAATCCCGGAATCCAGTCATGAAAATGGAATTTACATAACGCAGAAGATGTCACGTACAAACACGCAAAATGATGGATGGATGAATACATGGAAAGTAGAACTGTGCAATAAATCCAATCGCGACATGGTCTGTGAATATTTAAGCGCAAAAATACTGCTATGTAAATATATAACCTGCTTGTTCTGCGTTTCTGTGAATCAGTGTGAATGAGCTGCTCCAGTTTGTCTACTACATAGGCTACTCAAGTACGCGTAGTGTTTTCAGCGTCTCACAAACAATTTGAGTACATGATGAATACATGAACATTTCCAGAGCTACTCTGAGAGAACGCCTAATGAGCATTTTCATCATTTTATTTGAGAAAAACCATTGTCAAATAGGCTTACACTTTGAAACAGGTCTTCACTACAACCCGTCAAAATAAAAGTTTGGCTTAACTAGGAGAAATTATGACAGAAATATATTACTATTGTAGGCATACAATAGAACGTACTTCTCAAAATAATAATAATAACAACAACAATAATAATACAATTTATTTAAACATTAATTAAGGCATATATTTTTTGTCCATGGTTTAATTTAGTAAATCTGTTTTTTGCAGCTCTTCCCCAAAAAAATAAAAGGACACATGTTTATATTTTCATTTGATTGCCACCGTTTTTGATAATATATTTGGATTAAATCATAAAAAGAAACATTAATTTTCTGAATAAAATACATTTCATAGGACTATATTATTCTTAAAAAAATTGATAAATTATTAATGTTAAAAATGAGTTGTTAATCTAATTCATTATCAATTATTGAATTTAATTGATTAGACATGTTCTATTGAAATTTTAATAAACAAAACAAACGAATGGTTTTAAGTTTGTTATAATAAAAGTATTTGTTCAACCCCCAAAAAAATGTTTTCTTTAATTTAACTGTAATTTTAACTGATGATCATAATAATAACTATAATTTAATAATATACCGTTTATTTAATAATTGATTAATACTGTAAACAGTGATATTTTCTGAGACGTTATCATACTGTAAAAATCTCATACCATTACAACCCTACACGAGAGAGTCCACTGTACTCTGTAAAATGAATCGGTTACCTAACGTAACCTCGGTTCTCTCTAGATGAGGGAACGAGTATTGCGTAAGCTAGCTTACGCTACGGGAAAGATTCATCTTTTCTGAGAAATTGAAGCCAAAAATTATCCTATAATTTTGTATCTATTCACAACGCAGTTCAGCTGCAGCAGAGCATGAGCAGGCTAGCTAGCAGCTCATTGGCTCGCTCACAGGGAACTGCTTAAGCCTATGAGGAGACACGAATGAACTCTCGGCCAATGAGAGTCTGACCTGCTCTCATTGCGTCAGAGCCCGCCGAAACGGGCGTGGCCAGAGAGTATAAATTCGCCTCTCAGGCTGTAAATTCTGGTTTTCATAGAATGAAGCGAGAACGCTAGTAGCACAAGCACGGCCAGGAACGCAATACTCGTTCCCTCATCTAGAGAGAACCGAGGTTACGTTAGGTAACCGATTCGTTCTCTTACGAGAGGTTCTCTCGTATTGCGTAAGCTAGCTTACGCTACGGGAACACCTGGTCAACGCCGTGCGTGCTAAGCATCCACTATGAGTCCCAGGGGGGACCCCGGGGAACCCTTATGAGTGGGAATAAAATATGTACATGTGACAAAGGCCAGCGGAGCGGGCCGGGGATATGTGAAGTACATAAGCACATAATAAGGAGGGACAGAACGAGACCGGTCTGCGTGAATAACTCCCTATAGTGCAGCTCAACCAGAAGAGCTGTAACATACTAGACTGCTAGTAGTTTAGCCTGCAAGGCGGGAACTTCCAGATAGTAAAATCTGATAAAGGTGGAGGGGGAAGCCCATCCCGCTGCCACACAAGTATCATGAATGGAAATTCCACTGGACCAAGCCCACGATGAGGCCATGCCTCTAGTGGAACGGGCCCTGATGCCCAGAGGGCATGGCAGGTCTTTTGACGCATATGCGGCTGCAATGGCATCAACTATCCATCTGGACAGAGTCTGTTTCGAGGCGGCCAACCCCTTGGTGCGCCCACCGAACGAAACAAAAAGCTGCTCAGCTCGTCTGACCGGAGCAGTGCGAGTAAAGTATAATCTCAGGGCCCTGACCGGACACAGGAGATTAGAGTCAGATTCGCTATTGGATGCAGGCAGAGCCGATAGAGAAATAACTTGTGCCCTGAATGGGGTACCAATCGCTTTTGGGACATAACCATGTCTAGGTTTGAGAACGACTAAGGAGTCATTGGGCCCAAACTCCAGACAGGAAGCGCTGCTGGACAGCGCGTGAAGGTCCCCCACACGCTTCACTGACACGAGCGCGAGCAGGAAGATAGTCTTGTGCGAAAGGTATTTGAGCTCCACGGTGTTTAACGGTTCGAATGGGGGGGGCTTTCATAGCTTCGAGAACTATGGAAAGGTCCCAAATCGACACCGACGGGGGGCGTGAGGGGTTCATCCTTCTAGCTCCCCTGAGGAAGCGGATGACTAAGCCATCTTCGCCCAGTGACTGGCCACGCCGGGGTTCAGCGAACGCCGCGACGGCTGCCACATACACCTTGAGAGTGGAAGGGGACCTGCCCTTATCCAGCATCTCTTGGAGAAAAACTAGCAAGGAAGGAACCTCGCATGACCGTGGGTCCAAGTTTCTGTCGGTGCACCACTTAGAGAACACAGACCATTTAGACGCATAGAGCCTTCTAGTAGAAGCCGCTCTAGCCTGCATGATCGTGTTTAACACTCCTTCTGGCAAAGCAACGGGTAGTCGTTGATCACCCACGCATGAAGCGCCCAGCGCTCTGGGTGGGGATACCAGATCGTGCCGCGAGCTTGGGAGAGGAGATCTGTTCTGAGTGGAATGGGCCACGGGGCTGTCTGTGACAGCTGAGTGAGCTCCTGAAACCAAGTCTGACCTTCCCAACGCGGGGCTATGAGGAGCACCGAGTGGCGTGTTTCCCTGATTCTCTGAAGCACCTGTGGTAGCAGAGACACCGGAGGGAATGCATAAAGCGGGCGGCTGGGCCAGGTCTGGGCTAGCGCGTCCTCGCATTTTGAGAAAAATATTGGGCAGTGGGTGTTTTCTTCTGAGGCGAAGAGGTCCACCTCTGCTCTGCCGAATATTCGCCACAGCTTTTGGACTGTAAGAGTGTGCAGGGACCATTCGCCAGGGGGAATGGGGTTCCTGGACAGACTGTCTGGACCGTCGTTCAGATGGCCCGGCACGTGCGTCGCTCTGAGCGAGAGCAGGTGACACTGGGACCAAACTAGGATGCATTCTGTCAGCCGGAAGAGAATTCTGGATCTGACGCCGCCCTGACGGTTTTAGATAGGAGACCACAGCCATATTGTCCGAACGGATCAGCACATGGTGACCGTGAATGCGCGGCAGAAAGCGCGTGAGCGCGTTCTCGACCGCCAGCATCTCCAAACAGTTTATGTGGAGGAGACTCTCCTGAGCTGACCAGGGGCCGAAGGCCGGTGAGCCCTCGCAGACCGCACCCCAACCCATGTTGGATGCGTCTGTCGAAAATGACTTTTCGGCAAGAAAAGGTCCCCAAGGAAACGCCCCGCTGAAACCATTCTGTCATGGTCCATGGCTGCAGAGCTGTGATACAGGTCTGCGTTACCTTTATCAGCTGGCGGCCCGTGGTCCACGCGCGGTGAGACACACGGCTCTTCAACCAGAACTGAAGCGGGCGCATGCGCAGTAACCCCAGCTGGAGCACTGCGGAGGCTGAGGCCATGTAACCCAGCGCCTTCTGAAAAGTTTTCAGAGGTGTGAGTCTGTTAATCTGAAAAGATGCGGCAAGACGCTGCACACAGCGCGCGCACTGTGTAGACAGACGAGCCGTCATTGAGACCGAGTCTAGCTCTATACCCAAGAAGGAGATAGTCTGACTGGGTTGAAGTGCGCTCTTTGTCCAGTTGACAGAGAGGCCCAAACTTTTCAGATGGTCGAGGAGAACTGTACGATGAGACAGTAGCTCCCTCTGTGATTGTGCCAAAATCAGCCAGTCGTCCAAATAGTTCAGTATTCGCAGCCCCTGACTCCGCAGGGGGGCGAGCGCCGCATCCATGCACCTCGTAAACGTGCGGGGTGCTAGGGATAGGCCGAACGGGAGGACGGTGTATTGATAAACCTGGCCTTCGAAGGCGAAACGTACGAATGGCCTGTGAAGGGGATTTATCTGAATCTGAAAGTAGGCATCTTTCAGATCTAGTGAAATGAACCAGTCCCCCTGGCGCACATGCGCGAGGAGTTTTCTGATAGTGAGCAATTTGAACGGTCTCTTCATGAGAACTTTGTTCAGAAATCTGAGGTCTAAGATTGGTCTGAGGCCGCCGTCTTTCTTTGGAACCAGAAAATAACGGCCGTAAAACCCCGACTCGCTCATAGATAGAGGAACTCTCTCTATAGCCCTTTTGCACAATAGTTTTGCTATCTCTGAACGGAGCAGAGTCACTGCTTCTGGGTTCACAATAGTTTCTAGCCGCGCTCGGAAACCTGGAGGGCGGCGGTGGAACTGTAAGCGATAGCCTAGCCTTATTGTGTTTAGCACCCACTGGGAAATTCCCGGAATAGCTTCCCACGCTTGAAGCGTAACGCTAAGGGGTGAATGGCTACATGGTCCCTGTTGCTGCACACAGCGGGCCGCGCTGGCGTGTTCATAGTGTTTATGACAGCGGGACTTACACTCAGAGAGGAGTTTAAGGGCCGTGTAACAGAGTGAGCAGAGGTGGGACACGCACACGGGCTCGTGGGCGCGCTTATGCACTCTGAAACTCGAGCGGGTTGGAACCGCTTTATGAGAGTGGGCTCTGTGAGACACACGGGAACTGAAAAGCTTTTGTGTATGAGTGAACACAGTGTTGTGGGCACATTTTCTACACGTGAGGCTTTTATGCTCTTTTTGAGATATCTCTGGATCGCCGTGAAAACGGTGTTTGTGCACATGCAGTGCTTTGTGTATGAGTGAACACAGTGTTGTGGGCACATTATCTACACAATAGGTTTTTATGCTCTTTTTGAGATATCTCTGGGACGCGGTGAAAACGGCGTTTGTGCACATGCAAGCGGGAAAAGAGACCGGCTTGTTGATGGCGGTGTACACTGCTGCAGTAGCCGTGTGAACGGGGACTGACAGAGGGCGAAACCTTGATGGCGGTTCAGCCATGGTGAGAAATAGCCGTCCTTTTCTCAGCTGAGGCTGGTCACGTGAGCGGCCTACAGCGGGATATATATATTGCCTGAAATCGGCTGCACTTGTGACGCGCCGTCGCGTGCAAGTGCGTGTTAGAAACGTGAGCGCTGCAAGCCGGCACGAGACTATTTTTAGCCTGCAGAGGCTGGACTTGTGACGGCATAAAAATTATCTGCGAGAGCCGGAATCGAACGCGGGTCTCTGGCGCGAAAAGCTTTGTGATACACCACTGAGCCACAGGGGTAATGACACAAGCACAGTAGCGCGAGCAGATAAGAGAGCGTGATAGCAGTAACAGGTTCGGCCTCAGCGGAACTAACACACTATAAACCATTTGTCCAGCTTTATGCTCGGAAATGAGAACGTTTCTCATGAGCGCGGGAGAGCGCGGCCGCTTTCTGTCACGTAAGAGAGCTGGGCCCGAGCTCAGAGCTGCATAAAGATTATCTGCGAGAGCCGGAATCGAACACGGATCTCTGGCGCGAAAAGCTTTGTGTTCCACCACTGAGCCAGGGGTAAAGACACAAACATAACAGCGCGAGCAGATAAGAGGGCGTCATAGCAGAAACAGGTTCGGCCTCAGCGGAACTGATACACTATAAACCCTTTATGTAGCGGCGTTGTATGCAGGTGGGAGAGCGCGGCCGCTTTCTGTAACGTAAGAAAGCTAGCCGAGAGCTCAGAGCTGCATAAAAAATTATCTGCGAGAGCCGGAATCGAACACGGGTCTCTGGCGCGAAAAGCTTTGTGTTCCACCACTGAGCTAGGGGGAAGACACAGGCTTTATAGCGCGAGCAGATAAGAGGGTGTGATAGCAGTGACTAGTTCGACCTCGACGGAACTAACGCACTATAAACCCACTTGCCGGTGTATGCATGGGGCCGGACTAGCTCTCTTGTAAAGAAAGTTAGCCGCGGTTGGCACAGCTGTAAGCGGCTCTTCCCCCATTCAGCGCTCGTAGGCGGTGAGAGGGGGAGGCGGCGTAACGCTTTGAGTCGAGCCAGCAGGGTCAACAACAGAAGCCCAATCGCAGAGGAAACATCCGCCGTTGGCGAGAGAAAACTCTGCGTGTCCCAGTCCCAGGCAGACAGCGCAGAAGAAGGCGGGCTCTGGCGCTGAGAGGGACGCGGCATGAGCCGCAGGTGTGCGAGGCATCTTAAAAAAGACGCTCGCTGCTCTTTTAGATACACACATACAATACAAGAAGCTTTTTTGGTAAGGATATGAATCCGTCGGATGGCGCTAGCTTGCAGGACGGCTGAAGGTGGCGAAGACGGCCGGCTTCCTCAGACTCCCAGATGCTCGCTAGAAGGTGCCTTTTCCACGACGGCGGCTTCTCTCAGGATCAGCAGATGCGTGTAGCCTCGCTGAAGATATGAAAAATCAGAATTTACAGCCTGAGAGGCGAATTTATACTCTCTGGCCACGCCCGTTTCGGCGGGCTCTGACGCAATGAGAGCAGGTCAGACTCTCATTGGCCGAGAGTTCATTCGTGTCTCCTCATAGGCTTAAGCAGTTCCCTGTGAGCGAGCCAATGAGCTGCTAGCTAGCCTGCTCATGCTCTGCTGCAGCTGAACTGCGTTGTGAATAGATACAAAATTATAGGATAATTTTTGGCTTCAATTTCTCAGAAAAGATGAATCTTTCCCGTAGCGTAAGCTAGCTTACGCAATACGAGAGAACCTCTCGAAAGAGAACCACTGTAACTGATTATCAATTAAAACAAAGTGGAAAACATTAAGAAGCAGCTACCTGTAGTATTTCTATTTCTTTTTATGAAAAGGTTGATGGAGACTGCAAAACCTTAATGCATTACAGGAATGACCCACAAACGGTACACCTTGGCAGTCTCTCAGTTAGCCACAAACACATTCACACCTCTCTATTAAAGTGTCAGAGATAAATAGGTGGATAGGGTGAGAAAGAAGAAGTGAAATCAAGTTGAAGTGGAATGAAAGGAAAACTAAAAAAGTTATTCAAACTCAAATTTGACAATACACAATCAAATTCAGTAGTTAATGTAAACAGCAACGACATAAATAATCAAGGTAAGTGCACAGTTGATCCTGTAGAGGTCACACATGAGCCAACAGAATCACAAGAAGAGAGTCAGCGCAGCAGCAGGTTCAGCGCTCAGGGCAATCGGAAATAACTGCAGTGGAGTAAACATTCCCAAAGTTTGTCTTCAGAGGAAGTTCAGCAGAATTTCTAGCAATCTGCTATGAGCCATTTATAGCCTTTCATCACTGCAGAGTCCTGGGTTATGTTTGTGTATGTTTGAGTGGCACAGAAATAGCCATGAGTCAGGACTGAAGCCTGCCTGATGGATCTCAGAGCATTCTATAGAAGTGGAGAGATGTTTCAAAATAGTATGTGCGAGGGAAAGCTGTTCTAGTGAAAATCTTGTATTTAACTGGAATGTATTTGTCACGGTGTGACAAAATTAAAATTTTTTCCTTGCAAGGCGGAACTAATGTTCACCGAGATTGCCTCCCGCCGGACCCATAACAACGGGACACCGGGCTAGTTCCGGCCTAGCGGAAAAATCCCGCGAATGGGGTGATTAATCCGAATCGCCGGCAGCTGCGCAAAAAGGGATTGAAGCCCTGTGATTGGGACACGTTGCCTTTAGGGGAAGATAAGAGGAGAGAGTGCAGACTGGAGAAGAGGTGTGTTTTGGGGCCCGCAGTCTCGGAGGAAGTGTGAGCGTTGGAGAAGAGGAACTGGGGCCGGCGAACGGGCGCGGCACTTTGAGTTTGGGAGCAAGAGCACATCGACACAACTGGAACGAGGGAATCACTGGACAATAAGATTGTTTATGAGAGACTGTTAGTAGTTCAAAAACAATCTCTATCCTCCTCTTGTATCTATGGGACTCCTTGATGCGAATGCCAGGTCAGAAAATGGGCGACGGGCCTCTACGTGTATATTTCCCACTGAGTGCTGAGATGAAGTGATGTGATGCACTGTTTGGATGTGTGAAGTGTGAACTTAAACCCGCTGGATGTCCATTGGTTACCTGAGCTTTCTGTCACGTCCTAAATACTTAAGAGGAGGCTAACACTGTTGTACTCCACAGACATTTGAGTGTATTATCTGACAGCCCATTGTGAAGAGGGACACGCAGGTGAATGCTCCACCGACTGCTTTGCAGTGAAATCTCCCCAGCCGTAAGTTCTCTGTCTGTCACCTACGAAGAAGAGGATTACGTGCCTGTATGTTCACCTGTCTGTTCACATTAAAACTCTCCCGCCGTAAGCTCCGTGTCTGCTGGCCCTTCAAGAGGATTACTTGCCTGTATGCTCACCTGACTGCTATGCAGTGAAGCTCCCCAGCCGTAAGTTCTCTGTCTGTCGTCTGTAGAAGAAGAGGATTACGTGCCTGTATATTCACCTGTCTGCTTTGCAGCGAAACTCTCCCGCCGTTAGCTCTGTGTCTGCCGGCCCAGTCCATTGTGAAGAGGGACACGCAGGTGAATGCTCAACCGACTGCTTTGCAGTGAAATCTCCCCAGCCGTAAGTTCTCTGTCTGTCACCTACGAAGAAGAGGATTACATGCCTGTATGCTCACCTGACTGCTATACAGTGAAGCTCCCCAGCCGTAAGTTCTCTGTCTGTCGTCTGTAGAAGAAGAGGATTACGTGCCTGTATATTCACCTGTTTGCTTTGCAGCGAAACTCTCCCGCCGTTAGCTCCGTGTCTGCCGGCCCAGTTAATTGCAAAGAGGGACACGTATGTGGATGTTTACTCGACTGCTTGGCAGTGAAGCTCTCCAGCCGAAGAAGAGGACTACGTGCCGTATACTCACCTGTCTGTCTTGCAGTGAAGCCCTCCAGCATAACGTCGCTGTGCGAAGAAAACCACGTATGTCCATTTTGCCGATTTTGAGATTTTTCGACGGATAGAATGTCCAGGTTCATTTCCGTATACAGTATGCTTCACATGTCTAAATGACCAATGAAAAGTTATGAAATCATGTCATCTGATTTTCACGTATATCCATTTGGTGTCAAAGCTGTCAATCACGCCGCGTATCTCCCGCCCTGAGGCATTTCGCAGGTCTAAGCATCTCTGGAAGTTCAGCATTGTATAGCCGAATAACTCTGTGAGGTAAAGTATCAGCAAATGTTTGTTTTTGACAACTGTTCAAGTTTATTATATATTCGCAATATATTCACAACTGTTATTTATCGGTAAATGGTCTAGATGAAGTAATTGTCACTGTTTATTGTGGAGATGTTAACGCACGGGTCTGTTAACTTAATAGTCTACTTTTAAGGTAGTCTAATATTTTTCTGACTAATAAATTACTGACACAGTAAAGGGTAGATTTAAATATAGAATAACGAATTTTAAATAAAGAAAAAACGAAAATTAAATAAAGAAAAAAACCCCCGAAATTTAAA
Organism: Gila orcuttii; assembly: GCA_026230005.1. NCBI lineage: Eukaryota > Metazoa > Chordata > Actinopteri > Cypriniformes > Leuciscidae > Gila > Gila orcuttii. The sequence goes on along the minus strand of JAPDVR010000012.1, from coordinate 32,865,023 downwards.
TAAAGAAAAACGAGATTAATTTAGATTGATAACGTTACGGGTAAAAAGGCTAATACATGTTGGGTCGGTGTACTTTTTCGTTCATTTCGGAATGAAAGATGAAATGTAAAAAAAGGGTGCAGCTTGTTTTTTTGTCTAAAAGATAAAAAACAGAAATGGCTGTATTTTTTTGTAGGCTACATAGCACGCGCCGGCCCTGGGTTCAGCAATGCAATCCCTTCTTAGTTTGCAAGAGACATTTAATAAACTGAGCGTATTTAATAAACTGAGACGTAGGCTATTTAATAAACTAAGCGCATTTAATAAACTGAGACGTAGGCTATTCATCTGTCAATATGAAACGTGACTTGGCCATTCTAATTAATGATCGGAAGAACGCGTATCGACCACCGTTACTGTAAAATATGCACGTATGTCCATTTAAACTCGATTTTGGTCAAATGTGGATTATATCATTACACTGGCAAGACTATGGTTACATTTAAAGATGCCGTACCAAGTATGACACCGCTACGTTCAGCTGCTTTTGAATTACAGTGTTTTTTTCACTTCCTGAAAAGTAACCGTTTTGGACATACGTGAGTTTCATCGGGCAGCGACGATAAAGTTCCCTGGCGGTCACCTGTAGAAGATGGAGATTAAGTGCCAGTATCCTTTGGCGGGTCCGCTGGACGGAACGACCCTGCTCAGTTTTATATTTAATAAAATACTGTTTTAATTGAAGTTTTGTTGTCTGTCCTCCTTGCCTGTCCGACTCCCCAAGGGTGGTACTGGTCCCGAGGGGTGGGTGCAGTCCGATTTGGCCCGCCCCGACCTGTGACATATTTCTAAATGTGTGTGATTCATTGACATTGAAATAAATAATTAGTGGTGACTTTTTAAGTCAGAATATTTCCTAACACAGTAATTAGTTGTGATGACAACATGTCTGAAAAATCCATTAGAAGCAATGCTAAATTAGTCATAGCATAAGATGCTCATCATGAGTATTTACTGTGTAGGTGATATCAACAGACATTATGGACAGTTATTCACATTGACTCACAAAGAGAGAAACATAGATACCAATTTTGCCATAATCAGCCAAACTTCCTGTCCGCCATCTTTATTTTCTTTTAAAACTTTCTTTTTCGAACTTCTCCGATTTTCACCAAAATCGAATCGTATCATCTCCAGGCTGCGGAAACCAAAAGCTGAGAGAAGCTGAAGCGTTCAAAATGGACAATTCATGTTTTTTTTTTTTTATGGAATATTGTAGTATTTATTATAAAAGATTTATTAATGCTCATCATTATTTTCTAACAGTTCATGTGCAGGAACAACCTGTCTCCGACTCACATGAGATCACAGCACTAGCAAACCACAACAATCCAATAAATTCATGGACAAAATCAAGTCCCACCCTACATTTTGTCTTGTTCAAGAATCTGTTTCCCTTCATCACAATAGGGAATTTAAATGGAGATGTATTTTCTGCAAGTACCAGAGTACAATAACAGCAGATGACTCTAATTGCGGTTCATTAGAAGCCTAGACACACAGCAGCTCATTAGTGCCACATACCTGCCCTTGCAGAGCTGACTGGATGTGTGAAGAAGCTTTGAGGTGTTTCACTGAGCAGACACCTAAAGAACAGCAGATTAAATATAAATACAGAGGAGACCTGAACATTCTTGTGAGAAGATATCATTACCTTGTTATAAAGGTTTGTAGTGGCACATGCTGCCTAAGACCATCCATAGGTTGTTGTTTTTTGTAACTATATGAGTCAGTTAGGGCAAATGTGAACAAATGGCGAATATCTCTGAATACTGATGGTATAAAACCATGATTGCAACCCTGAAAAAAACTGAGGCTTCAATGTGACATGCATGTCCATATATACATAAAAGGTTATTTACAAAATTCAAGGATTGATCTGAACTTACTAAAAAAACAGAGGATTGCTGCAGAGAAAAATAATAAAACTGCATAAAAACACATCAATATGTAAGTATATAACACTGTAAAACACAGGTGTCAAACTCAGTTCCTGGAGGGCCACAGCCCTACACAGCTTTGTTCCAACCCTGCTTCAACACACACACACCTGCCGTTTTCAAATAAGCCTGAAGGACTTGATTAACTGATCAGGTGTGTTTAATTAGGGTTGAAGCTAAACTCTGCAGGGCTGTGGCCCTCCAGGAACTGAGTTTGACACCCCTGCTGTAAATGGTCTCAGGAGGTTTAGCACATACATAAGATGGAAGAAATCTTGGAAACAGAAGCTTTTTACAATTCCGTTTCAGGACTCTGTTTCCCTCAGAGTTAATAGGCAGAGCTGCTCTCTGGACTTCAGAGCCCTCACAAAAATGCACTTCGTAAAGCTTTAAAGCCAATTCCTTTGTTTTGTTTTTTGTGCACTTCTGGGAACTAGGACAACAAATGCCAAAAAAGCATTACTGGAAGGTTCAGCGCTTCCTACATGTCACATGGTTCAGATCAGAACACTGATTGCTTATCCATGCAGTGCTACCATGAAATTACAGAGTCGGCACACATTAAAATTCATGATTATAGGTTTTAATGTCTGGTGCAGAATACACAAATAACAGCCCTCTGATCTTTGTTCTAATGCATGTGTGTGATGATTTGACTTGATGCTGCAAATATGGCACTTCCACCTTAGACGAGATTGAATGATATGTGATTTTAAAGCCTATATGCTGGTTAAAATGTAATTGCTTCTTTAAAGTGCACAGTTGCACTGGCATACAATTTTCCTCCATCTGTACTCAGGAAACCAGACCTTTTCTCTGATCAAACTCTCTCTCTCTCTCTCTCTCTCTTTCATTCATTGCACCATCACAGCTCTCAGTCTGACGCATCTCTTGCTGCTCTCAGCCTTGAGACTGAATCATTCTGCTTTGCTGTTTCGTTCATCCAGAGGGGAATAATGAGCCAGCTTTTCTTTATTCATTCATACATCTGACTTCACTTTATCTATCACCCATGGTAATCTTGAAAGGACATTTTACAAGAAAACTCCAATTATGGGATACCACTTTTTTGATGTACATGTTAATACATCATATAACGTTATTAGGGGCCAAGCACAGACTGTGCGTAGGCACCTATTAAAATGTTGGAGTTCTTCTTATTATTATTCTTCCGACTGGGCGTCTATGGCAGCCCATAGAACCGGTTGCGGGAAAGTTGTGAAATTTGGCACACTAATAGACGTCAGTCCAAACTGTCACCATAGCAAATTTGGCGTCTCAAAACCAATTCCTCTAGCGCCACCACCTGTCCAAAGTTTCACTCATATTTAGTCTAATAACTTTTTAACCATAATGGGTAGAAACAAATCCCCCCCCTCTGATTCCTGAGCCCTATGACGTAATTTCCGTCATAATAATATGTCCGCCATTTTGAATTGTCCAAAAAACTACTTTTTCGAACTCGTCCTAGACAGATTGTCTGATTTGCACCAAAATTGAACCAGATCATCTTTAGGCAGTGCTGACAAAAAAGTTATGGCATTCAAGTTGATTCGTCAAACCGTTTTCGCTAAACGCACAAACAAATTTTACATAGCGCTTGCGAAAACAGACGTAAGGCTGTATCTCTGCAACACTTTATCGTATTCAGACCAAACTTGGTACATGTCATCATAAGCATAACCTGAGGCTACGTGCTGCGTTTCAGCGCAGCGCCACCTACTGGTCCGGAGATATGAAAAATGTCTATTTTTGCTTATAACTTCTGAATGAATTGTCCAAAAATCATAAAAGTGGTCTCTTTAGATTCAGGGCATCATGCCGAGTTAACTGATATCTGATTCTGATTACGAAACTTGGTATGGGTCATCCAGTACAATGCCCTGAAGGAGCCTGAGAAGTTTCGAACCAGCTCCACCTAGTGGTAAAATTTTCATTTCAAATGCGTATATATCTCTGGGTGTGGTTGACTGATTTTCATGGGAGTCATCTCCTTGGGTTCCTGAATCCTTACCGAGTCCAAGGATACAACCCATGCTAGGTTTCGCCTTATGGTTTGTGTAGCGTTGTGATTTAGCTCTTAAAAAACATTTGCCAATATCTTCGAAACCATTAGACCGATCGAGACGAAACCACTGTCAGAAGTTTGGAAAAATAGGTTGTTGGCAGAATACTAATGCCCAAATGTCAAAATATTAATAGTAAGTGGCATGAAAAATGCAATGCAAAGTCAGTTGTGGGTCATTTTTTATGTGTTTAAATATATAAATGTCTATAACTCCAAAACGAAATGCGATATTTTCACCAAATTTGACACACACATGTATGGGCTCACTCTGAGGACACATAAAAAAAATGGTGGGATTGTGCAACTTGTTGGCGCTATAATAGAACAAAATGTGAAATTGCCATTGAATTCAATACAGTTTTGTGATTAAAATGCTATACTTAACGAATGGCGTACCATTACGAAACTCAGTATGTGCCATCAGCAGCATGCCCTGAAGGTACTCAAAAGATTGAGACAGCGCCACCTTTTGGTCAAAAGTTATAAATAATTTCCAAAACTGCTAATAACTTTTGAATAAATTTGCCTATTGTAATGACACTGGTCTTAAAGCAGGGGTGTCCAAACTCGGTCCTGGAGGGCCACTGTCCTGCACAGTTTAGCTCCAACCCCAATTAAACACACCTGAAACAGCTAATCAAAGTCTTGATTAGCTGTTGAAGGTCATTAGGCATGCTAAAAACTTACAAGCAGGTGTGTTGAGGCAAGTTGGAACTAAACTCTGCAGGACAGTGGCCCTCCAGGACCGAGTTTGGACACCCCTGTCTTAAAGGATTAGTTCACTTTTAAAAAAAAACTTTTGCTGATAATTTACTCACCCCCATGTCATCCAAGATGTCCATGTCTTTCTTTCTTCAGTCGAAAAGAAATTAAGGTTTTTGATGAAAACATTCCAGGATTTTTCTCCACATAATGGACTTCAATGGGTCCCAAACGGTTCAAGGTCCAAATGACAGTTTCAGTGCAGCTTCAAAGGGCTTTAAACGATACCAGACGAATAAGAGTATTATCTAGCGAAACGATCGGTCATTTCAAAAATAAATAAAAAAGTTATTATATATAATAAAAAAGTTCCCCTCCTTGAACTGCCACCTTAACGTGGTGGAGGGGTTTGAGTACCCGAATGACCCTAGGAGCTATGTTGTCTGGGGCTATATGCCCCTGGTAGGGTCTCCCAAGGCAAACAGGTCCTAGGCGACGGGTCAGACTAAGAGTGGTTCAAAATCCCTTATGATGGACAAAAATTCAAGGACCGTGACTTCGCCCGGTATGGCGCAGCCGGGGCCTCACCCTGGAGCCTGGCCCTGGGTTGGGGCTCGTATGCGAGCGCCTGGTGGCCGGGCCTCTCCCCACGGGGTCCGGCCGGGCTCAGCCCGAAGGAGCGACGTGGGACCGCCTTCCCGTGGGCTCACCACCTGCAGGAAGAGCCACTGTCGTGTGTGCCTACGGGCCAAACGGCAGTGCAGAGTACCCAGCCTTCTTGGGGTATCTGGGAGGAGTGCTGGAAAGTGCTCCGACTGGGGACTCCTTCGTTCTACTGGGGGACTTCAACGCTCATGTGGGCAACGACAGTGACACCTGGAGGGGCGTGATTGGGAGGAACGCCCCCCCCCCGACCTGAACCCGAGCGGTGTTCAGTTATTGGACTTCTGTGCTAGTTACAGTTTGTCCATAACGAACACCATGTTCAAGCATAAGGGTGTCCACCAGTGCACGTGGCACCAGGACACCCTAGGTCGCAGTTCGATGATCGACTTTGTGGTCGTTTCATCTGACCTGCGGCCGTATGTCTTGGACACTCGGGTGAAGAGAGGGGCAGAGCTGTCAACTGATCACCACCTGGTGGTGAGTTGGATCCGATGGCGGGGGAGGAGGCTGGACAGACTCGGCAGACCCAAGCGTACTGTAAGGGTTTGCTGGGAACATTTGGCCGAGTCTCCTGTCAGAGAGATCTTCAACTCCCACCTCCGCCGGAGCCACGACCGGATTCCAAGGGAGGCTGGAGATATTGAGTCTGAGTGGACCATGTTCTCCACCTCCATTGTCGAAGCGGCTGCTCGAAACTGTGGCCGTAAGGTCTCTGGTGCCTGTCGAGGCGGCAATCCCCGAACCCGGTGGTGGACACCGGAAGTAAAGGATGCCGTCAAGCTGAAGAAGGAGTCCTATCGGGCCTGGTTGGCTTGTGCGACTCCTGAGGCAGCTGACAGGTACCGGCAGGCCAAGCGGACTGCAGCCCGGGTGGTTGTGGAGGCAAAAACTCGGGCCTGGGAGGAGTTCAGTGAGGCCATGGAGAAGGACTATCGGCTGGCCTCGAAGAGATTCTGGCAAACTGTCCGGCGCCTCAGGAGAAGGAAACAATTCCCTACCAACGCTGTTTACAGTGGAGGTGGGCGGCTGTTGACCTCAACTGGGGATGTCGTCGGACGGTGGAAGGAATACTTCGAGGATCTCCTCAATCCCGCCCTAGCGTCTTCTATTGAGGAAGCAGAGGCTGAGGGCTCAGAGGTGGACTCGTCCATCACCCTAGCTGAGATCACCGAGGTAGTCAAGAAACTTCTCGGGGGCAAGGCACCAGGGGTGGATGAGATCCGCCCTGAGTACCTCAAGTCTGTGGATGTTGTGGGGCTGTCTTGGCTGACACGCCTCTACAGCATCGCGTGGCGGTCGGGGACAGTGCCTCTGGGATGGCAGACCGGGGTGGTGGTCCCTCTTTTTAAGAAGGGGGACCGGAGGGTGTGTTCTAACTACAGGGGTATCACACTTCTCAGCCTCCCTGGGAAAGTCTATGCCAGGGTACTGGAGAGGAGAATACGGCCGATAGTGGAACCTCGGATTCAGGAGGAACAGTGCGGTTTTCGTCCGGGCCGTGGAACACTGAACCAGCTCTATACTCTCTACAGGGTGCTGGAGGGTTCATGGGAGTTTGCCCAACCAGTCCACATGTGCTTTGTGGATTTGGAGAAGGCATTCGACTGTGTCCCTCGCGGCGGCCTGTGGAGGGTGCTCCGGGAGTATGGGGTCCGGGGTCCTTTGCTAAGGGCTGTCCAGTCCCTGTATGACCGAAGCAGGAGCTTGGTTCGCATTGCCGGTAGTAAGTCAGACTTCTTCCCGGTGCATGTTGGACTCCGGCAGGGCTGCCCTTTGTCGCCGGTTCTGTTAATAGTTTTTATGGACAGAATTTCTAGGCGCAGCCAAGGGGCCGGAGGGTGTCAGGTTTGGGGACCACGCGATTTCGTCTCTGCTTTTTGCGGATGATGTTGTCGTGTTGGCCCCTTCACACCAGGACCTTCAGCATGCACTGGGACAGTTTGCAGCCGAGTGTGAAGCGGCTGGGATGAAAATCAGAACCTCCAAATCCGAGGCCATGGTCCTCAGTCGGAAAAGGGTGGCTTGCTCACTTCAGGTTGGTGGAGAGATCCTTCCTCAAGTGGGGGAGTTTAAGTATCTTGGGGTTTTGTTCACGAGTGAGGGAAGGATGGAACGGGAGATTGACAGACGGATCGGTGCAGCTTCTGCAGTAATGCGGTCGATGTACCGGTCTGTTGTGGTGAAGAAGGAGCTGAGCCGTAAGGCAAAGCTCTTGATTTACCGGTCAATCTACGTTCCTACTCTCACCTATGGTCATGAGCTTTGGGTCATGACCAAAAGGACAAGATCCCGGATACAGGCGGCCGAAATGAGCTTTCTCCGGAGGGTGGCTGGGCGATCCCTTAGAGATAGGGTGAGAAGCTCGGTCACTCGGGAGGAGCTCAGAGTAGAACCGCTGCTCCTCCACATCGAGAGGGGTCAGCTGAGGTGGCTCGGGCATCTTTTCTGGATGCCTCCTGGACGCCTTCTTGGGGAGGTGTTCCAGGCACGTCCCACTGGGAGGAGACCCCGGGGAAGACCTAGGACACGCTGGAGAGACTATGTCTCCCGGCTGGCCTGGGAACGCCTCGGTGTCCCCCCGGAAGAGCTGGAGGAAGTGTCTAGGGAGAGGGAAGTCTGGGCATCTCTGCTTAGATTGCTGCCCCCGCGACCCGGCCCCGGATAAGCGGAAGAAGATGGATGGATGGATGGAATAAAAAAGTTTAAGTTTTATAAGCACAAATGCTCGCCTTGCTCTGTTCTGTGATGCGCGTGACGCGTAATACACAATCACGTGGAAAAGGTCAGGCTTGACGTAGGCGGAAGTACCGAGTCAGTGTTTACAAGTTGAACGTGCAAACAAAGTCAAACGCTGTTTACAAAAGAAGGAAGTTAAAAGGTAAAACAACTATGTCGGACGATTTTGAACTTAGAGGAGAAGAAGAGATGGAGTTTTTCGCCCTGCCCTACCTTTTTGAACGTGACCTTTTCAACGTAATTTCGTATTACGTGACGTCACGAACGCGCATCACAGAACAGAGCAAGGCGAGCATTTGCGCTTATAAAACTTAAACTTTTTTATTTATTTTTGAAATGACCGATCGTTTCGCTAGATAAGACTCTTATTCATCGTCTGGTATCGTTTAAATCCCTTTGAAGCTGCACTGAAACTGTCATTTGGACCTTGAACCGTTTGGGGCCCATTGAAGTCCATTATATGGAGAAAAATCTTGGAATGTTTTCATCAAAAACCTTAATTTCTTTTCGACTGAAGAAAGAAATACATGGACATCTTGGATGACATGGGGATGAGAAAATGATCAGCAAAAGTTTTTTTTAAAGTGAACTAATCCTTTAATAGATTCCTTGGGTTATGCCACGTTGATAAACAAAACCGTTTTCATATACCGCAGCAGCAAATTTGAGGCATGCTGCCAAAATTACTATTCAGTCTTTATCTCTGCAATGCCTTCACATTTTTACACCAAACTTTGTGCGTGTCATTGTCACCTCACTCTGACCACAACACATCAATTTCGTAACTGCGCCACCTATTGGTCGAAAGTGATAATCCATTAAATCATATTTTTAGTTAATGTATGTGATTTTTCAGCAATTTTGCCTAAATTCATCTTTAAATGTCTTTAATTGCTCCTTGCTGCAGTTGGTCTGACTCTCCCAGCCATGTTGGCATGTCTTATCATCTACTTTGCGCTTGGCCCCAGTAATGGCTGCTTGCAGCTATATTTCCTACTTATTTTAGCTATTAGAATTTGTCTTTCATACAATGGAAACCATTGTAACCCTTAAGTCTTAAATTGGCCTCTACAGTGACTGTGGTCATTGACTCTAAATAATACAGAAAACATTAACTAAATAGACTGAAATGCATCATAAAATATGCCCAGTTCATAATTAATGACAAAAAGAAAGTACCTTTTTTCATATTTTCATATTGGGAGTTCTCTTTTTCTGATAAATGTCAAAAAGCAAACTTTTTACTTTTATACAAACATAAATTTAATAATATTTTCTTGTAAAAGTGTTGTCAATTTGTCATCCATTTTACTTTAATTTTGGGGAATTTGGGAATCCCTCTGAATGCAACTTAGTTTTCTATAACCTTTTCAATATTTTCAGTAAATTAGCTCATTCATTATTTTATAAATGTATTGTCTTTTTGAAATATATTTTATGCAATAAGGATAAATTACAGTTAATTGTTTTTTTTGCCATTTAACACTGATTTTAAAATGCTGAGAATTTTTACAGTATATGGACATATAGTCAGACTTTAGTGCCTGATCATTACACTGTAAAAGTATGTACACAACTGTATAATTTGAACCATTGTTGAGATACCGCAACCATAAACTACAGACTGTCCCCCTGTGCAGCTAATTATGCACAATCATGATAATTACAAACATTTAATGGACTCTTATTGAAGTCTTAAAACATTGGCCTCTGATTCATAGGGATTTTTTTTACTATCAAAATCAATTTCCTTGTAATAATAAAACAGATTCCTTGCATACTGATGCATGCTATCAAAAATAATCTTTTGGTGCTTTGATTGGTCTAAATTTCAAATGAAGATTACTGAAATTATGAGTTTGATTGCAGCAGTGCAATTACTAGCAAAATGTAACTGCACTGAGTCATGATACTCAATGAATCACACGCAACTGGAGAGACATCACAGGCTAAATCGGCAGTGTCAGGTGCAAAAACTCACTTTCCAGGCCTATACGACTTCTTGCCGGGAAGGAATCATGTTTATTTTCTGAGAAACTTCCTTATTTCAGCTTTATTTCTCGAAAACGTTTTTAATTATTTTCTTAATTAGCCAGATAAGGCCTGAGGGGTATCATCAGCTCAGTGCTGATCAATGAAGAGACATTTCCTCTGCCAACAGGAAGCCTATTTGCATTTGTAGTTTCTTAATGAGACATGAATGAAGCAAGATCATCTGTGGATGGAACACAGTCATGAATGAGCACAGAGAAAGTAAAGAAAAAAACAAGACACTATGAAAGATCAGAGATGTAGGAACAAGCTGGGATAATTTCAACAATTTTTACTTTTTTTTTCAGAAAATGTTTTGAGATTTGAACCTAAATGTCTTAGGCATGTTAGCGGAAATTACATTTATAATTTAACTAAGTATTTATAAGTATTCAGAAATACAATTAAGACATTTATGAAGGACAAAGTTACATTCATAACATCCACACTGTATAACGGCAAAAGTGCTTTGTGATCACTTTAAATGAAAACCCTCTATAATGTGAAAAATTATTTTTATATTATGTTAACTATATAGTCCAAACTGATGTTAGCAGAGGCGGACAGAGTACACAGCTTCGTTACTTGAGTAAAAGTACAGATACCCCTTGCTAAATTTTACTCAAGTACAAGTAAAAGTACTACAGTCAGATGTCTACTTAAGTAAAAGTACTGAAGTACTTGTTTTTAAAAGTACTTGAGTATCAAGAGTACAAGAGTACATTTTCTAAATATTGCATTACTACTGCCACAGTGTCAAGTCAAGTCATCTTCATTTATATAGCGCTTTTAACAATGTAGATTGTTTCAAAGCAGCTTTTCAGAGATAAACATATAATTTAAGGTAACAGAGATTGTTTTGGTTTTATAGCGGTTCTTGAATAATGTTATTTTCCAGCTAAAGTTAGTTTTGATTGATTCACTTCCGTCGAAATGATCATTTTTTATTAAATTAGGGGCCGCTAAGATGACACCGTTCTCTCTAAACAGACTTTAACCTGTGATAAACGCTGATGGCGTTCACATGCGCATTAAGAATTGATTCTATAGTTATGTGTGTTCGAATATATGTGTGCAGGTTTGTAATTCCCTACAAACCATGCCTAAACAAACTACTTGTCTTTGCCTATAAATTTGATACAGAATTTTATTTTATCACTTCGGGGTAGGTAAGCGAACCGTGCTTACATTTATGTACAGAAACGTCCTACATGGAGTTATGAAAAATGTTAATGTTAATACCTTTGATAATCTAAAAGGAATTGAAAGTTAATTCAAGTCATTTTCATCTTTTTACCATGTTGCTTTATTTAACATTTCTCACTTGCCCACAAGGCAATGCACAATGGCAACGCTCTGACAAACCTCTGCTAGAGTTTTAATGGATTTTTTGCACCCACATTTGAACCCACATAAATCTGACCATAGAGTTTACTTTGGCGTCAGTTCAGAGCTGAAGGTGAAGGTGATTTGCTGATAAGCTGTCCCAATCAGTGGCGCCTGCACAATCCAATCACGTTTGAGAGGGAAACAACAAATTGAGGGTTTCCGAGATTTATTTTTTCCTTTTTTTTTTATTTTTTTAGAAGTAACGGGTACTCACGGTTATGGATAGAAATGTAGTGGAGTAAAGAGTACAATATTTGCCTCTCAAATGTACTTGAGTAAAGTTATGAGTAATCCCCAAAAATGATACTCGAGTAAAGTACAGATCCCTCAAAATTGTACTCAAGTACTGTACTCAAGTAAATGTACTCCGTTACTGTCCGGCTCTGGATGTTAGTCAAGACACAACACATCTTCAAAAACTTGCCATATCTATTTAATTACTGAAGGATGTGATGATGAACAAAACGCCTCATGGTTACGACTGTAACTGTAGTTCCCTGATAAGGGAAACTAGACACTGTGTCTTGGATGGAAGCTACTGTATGGGACACCATCAGTGTATCTTGTGTCTGAAGCATGTGTGAAAACACTCCAATGTGATTGGTTGGCCACAGCCCATGACGTTATTAGCGGAGTATAGGTATTATTAAAAGGGTTATTAAAGGGTAACTCAACCCCTGGTCAGAGCCTGACTCCACCCACTGGCAATATATGAAAAATGCTGGAGCCCAGCGGAGGGGGGGGGGGGGGGGGGGGGGGGGCGTGCACCTGAGGTAACAGATACCTCACCTGAGGCAAGGCCGTGGTGAGCTGGTGCCTGCTTACCTCACGCAGTACCACAACATCCAATAGGAAAATTCAACTGCAGTAGCCACCGTTCAACCAGAAGAGGGCAGCACTCAGACGTTTTTACACTATGTATTATAGAATTAAAACACTTTATACCCAAATGTCAAAAAATTTACTCGAATCAAAGAACAGCATTAATAAAGCCCCAGTCTTACAGATCATTAACTAAAAAAAGTTGTTTTAGGGTTTAGTTACCCTTTAACTTCTTTGTTTGAAGGAGGACCCAATGTCATGGCAATGAGACACAGTGTTTCGTACCCCTTCTCCGGGAACCACGGTTACAGTCATAACCTGAGACGTTCCCTTTGCGAATGGAAACTCTGGACTGCGTCTTGGATTGACGCTATGGAGAACAAATACCCACTCCGCCATGCTACGGGGACGCCTGCCTCACTGGATGAAAATATGCACAAACATAGCATACATTGACTCAACGGATTACTTATCCAGAGGCAGAGTGTCCATATGTGGTGCGCACAGACAGAGTGGTAGCATTCCCTAAGCCATTATCTTCCACAAAAATAGAAGATCCCTTAGCTTCAATGCCTCTATAGCAGGGGTAGTCCCGGCCTCACTGGAACCTTCCTCCGTCCCCAGTGGGCTACTTTATCCCAAAGCCAGAGTTCTATGGAAAAATGGCCAGGCTGTGACAGCCTTTCTCATCTGACACACTTCCTGGAAACGCCTGCAACAGGGAGTCTTTTTTTGTATTCCACTATCAATCTAGGCAGTATCACTACTTCTGTGGAAAATGCACCTCAATTTTCATATAGTAGGCAATACCTCTACTCACAAACCTGGATAACTGAGATAAAGGAGGGCAAGGCACCCTACTTGATTACCCAAAATAGATGGGGAGGCTCACGGCTCCAAGGGCAGCTTACCAAAGTAAGAGACAGATAACAAGGAGGGTGCCCACTTAGACGAACTTCCAACAAACGGAAGTATAAAACAAACAAATCTGTTAAGCTCTCTCTCTCTCTCACACACACACACACACACACACACACAAAAAGACATTGATTTTCTAGAGAAACCTTACTGTCCCTGACTCACTCTGTCGCAGGTGTTCTTTCATTTCATGTGTGCAAAGACGTCACACATGCCTCTTGCGCGCGCGCATGTGTGCACACACACAGAGTTTGCTGCTGTTGATGCATCAGCATTTTAGGCACATAAAGGACTTTCTGTAAACAGGATTTTCATTTCTCATCATTTTGATCGCTTGGTGAATCTATTATTCCCTCTTTTCACTCCCTCGTCCTGCCGTTCTCTGCCCAAAGCCTTTTGTGTCTCTGTACAAAATTGCCATGTCCTATCTTTTTAGTCACAGAGGAGGAAATTAAAAACATCTGTGTCAGCCATAAAAAGTAGAATAATAATTAAAATGAACACACAGTGAAAAAACAAACAATTAAAAAAAACACTGCTGAGCCACAGCTGGTAAAGTTGTGTTTCATTTATTGAGGAAAGGAAAATAAACCAAAAGAATCTCAGTCAGGATTCCAGTTCCTATGAGAAACCTTTTTGGTTCTGCTATGATAAAGTGCACTTACAGTTATCACACTTTCCATTAGAGTTTGAGTCCTGGTAATTCTCTCTCAGACACACAAACACACATTGTACATTTCTTTTGCGTACCTAAAAAAAATACACACATTAAAAGATGACAAAACAGACAGGTGTGTTTTTGCATACAAGGTGTGTAACTGTGAAAAGTGACAGTCTAATAGGTTCTCAACGTATCCAGATGTTCATGTATGTGTGTGTGTGGGGATTCAATCCACAGTAGTAAGAAGGTACAGTACTTAGTTTAGTCTACTCTACAAAACAAACTTAAAAATGATCCAGGTCTCCATAAGGGACCTGATTAAAATCATAAAATCCATAAAATCCAACAAACAGTAATCAGCTTGTAATTTCTTCATTTGCAACCATGACTTCCCCATGCGAATAATAGGTCCTTTTTAATAGAATAATTTAGTGTTTTAAAAATATAATTTATTTCTAATCAATATGTCTACATAATAGTTATGTACAGTTTCATGACACAGAGATATCTCTTACAGTTTTTCAGGACTGAATTTTGGCACATTTCTGTTAATTTTGATCCCTAACGAACCAAAGGAACAGGCATGGGACAAGAAACATGGTCTTGGTACCGGTAAAACATCTTCAAACAACCACATATGCTCCTCTTTTTGAGAAACAGCATTCTGCTAGTGTCACTGGGGAACTGCGTATGAAAAATCTACCGCCCAAATAATCATTCAGCATCTGTCAAACCTCGGGAAACAACAGGGCAAGCACAAACACTGCATAGTCAATCTCACATTGTGTTGTTACAGTGTTCATACATCTATATTGCATGTAGTGTGGCATTAACATATAATTACATATTATAATGATCTTTGAGGAGTGGGAAAATACAAGTACCACAGACTTAGAATGGGCTCCCGAATACATGTAAAGCAATGGATGAATCTAGATAACACTAGAAAACCTTTTTTTTCTAATCACTTATTCTACTGTTACACTGAACGAGCTTTGAACGGACAGAAAAAGGCAAATCATGTATTTTAGTTGTGGACTGCTTTTACTCAGAGAACCATCTTTCTGAGAGAATAAAACAGTAAATGACTATAAAACATTAATCTAAATCAATCAAAAACATTAAAAAGCTATACACTGAAGAGAAACGGGAGTACCGATCAGTTGTTAGTGTTTCTGTGAGCTTACTTTTTTTTTTAAGTAGAAATGTCGGTGTAAAACGAGCGTGGAATGTTCATCTTGTCCCTGTATTGCACCTTGTTTCCCTTCGGTGACTCTTTGAAGTCACTCTCTCCCATTTATATACAAAGTTAAGGATTATCAGTAGATTTCCCTACTGTCTTCAATAAAGTTTCCCATTTATTCGAAGACAGATGCTCTTATACGTATATTAAATAGTAAAAGCCCTCTCAGATAAAATGCCACTCACCACAAAGTTGAAATAATTGTGCGCATTGTCTTATCGTAACAGCGACGTCGTATCAGATCCTTCGATAAGAGCTAAAGCTGAACTTTACAGATCGCAATGAAATAATCTCAAGGCTGCTGCTGTTGCATTTCATATCTGTGGCCCAGACTTTCATGTATTAACACCTCAAAGTAATGATAAAATGAAATGCCACGTCATCCAACTTCTAATAAATGACCAGGGACCAAGTTGCAACATCTATTTAGGAGAAAAAAGATGGAGTCAAATCATGGATTCAACCAAACTGAAGAAACTAAATCAGGAATTAAATCTATGTAAGGCCATTACCTACAACGGAAGTTAGGTAACAACAGTGTTCGATAAGAATGCAAGGGAGACAAAAGCAGCACTTCAGCCTTGCAATTCTGCCCTTTTTTGTTACTGGAAGAGATTTCAACAGGACAACTTTTGAAAACTCTCTTGGTAACAACTATTTCTGGAAAAACAGCAAAGTCACGTCAGAGCAGCTGCCTGCATTTACTGTCTAAATGCGAGCGCACACACACACACACACACACACACACACACACACACACACACACACACACACACACACACACACACACACACACACACACACGTAACAGACTGCTCAGAATCATAATCCCACAGACTGCTCAGAATCATAATCCCACAAAATGGTGAAATCCATGGAGTACCAGGACTCATTGCTCCGTTTGTAGCTTTTTGATTCCTTCAAGTTTTCACAAGTATTGTAGTATATGTTGTGATTTTTTCATTGTGTTGCTTTTGTGTTACTTATTGTTGTTTTTGTTTATAAAGTGCCTTCCAGATGCAGGTGACTGACTTGAGGGTCAGATTTGAAGATGTGTTGTATTCCCCCAGTGTGCAGCGAGTTTGGGAGAAAGGGACTTCTGGGAAATGTCATATTGGCAAATGGGACTACAGAGGGCTTTTGGCACTCAGTCTCAGCTGGAGACCCTGAGTATGAGATGAGGAAAAGGAGAAAGATGCGGAAATGTAATCTAGTGGACGTCATCTTCATGTATACCCTTCCTTTTGATTTCTTCTCGTTTTCCTCCTCTGCTCTTCATTTGTCCCCCTCTCTGCTCTTTCATTCTCTGGACTGATAGAACAGGATGTATCCCGACTCAGAGTTCTTGGAAATGTCAGAGGTCAAACCGTAAAACTCCTCTATCGCCTGTGCATCAATTTTCTGTCAGAGAAATTAAATGGATTTGAATAGAGAAAAATATGGTGAAAGAGAGCAGGAAAGAGGAACGTTATATTCTGCATGCATTAGGGTTTATATCTTGTCTGCATGTTAGCGTTCAGTAAATTTTTTTATTGTTAGGTTTTTGAAAGAAGTCTCTTATGTTCACCAAGGCTCTATTTATTTGATTAAACATACAGTAAAAACATAACATTTTTACAATTCAATAATAGAATTTATATTTTAATATATCATTTATTCCTGTGCTGACAAAGCAGAATTTTCAGCACCCATTACACCAGTCTTCAGTATCACAGGATCAATATGCTTCTAATATGCTTTTTTGCAGCACAAGAAACCTTTTGGTAATACTTTATTTTAGTGGCCTTATTACATGTACTTACTGTAGTAATAACAGTAAATTGTGCATACCTCCACAATGTCATCATCAAACAGCAGCCAGAAGCCGTGACTCTTCACAATGCTGATGTAATGCCCTCTGTTTGGGCCACTAATACAAAGAGTTACAGAGGCAGTGTTTACATTTTTCAAGGAAATCAAATCATATTTTAAATATTTAGAAACTGAATATTCTTTCAATATTTTTGCATAATAAAGACATAAAAGACCCAAAATGTATCTTTCCTGATAAATACATTATTCTTGAAGAAAAACTATTACGGTGTACTTTCAGACAACGACAAATTCGCAAATATTCGCAGCATAGTGCATTGAGACTCCAACTGCATAATGTCAACATTTATCAAATATGACTGTGTTAATTCAGTCTGTTTTATATGTTGCAGATGTGCATGTTTTACAGTTCTCGTACCTGCCACAGTGGACCACCACAGCGACAAGGTCATACATGCGGTCGAGGTTGACAGCGTCTACAGAGGTGTTGAAGAGGCGGAGCTCCAGTGGAAAGACCACACGATAGCTCAGTTTAGTGTACCGATGCAGCTGCTCCATGTACTTAAAGCGCTTCAGATGAAGAGCCAAGATCATGGGCAGCTTCTTCACACGCATACTGCAACACATACAAACCCAATCACAAAACAAAACAAAAAAAATCACTGGTACCTTAACTTTCACATTACAGTATCTAGAGCAGCACCACTGCTTTCCCCCCCACACTTATAATGTTGCATCCAGTATATGCTACATTTTTGTCACATGACATCACAATTTTGCACAAAATGAATTGATTCTTTTTTTTGTCTAAAAATGTCTACACTTGTGACAGTCTGATCAAATAATGTTAAAATCATAGCTAATAATCATGCGCGCAGTAAACATACTGCTAAAATACTATGGAGTCACTAAATTGTACACTTAACTAATTTTGCAGTATTTCAGCTTACTGAGTCCTTTGGTCTGAATAAACTAGACTGTTTTTGAGGAAATCTGCAACATTTGTCTTACAGTTGATTCACATTATTTCTTTAGCAAATCAGGTGATATGCTGCAATGTTTACACTCAAATTAACACAATTAACATGAGTAGTGAATTCCTCACATGGAAAGTATAGTAGTATGTCATTCTGAACAGTTGTTATACGCTCTAACACATTATATCAACACACATCCGCTGACGCTCACCGTTTCTGTGCCTCTTGTTTGCTACAGCACATCTCACAGTAGTATTTATACTCACTGCACAGGGTCTCTGTATTACTGAAGTCCCTGTAAAAGCCATCAGACAAAACACACATCTACTGAAAAAGCATGAACACAGTGGGAAAGAACTGGTTGTGTCTATCAGCATGTGTGATTACTGTTATGTCATGTATGTATGCTTACCTGAGACAGTGTGTTATTGAAGTGTTCTGCTCAACATCTACAGACAAATCCAAAAAGTCTTCATCCTTGCTACTGACCTGTAAAAATGCAAGGCACAAATCAGCTACATATTGAGGAAAACACATCTATGCCCCATTAACAAAACCTCTTCAGAAACTCTCATCTCTCTCGCCACAGAGACAATCTTAGTTTTCAAGCATCTTCGAGGGGTAGAGAGTGACCCGATTGTCTCCTGTTGTCTTACACTTATTGCAGAAGATGTGAGCGAGGATGTGTTAAAGCACTGGCGTGTGACGGCGTGATAGCACTGTTGAACGAGTGGCAGTGTGTTAATGAGAGGAAAAAGTAGGTTAATCAACAGAGAACAGTTTCTTTCCTCAGGCAGCAAAGTTCAAGCGATTGACCGAATGTCGTTGTATAAGACCACTCACAATGATTTAGCAAAAAATCCAAACAGTCCTTCTAAGGCTGTCTAACAGAAGAGTACTCTGATGTTTTTTAAAAACAAAATATAGCTTTGCTCATACATTTACATATCCCTTTTAGAATTGAATTGAAATTAAATTTAAGTATATTTTTATATTAAGTTTATTTATGTACAGTAGTTTTGCCCTGAAGGAGCTGCATATCAGATATTAGTATACATTTCACAAGACAAAACTTAATTTTAAACAAATTATCCAGAAAAATATTCTTTATAATGCTTACAGCCTTCTGTGGTGTTTTGCATTAATAAATATGGTACAATATTTATTTATTGTGGAATACATAGAAACATCTGTAAAATAGCTCCATCTGCTGTATTAAATAAAAACTAAATAAAACAATAAAATACAAACTAATACATATTTATGAGATCCCTCTTATTATTATTTTTTAATTATATATATAGATGTATATATATATATATATATATATATATATATATATATATATATATATATATATATACACGTTGCAGATTCTGGCAGGGTTATGTAAACTTTTTTTTGCAGAACAGCACTTCAACAACATTTGCATCTGTGTATGAAGCAAACACTTCAGGTATCAGCACTCATACCGTCTCACAGTTGAGACAACGCGTCTCATTGGTCAGCGTGCCCTGGAAGATATCGTGAACCCAGGTGGGCTCGGCCTTGTTCTGTTCTGGCTCGGTGTCCGTGGCGATGGCAGTGCCGTTGTTCTTCAGCCGTCCATTCTGTTTCTCCTGTTTCTTCTCCTCTTGCAGGATGTCAGCCACAGTGTTCAGCAGGTAGTTCAGGAACTCGTGGGCATCCTGCTGCATGTAGTTATCAAACAGATCTATAGGAAAAGCCAGAAAGTGTAACATAAGATATCAATCCATATCAGTGTACTTGGTGGATATTTTGGTAGCATCCCCAGGTGACTATTTTCTATGTAATTAAAGAAAAAAATCTACTTTCTAAATTGATCTTACTGTGAAAGATTAATCTATGCATATATTTCATTAAAACATTTTTTTTTTAGGTCGTAAGTTTTAATTAAAATTTTATAACTCGATCTTCCAGTGAATCCACGACCACAGAAAATCAACCACCTCTCTGGTGATGTATGCCAGTCTTCTCCAATTATTTTGTCCTCTTAAACCCGATCCTTTCTTACAATGGACTGCAAGGTCACATTCAGATCTGCCTCCAACCAATCAACAACCGATGGATAGAACCAAATCGGTGGCCTTTTTTTCCCCTTTTTCGATCATCTGGTACATCACAATTCGCAAGAAAATATTGGTCACTACATCCGTTTCCTTGCAACTTCTCAAGTAGATCAATCTACTTAAATGGGAAAAAATTGAAATCTCCAAAAGTTTGTTTTACAAGATTGTTTCAATAGCATATTTCAAATCAGAAGTACCATCTGACAACAACTGCCTCGTAAATTAAGCTTCTTTAGCATAAACCATATTAAAAAAAAAAAATACAAAAATGTCAGCCTGTTCCAGTTAAGTTCTAGAGAAAACAAACTCTATAAAAAGATGATTGACTCTTGAACAGAAAGGTGAAGGTAGCATTTTGGACATGGTGTGATCGCATGAACTAAGAGGAACTCTATGGTCACACATTTGAGCACAATGTCGGTACATGCCATAGCATGTGCAATCATATACCTAACTCTCTGTGAGTGTGTGTAGCTGGTGAAGTGACGTCTCTCTGATAGAGGTCTGTATTGTTAATTCATAGAGAGGGCCTTTTCTGGAATGAGACTAAGAACAAATCCTCTTTTATACTACATACTATCCCGCCCCTCTCCCTCAAAACACACACACCTGATCTGTTACACCTGCCTCTCATTCAGCATATCACACAGAGGCTTACTGTTAGTGCACAGATTTGGTTTTTCACATAGTCCCCTGTCTGAACGCCAGCAACAGCTCTATTAGTTGCCAAAAAAAATAATTTTAATATCTTTACCATCAAACACTTTATATTGGATTCACAGGCAGATTTTAAATTTCTCATAAACATGTTTTTCTGCAAATATTAACAACATCAAAGTGTATCTGAGGATATTTTAGCAGTTTTGTGGGATTCTGGCTTGACAACAGATGGCTTAGTCATAGTAGACACCATATTTATCTTGATGTGAAAAAAAAACAGGGACAGTACAGTCTGTTCAATATGTCTTTCTTTTGTGAATGTGTCGATCATTCAGTCAACATTGGAAATAAGTTGTTTCATGAATTTACAGGGACACAAAATTGGATGGATAGAGCCAAATATGGCATCTATTCTGATTAAGAACGAACAGATCGCAGTTCAACTGAGGAAGATGTTGTGCTATTCATTTAGGAAAGTTGTTTAGGTTGCAGCTGAAGCTTCTTGATTCTTTTCAAGGAGGTCTATACCTGGAAAGCGCAATCCATAACCATTCATCTCAATGGAAGCTGCTCAATGCAAGTTTGTGATTTCAAAATCTGGCTATTTGTTTATGAGTGCTTGCAGATATAGGTTTTGAGCCAATCACCTAAGCTGTAAATACATTGTGATTAAGAATTAGGGCCCTATGATTTGCAAGAAAACATGGACAATTTGATGATTACAATTTAATTAAATCATATAAACAGAATCCAGAAAAATTCAAATGGAAAACACAAAATATGGGAAAAAAGAAAATCCTTAACTAGTGACTGTACATGTGTGTGTGTAAAAATAATATTATATTATATGTCGCAATTTCACAGCTACTTTTAAATGGACGTCAATGGAAAGATGCTTTCGTCTTCATAATGGTGTAGTTACAGTATCTACCAGCAGGGGTTAACTAAGCCATGCTAACCAGCTAAACCTCGACCCCTCACCATTCTCCTTCCGCAGGCGTGAGATGAACTTCTTGGGGGGGATCACGCCCACCTTCTTCTTCTGTGTGGCGATGCTGTGGAAGAGGTCGGCCAGACAGGTGAGAAGGTTCTCCTTTTTCTTCTGCTGGACTTTATACGCCAACACATTCTCCCTGAACGGCCGGCAGAAATACAGAGCCTGCAACACTGAGTTACAGTAACATGTGTTCCCAAACTAGAGAAAAAGACACAGAGAGAGGAATTCATTTAGGTTGAGCTAATCAATACTGGAGCGGGAAATAATCAAAGAACACTTGGGATGCAATTAAATCTGATCTGTGAAACTGAGAGATAAAATCTGGAACAGTCTATGTTGGAGGTGCACCAAGGAGGAAGCATGCATGGGTTAAACAAACGTGGATCTAGACATTTACAATCAAGAAAGACATAGAAAAACTCCCCGCTCACCGCTAAAAGCAAATCAAAGGCCTAAAAAAACTAATGGTGGAATCAAATGCTTTTAAAACCTGACAGAGCAGCACTTGCTGTTACTGTGACAACAGAGCATTGTTTCCCTACCAAAGGCCTTTCCTGTCTGCGCACACTGACAATGATGTGGTTTTAGGGGCTTTTTGGCATTTTTATTGACAGTGAAAGCAGAGATATGACAGAAAATGATAGGAAGAAGAGGGTCAGAATCATGTCATGAGTACTTGGAAGTGACAGCAATGAATGATCATGAAAAAACAAAAATAAACAAAACATTTTTTCCCACCAATCGAAATGTAGTAATAATTTGGAAATGAGCTGAACCTCAAAAATGTGTTTTCAAGTCACATTTTTTTTAAACAACTGTTATTAACTTGACACATTTTTAGTGCATGATTAATATTTTATAATGTAACTTTTTTTCTTTGTAATAGTATGTTTTAATTAATATCATTTATTTGTTAATATAGCACATCTTTTTTTTCTCACCTTCATTGACAAAATCACAGATTAAGGGCCAGATTTACTAACAGCTTGTGCCAGCACAAACTCTCTTTTGGCGTTAAAAAAATACTGTCAGGATTAACTAAAGACACACTGTGAAAAATTAGCGCTGAATTTTTTTTTTGCAGCTGATCTTATTGCATATGCATTTGTAGAAGTTTATATTTCAGATGCAACATTTATGGGAGGAGAGTATTTAAATGAATCATGCAAGGTGATTTACTAAGGTTTGCGCTGGTCAATTTACTATTATTGACACCATTATTTACAAAAAAAGCATGTCTTAAAGCAGACGCTAATTTTCAATAATTCAATAATAATTCAATCTTTTCGTTTTTAGCTTTTAGTTAATATGTTAAACTTACTGTTATTTATAAGCTAGTGTGCTTCAAAACAAGGACGAAATTTGCATTTAGAAGATATATACATTCAAAACATACAGTCTCTCACTTCTGCCAATATGGATCAATGCTTTTGATGACATCACTCTGCACTTCAGCTTCTCATCAGATTCTCTGTCAAATCAAATGCTCTCTAGAATCTAAAGTCTGGTTTCACATTAGTGTTCATGCGAACCATCGCAGTCTGCTCCGGTCCAGAGACATGATAGCACAGAGCGGATCATATGCGCAAGTCAGCGCATATACCAGAAAATGTATCGAACCCATTTGAATTCTGCACAGAATGCTATATTTTAAAGCGATATGAAGGATATTCGGAGGACAACCGGTTAGAGATGAGGAAAATGCGTCTTTACCAAGAAGGAGCTGTTCGATATGTCCTACTCTGTCTTCCTAAATAATGACTTATTTAAAAGTTTTTCCTGTGAAAAATTCTTCATGTGTTAAAATATAGATACAATATACATAACATCATAATATACAGCATACACCAGCTATATTGCTAAATCTACCCGATTTTTCATATCAACAGAAAAATATAGCGGGATAACCTTCTCTTGAGAGATCACTGCTTCAGAGCGGTCATAATTAATGATATGCTAAAGCCTGACGAGGTTGACGTGATTGTTAACAAGGTAGTTTGAGACGTCAGAAACATCAGCGATTTTAAACCGCGTTTTTGAGCAATGATGTTGAAATTTGTACATGGTTTGTCTTAAAAAGCATATTAAAAACACCACATAGACATATAAACAACATTAAAAACTTGATTTTCAACACAGGGGGTGATTAATTAAAATTAAAGCACTTCCTTCCTTTTGCAATTCTCATTAGATCAGGGTGACCATTTTCCTTCTAATCTTAAAAAAAAAAAAAAAAAAAAGGAACAATAATAATAACTGTGACCTATATTTTGTGGATCTCCTTCTAATCTTAATAAGTTAATAGCAAGAAAAATAATAACTGTGACCTGATTTCTGTGGATCTCCTTACTGAATTTACTGTTCTGCCAAAACAAGAGGCAGCTTGACCTGAAAGATTCAGCTTCAAGGCTGGAACAGTAATGCTCATTAATCATACCAGCTGCGCTAATGGCAGCAGGAATAAATACCAAGTTGTCAAGCTGCCCTGTTCTGCAGTCAAAATCACATGCTAATATATTTTGCAGAAGAGTACAAACAAACTGCTCCCTTCTCTTAAAAATAACAAAAAAGCGGGTTGCCAAGGTTGTGAACTGTGCTTTTTCACCAGTTCAACACTTAAGCTGGTTGTTTTGCCTCAATGTTGTTGTGTCCCCCAATTTTACAATAAATAATACTAAGCAATACAACATGGCATGATAACGCACACAAATGAGAAAGGCTCTGTTCACTAAACAAATATGCAAAAAGTTACCATATGTATATTTTTGCTTCCTAACCAGGTTTTCACGACAATGGCTCACGTGTGAAGCCATGTGTTTGTTTTAGGGTTAGTTTGGCGCAGTGTGATACTTACGTTGACCAATCCAAAGTAGTGTTCATTAATGGGAAACTGCTCTGGACCAATGTCTTTCTCCAGAGCAGAGGCATTGGTGCCCTGAAATGACAGAAAGAGAGGAAAAAAAAGAGTAAAATATGTTAATTATATTGAGTATTCATTCTCATTTAGAATTTTTAAGACAAAGTGAAGACTCACAGCTATAATTACATTTTATTTTTTCTCTAAATGCCAACACATTAAATATTCCTTGCATAAAGCAATCAAAATGGAAATATTAGGAACAAAATCACAATGTGCCTTCACATTTTTATGAGGCAGTTTAAGAGATAGATTGACTCATCTTGTATTTGATGCTGCAAGTGGCACAATGACCTGTTCTGTTTGTTTCGCTAAATATTTTTATAATTTTATATCATAGTCGGTAAGACATAAGTATGGTAAGCTTTGTCAATTCCCTCACCATTGGCAAGTGTGGCAAACGTTATAGAAGTATTATTTATATACTACTATAGCTTTTATTTATTTTCATTTTAAATTTAGTTTAAGTTTAGCCATTTTATTGTGATAAATTTTACAATCTAGAATCTAGATTCTGATCTACTTACAGAATCATCTAGAAAAAAGTTCTCATACATAACTATATACAAGTATCATTCACATCACAATATGCAGTTACACATTTGATTTTGGAGTCCAGTGACCATCCATTCAAACTGGTAACAGAGCTACATAATGCCTTATAATGGAGAGAACAACTAAGCAGGAAGTGATGTTGGATAAGAAGAACCCATGAATCAGTATGACAAGCTCAGAGTTTTACTTTGGCCTCAGTTTAAAGAGACTCCAAAAGTTTTCTCTTCTAGTAACACTGAAGCCAGTGACAGACTAGTTTTAAAATTATTCCATGTTATATTAACCCTTTACATTTTTTCCCCAAAGAACTGTACACAATACTGTTCAACATTTGTGGGTCAGTTGTTTTCATACTTTCATAATGTTATTTAGTAAGGATGCATTAAATTGCTCAAAAGTGACCGTAAAGACATTTATGTTACAAAAGATTAATTTTTCAAATGCTGTTCTTTTAAACTTTCTATTCATCAAAAAATCCTGAAAAACTGTAATCAACATTGATAATGAGCACCACATTTTTTAGAATGGTTTCTGAAGGATCATGTGACACTGAAGACTGAAGTAATGGCTGCTGAAATTCAGCTTTGCATAACAGAAATAAATGACATCTTAAGTTAACATAGATTCAAATAGAAAACCGTTATTTTTAATTATATTATTATTTCACATTCACAATATTTCTGTTTTGACAGTATTTTTTGGTCAAATAAGCACAGCCTTGGTGAGCTTGGTTTCAAAAACATAAACAAATAAACTTTCGAACAGTATTGTAAATGGCTGCCCTTTTATAACCCAACATATCTCTGGATAACTCTGAATGAGCAGATCAGGTAATGACTAAACACCACAATTGGATCCAGACATCAAAGTCATACATCAGTTAAGTCAAGACCATGACTGACAGTTGAAAGATGGGAAATAGCCCCTCTCTCTATCTGTGCATTGTCTAGTGTAGTGTTATTAACCTGACTGAGACAGCATCCTTTTATCCGTAGGAAATATGAATCTGCAAAGTCCTTCATTTCCAGCACTAATAGATCTTCATTGCCTATTGAAATTTAAATGCAGCATTGTGCAAGATATTTTTTTTTTGCCAACATTTGACTTTAAATAGGGGTAATTTTCTCATTGTCTACACACAATTGTCAGCTAAGCCATCTTATGTTTCTGCTTAGAAACATTTGCACACACAAATATATAAGTCAATATGTTGCCAGACGCATGTTCTCAAACTAAAGTACAAGTCATAGAGTGGTGCAGGCATGACAAACACTTTGTTTTCTTTTTGAATGGGGTTTTGGTTAAATGGCTGATATAAGGTCTGTGGTGAACACATGCTCAAGACACTTTCACGTTTTATTCACCGACATAAAATACACCAATATTACCCCACTCGTGATTTTTTAGAAGCTGTTACGTGTTTTGAAAAAGGCAGTTGCTAACTACTGGCTAAATGGGACTACAGAGGCTGTAGAGGAGAGTAAACGTCATGTCAAACGTTCTGGGAAAATGTTTTTGGATAAAAACTGAAAGAGTTGTCGGAAGCTTTTCGGAAAATTGTGTTCATCTGTGATTACCTTGATGGACAAAACGTGCAAGTACCATAAACTTTTGTTGTTTACAGAGCTTGTTTTAGCGATAATCCAAAAGCCTATGGGAAAATCCTATTGGGTTTTTGTAGAGGGAACCAGCGTGATGCTAACTGCCGGTTGGCATACAAAGTGACATACTTGCACCACTCTATAGACTCATGTTTTCAAACTGAAGGACAGGTCTGCGGTTGTGCACACCAAACACACACTTAATCGAGGTAATTTAAGCAGGATAGAACATGGAAGACATAAAGAAGAACATTTCATTAGCTTGCCTTGTATCCATGGTCAATGAGCCACTACAAGACGTGGCCCCAAACACATGCCGATGAACAAATGAACCCTGTCCATCCATTAGTTACATAACTAGCACTAAACAGCAGTCAGACGTTAAGTCTGAGCCCCCTCATGCTGGAAATAATTCACTCTTCATGTTCCTAACCACATCTAGCCCTGGCTGACGCAGCACCTGCAATTATCTAAGGATGAACAACTGACAGTGGTTAGAGGTTCAGGCCAGTTTCAGGCAATTAAATAATATATTCACATTAGCCTTCTTAAACCCCTTTATAAAAATGGCTCTACAGAAAGCACTACAGAGACAATTAATGAAATAAAATAAAATACAAATATTAGATGAAAATCTGAAATTAAAACTTAAACCAAATATTAGAAATGTTGCCTAACTTGCCTTGCCAACTAACTGAAAAGTTAACTGCTTTTATTTTAAAGCATTGATCGCAGAACATAAGGGAACTGCAAGGAAACATCTAGATCTTTCTTTTCTCAAAATAATTTACTAAATGTATGTAACATACTGTATAAACGTAAACAATTGAAAGAAAACGGATGTATAACAGCATAATGGATCCGTGTGTCAGGTCTTAAAGTGACAGCAGCCTAATATACCTTCTGCCAAATTATGAGATAATATTACAAATATCTATATGGCAGTTTTTCCCCCATGGTATCAATGTCAAAATTGTGGCCAGTGAAAATGCTAAATGGCTAGTAACTTTAGAAAACCACTAGCTACAGTGGCTGGTGAGCAAAAAAGTCAATGTCAAGCCCTGGCCACCAATATATAGTGCATCCCAATAAATAATATTAAAATAACATCTAGTTCATATATAAACAAAGATATATCAGACATATTCTCAATCCCTTGATGCCATTCCAGCGGTTCACAACTCAAAAAGGAATCATATAGTTTCAGATGTCAATATTGGCTACTTTTATGGTGCTGTTTCATCCTTTCTGAATTTCGAAAGTGCAGTCTCCGTTCATTCTAACTGCATAGAACGAAGTGACCTGTACATTACATCTTTCAACACGTTTCTTAGCTTAATTTTTCAAAATGGCATTACAGCAATACAAAGAGAGTAAATGTCTATGCATAGCACACAGCCACTCATTTACATTTTAGGAAGCAAAAATTATAGATACCTATTAAAAACAGACTAGCATACTATTTTATCACTGAGACTGTTTTATCGTTAAAAATTCCAAGATAAAAACACAGATAGGCTACTAACCTGAGCTATCAAAACATAAAGGGGGCATCACTGATACTGCTATTTTCCTTTAGGTAAATACATTTTATGCAATTTCTTACACTTTCAGTTTATTATTTGAGCATGTAAATATTTTTAGTTATGATAGATGCGTTCATTACAGTGGTGATCCATGCATACATCAGCTCATAATTGAGGTCATGCACCTGATAGTGAGGAAAGCCATTCAACCATCATTACGTAAGAGCTAGCCAGCGCAGTATCCACTCACTTACCATATTACAAATGGAGGCGATGTTTCTGACAGTCATTTAGTTTATAAGGTGCCCCAAGTTGCCATCATTATGAATGAAACATGATAGTATCAGCAGTACACTGACAGGCCAAGCTGCAATCGCAACCGAGGACAGCTATCAGTGACCATTCAATTCCAGCTGCTCATGCAAAGTGCAAACAAAGCGAGAGATAAACGTCTACAGCTATTTGTTTTCTTCATGGCCACTGCAACTAAGAATAAGAATACAGAACATATTTATTGTAAACATCTTTGCCAGTTGTACGTACTAAACGAAACATTCACATCCTGGATTAGCGATCTAACACCGCCCACTGAGACGCGATTGGTGCATTTCTTGTATACGACATTAAACGCTGCTCAATTGATTGACAGGTTGATTTACCAATGAATATAGAAAACATTCGTTCGAACTTTCGTTGTGGCCAATAGAATTATGATTAGATAGTGCGTGTCTGTGGATTGCCCCACAGTTCACAACTTTACAGTACATTCAAAATCCATAATGAATTATGAAGAAACTATAAAGGTAAATTATACATTTCTTCTAAACGGTAACATGAAACTCTTGTACATCACATACACTGATACATACAAATATCAGGCGCAATAGTTTAAATGCAAATGTATAAAAAGGGCATTTCTCGAGAAATAGTTTGTGAATATGACCCTGTTGTTGTAAAAACTGTCTCATATGCCCTGCTGACTGTAATTAATTTACTTTACCGCTGGATTGCGATGTCTGATTCGTGAATTATAGGTCTTTTGAGTCGGATCTTTTTCCAAAACCAGTCTGAGCGACTTGTTCACCAATCGGACTGACTCGTCCGAGCGATTCTTGGAATCGTTTTGTCTTTACATGAACCGTTTGAAAGAACTGAATCGCGGAAATGAAATGGAGGCGGTCTCTTTAAGTGTCCCATAATTCCCCGCAGTGGTCACATGTGTTCATTTCGCAGAGATCTCTCACACGGGATCGGACGCAACATGGGTGCTGGTAAGTGTCTGCAGTCACAGCTCTTTGTACTTTTTTCTCTTATATGTCTGAAGTTATGCTTCATTTTACACTTCCATGTAAATTGTGCTGTAAATAGTCTGTTTACTAGAACAGTTACAATTAGATTAATTTGGCATCGAAAATGCACAGAAAAGTGAAATAGCTAGTTGAAAAACAGGAAAGGCTTAATATAACATGTAACAGTTACATATTGATGTTAAACCATGATGATCATAATGTGGAAGTGTTAAGTTGATGTGCAGGAAGGCCACGTGTGTTTCGAGGACGCACGTGGTGAATGTGCGGCCTGTCTCCCCGCTGATGCATATTACATGTATGTTTTCTTTCTTTACAGGTCTTTCTCAATAAATTAGCATATGTAGTGATAAAAATTAAACTTTAATATATTTTAGATTCATTACACACCAACTGAAATATTTCAGGTCTTTTATTGTTTTAATACTGATGATTTTGGCATACAGCTCATGAAAACCCAAAATTCCGATCTAAAAAAATTAGCCTATCATGAAAAGGTTCTCTAAACGAACTATTAACCTAATCATCTGAATCAACTAATTAACTCTAAACACCTGCAAAAGATTCCTGAGGCTTTTAAAAACTCCCAGCCTGTTTCATTACTCAAAACCGCAATCATGGGTAAGACTGCCGACCTGACTGCTGTCCAGAAGGCCATCATTGACACCCTCAAGCAAGAGGGTAAGACACAGAAAGAAATTTCTGAACAAATAGGCTGTTCCCAGAGTGCTGTATCAAGGCACCTCAGTGGGAAGTCTGTGGGAAGGAAAAAGTGTGGCAAAAAACGCTGCACAACGAGAAAAGGTGACCGGACCCTGAGGAAGATTGTGGAGAAGGACCGATTCCAGACCTTGGGGGACCTGCGGAAGCAGTGGACTGAGTCTGGAGTAGAAACATCCAGAGCCACCGTGCACAGGCGTGTGCAGGAAATGGGCTACAGGTACTGCATTCCCCAGGTCAAGCCACGTTTGAACCAGAAACAGCGGCAGAAGCGCCTGACCTGGGCTACAGAGAAGCAGCACTGGACTGTTGCTCAGTGGTCCAAAGTACTTTTTTCGGATGAAAGCAAATTTTGCATGTCATTCGGAAATCAAGGTGCCAGAGTCTGGAGGAAGACTTGGGAGAAGGAAATGCTAAAATGCCTGAAGTCCAGTGTCAAGTACCCACAGTCAGTGATGGTCTGGGGTGCCATGTCAGCTGCTGGTGTTGGTCCACTGTGTTTTATCAAGGGCAGGGTCAATGCAGCTAGCTATCAGGAGATTTTGGAGCACTTCATGCTTCCATCTGCTGCAAAGCTTTATGGAGATGAAGATTTCATTTTTCAGCACGACCTGGCACCTGCTCACAGTGCCAAAACCACTGGTAAATGGTTTACTGACCATGGTATTACTGTGCTCAATTGGCCTGCAAACGCTCCTGACCTGAACCCCATAGAGAATATGTGGGATATTGTGAAGAGAAAGTTGAGAGACGCAAGACCCAACACTCTGGATGAGTTTAAGGCCGCTATCGAAGCATCCTGGGCCTCCGTAACACCTCAGCAGTGCCACAGGCTGATTGCCTCCATGCCACGCCGCATTGAAGCAGTCATTTCTGCAAAAGGATTCCCGACCAAGTATTGAGTGCATAACTGAACATAATTATTTGAAGGTTGACTT
This sequence comes from Gila orcuttii, assembly GCA_026230005.1. Taxonomy (NCBI): domain Eukaryota; kingdom Metazoa; phylum Chordata; class Actinopteri; order Cypriniformes; family Leuciscidae; genus Gila; species Gila orcuttii. The sequence goes on along the minus strand of JAPDVR010000012.1, from coordinate 32,833,708 downwards.
TTTTTGTATTAAAAATACTTCTTTTATTGGTCGGATGAAATATGCTAATTTTTTGGATTTTTGGTTTTTCGTCCCTTTTTTTCCAAAATCATCAATATTACCACAATAAAAGGCTTGAACTACTTCAGTTGTGTGTAATGAATCTAAAATATATGAAAGTCTAATGTTTATCAGTGCATTACAGACAGTAATGAACTGTATCACACTATGCTAATTTGAGAAGGACCTGTATATAGTTTGGCCGTCTGAACCCCCTGACTGAAGAGAAACGTGCAAGTTTCGATTATGTTCACTTAAAGGTAAGGAAGCGTTTCTTAAATTTAATTCAAGGTCCTCAGTGACAAACAAAAGGGGAATTTTTTTTTTTCACTTATTACTCCAGATCTTGCTCAAGGAAAGCCCTGTTCTAAAAAATAGTGTATGGTTTTATTACTGATTTCTTTTCTTTTTTTCAATCATGTCTAGGCTCCTATATTGGTTTGGCCCTGAGCCGAGGCCACACTCGTGCTGAAGAATCCTTCTCTAAAAATGATTTGGTAAGTTAAGTGATATACCTGTTTTTCTAGTTGTTACCCCTATTTATTGCACACTCAAGTCCTGCATGTCTTGAGTGATCAACACGGAGGGGTAGAGGAATTCTCTCAAAAACCTGAAGTATTGGCTTAATATTCCTTGCTTCGGATCCTGTCGGGAGAAACAATTTTTGTAGTAGTTAGTCATGCTAATTGTGGTAAGATACCTGCTCATTTGTCTGCATTTATTTTTCAGCTAATAAATCACAAAGGCAGAAAACAGAAGAACCACAGTCATTAGGTGAGTATTTATACAACCAGTCTGAAATACTAATGTTCCCTTCTTTGCTTTGCCCTCTGGAGGCTGTCGGTGTCTCTAGTGGCCATAATAGGGGGGTACAGTAAGCTACTCTTGCTAAAACCTAGGTCAGAGGTCACTTCTCTGTGCCTGGATCCTGTCGCAAGAAACATGTATATCAGGATTCAATGTTAAATTCAGTAGTGTAATCTGATTTTAAAGTGAAATAAGGTTTTTCAGTACATTACAGAAAATAATGAACTTTATCACACTATGCTAATTTGAGAAGGACCTGTATATAGTTTGGCCGTCTGAACTCCCTGACTGAAGAGAAACGTGCAAGTTTCGATTATGTTCACTTAAAGGTAAGGAAGCGTTTCTTAAATTTAATTTAAGGTCCTCAGTGACAAACAAAAGAGGAACATTTTTTCACTTATTACTCCAGATCTTGCTCAAGGGAAGCCCTGTTCTAAAAAATAATTGTGTATGGTTTTATTACTGATTTCTTTTCTTTTTTTCAATCATGTCTAGGCTCCTATATTGGTTTGGCCCTGAGCCGAGGCCACACTCGTGCTGAAGAATCCTTCTCTAAAAATTATTTGGTAAGTTAAGTGATATACCTGTTTTTCTAGTTGTTACCCCCTTTTATTGCACACTCAAGTCCTGCATGTCTTGAGTGATCAACACGGAGGGGTAGAGGAATTCTCTCAAAAACCTGAAGTATTGGCTTAATATTCCTTGCTTCGGATCCTGTCGGGAGAAACAATTTTTGTAGTAGTTTGTCATGCTAATTGTGGTAAGATACCTGCTCATTTGTCTGTATTTATTTTTCAGCTAATAAATCACAAAGGCAGAAAACAGAAGAACCACAGTCATTAGGTGAGTATTTATACAACCAGTAGGCCTGTCGCGATAATCAATTAATCGCACAATAAAAAAAATGAGCTCGATTAATTTCCATTTGCATGCTTGTTTTGTTTTCCTCGTGTCTCTCTCTCTCTCTCTCCCTCTCCCTCTACCAAAGAGACTGGATGACAATATCAACGCTGACCGCCACACATTGATTTTCGAATGTTTTTTTTAATTATTATTGTTTTTTTTACAATCGTATTTGATTGCAGAGCGCCATAGCGCGTCCCTCTCTCTCTCGCGCGCGCTCTCTCACCCTCATATGAGGAGCCGTCTAGGGCTTAAATCAAACTTCATTCACGCACACATATATGAAACACTTGCATACACATATTAAGTAGTCAAACATGCATGTATACTGCTGAATGCTCAAACAAATACATATGAAATGCACAACGACACACCTAAAGTCGCTCACGCACATGCACGCAAACTCTACACACACGAGATGCGCGGATTGCGCGCACACACAAACTCTCCACGCACATAGCCTACTCCTATGAGACAGGCGTGCGCACACAAACTCTCCACGCACATACTCATATGAGACGCGAGCACACACAAACTAGTGCACATACTCATATGAGACATGCTCACACAGTACATGATGCATATGATTCTCAGTGTGAACGGAAGTCACACATTGGTAAGTGCATTTTTTTGTTAACAGAGACAGAGTCCATTGCTTTTATTGTTTTTGGTTGTTTTGTTCATTTAAATAGTCTTTAGAAATAAAAGTTTATTGATCTTTGAAAAGGTGTACCTGCATTATTATGCCATTATCATTATTTTAGATGAAAATGGTCTCAGAACGACAATATTATCGTTTATTATCAATATCGTTTATCGCAATAATTTCTTGGACAATTTATCGTCCAGCAAAATTTATCGTGACAGGCCTAACAACCAGTCTGAAATACTAATGTTCCCTTCTTTGCTTTGCCCTCTGGAGGCTGTCGGTGTCTCTAGTGGCCATAATAGGGGGGTACAGTAAGCTACTCTTGCTAAAACCTAGGTCAGAGGTCACTTCTCTGTGCCTGGATCCTGTCGCAAGAAACATGTATATCAGGATTCAATGTTAAATTCAGTAGTGTAATTTGATTTTAAAGTGAAATAAGTTTTTTCCTCTTGTTTCTCAACAGAACCCATTGATGGCTTCATTCCTGGGGCACATGTGTTCAGTGATCGTGGTGGCATGTTCCTCATAGTAGTGATGCAGAATGAGTGGAGCTAATCTTATCACTGTTTGGAGCATGCCTGAAATGAGTGGTGATGTTACTAATATAAACACATGGTTTACAAATATATTTGTATAAATGTTTTGAAATGTATGGCTTATAAACAAAGATGCTTGTTTTAGCTTTTGTGTTTTGTTCTAACATCAAGTCATGAATCATGATCCCCTCAGAGAGAAAAGTACTCTTATTAGTGGCCATGATTCATCTGTATTTGAGTTTGTGCATTTATTTTCTTGGAGGAACTTTTGCAAATTTAAGCTGGGTACACTGGTTTTGGGCATGTGAGACACAAAATTCCTTTGTCCCTAGGCTAAAATCCGCAGTGTAACTATTATGACCAAGTTGTCCTGGTTGTTTAAGACAAGCATGACAAATTAATGTGAGAGATTTCTTTGTAGCCTCCATTTCAATCCTGCTTTTAATGCAGCTCACTTTATTGAAAAACTCCGGATGACTCGTGTACATTTAATGCGTCTTCACTGCTGTACACTCTAACATTAATGATAACAGATCTTGCAGTGAGACTCATGTTCGTACAGCGACAAGAAACAATGGTAAAGGATTATTATAAATTGCACAGCTTTAGGCAGGAAATGTTTAAATGGGTGGAGCTTTAGCTATTGATGCTTTTTGTCTTCCAGATGGGAGCTGTGAAAAGTCCCTTTTCAGAGTGGCTCAACACAAAATGGAGTATTAAATGTTGAAATTCAAAGAATATTTAGGATGAGATACTAGAATTTGCAATGAAGTTAGCAACTTCAATATTAATAGTCCTGGAATACAAGTGATTCTGCAAGGTAACAAAATTCAATCAAAACCTAGTAATATTACTATGAATTATATAGCATAAACAATATGCCGAAATGTTTGGTTCCTGCATTTAAGTTTTCTATTTAATGCTTGTTGCATAAGAAATTTGCACCATTCAAAACCTGCTGGTTGTCTTCACAAATCATATTTATCATCATTGGATTTGAAAACGTAATTAAAGTAATCTGGGACATATTTTTCTTTACCTTTAATTTTGTTCATTGTTTTTGGGAATGAAGGTGTCACTTTGTATTGACATCTTCCTGATTTGCGGCAAAGGATATTGCTAGCATTGTTTTGCCCTGCTGTCTGTGGCCAAGAGACCTGTTTTTGGATCATGACCCACCAGTTGAGAATCACTAATGAAATGGACAATGATGTAAGTTTGAATGCAGATGTTACAATAACAGGATTTCTGTGATTTACAGCACCTGATAAGGGGGTAAAATAAATTGAGAACTCTAGCTAAACTAACAAACAAAGGGCTTCAGAGCTGCACAGCACAACTGCATACTTTTACCACACATGGAAGGTGCCTGTTGTACAACACAGAGCTCTGACACATGGCCATATAGGTCTTTACCCCCAGTGCAGTGCCCTACTCTTGTTTTAGAGCAGTGGTTCTCAACCAGGGGACTGGGGCCCACTAGAGGGCCTCAAGATGACTTCAAATTAGTTCAAAATGAAGAAACAAGCATGAAAATAAGCTGAGACAATTAAAAAAAAAATCAAGATATACATTTTAAAGATTTTATTAGGTAGAAATTGCTTACAAATCAGCATCACAGAAAGATACTAAACTAAATTGTGAATAAATATTTATGTATTTAGCATTTTATCCTGGAAATTACATTTTTGGAATAAAATGTCTGACTCTTTTGCCTTGCTAATTTCTTCACTAGCATTTGATAAATTATTAATACACTATAAATATGTTTTATAAGCTATTAACCACAAAATAATTTAAGCGATTTTAACATTTTTATGAAAGTTGTACGAGATAAATTTTTTTTAAAAAGTAAGATAAATATATTTTTAGTTTAAATAACTTGTACAACCAATTTGACTTCAATTTAAGGCAGAACTTACATTTTCAAGTTGAAATAGGTGGAACATTTTTTTTTTTTTTACACTTCAAATTTGATTTGAAAATATGGACATTAAAAAAATATATATATAATTTTTTCTCATTTTATTGCATACCGTTCACTTTCCTTGGTAAACAAGTACACTTGTTAGGGACAAAAAACTTTGGCCATATATACTATATATATACAGTAGGCTAGTCAGCTCAGAAAAGTTGTCCTAAGACAAGAACGGGTATTGTTCAAAGTTCATGTATAACTTTGATGAAAGGTTTTGATCCCCTTTAAATGTTGACTACTGTATATATATATATATTATTTTCACATAGTAAGTATTAAAAAGGAGTGCAATATATTTTTTACGATGGATTTTCGTATAATAATAAAAAAAATAATAATAAAAAAACAGTAAATAACTGGCATTTGAAAAGTAGCAAAATTAAAGCCAAGGACAAAAGGTTCCCTTTATAACAAAAGGATAAAAAAAAAATGGAAGTTTTAATAAAACCAACTCCTGGGATATAAAAGTGTCTGAAATAAAAAAAGAAAAAGTAAGCTATAGAAAATAAGAAGGCATAACATCATTAATGCTCAATAAATCTGATTATTAACGCAACATAATGCATTTACATGATTCATTCTATGTTGATATAAATTTAGAGCGAGGTCTGACTGACAACACAATAGAAAATGATATTAAGACAGAATGGTTTGATGTCTGCATAACTAAATGACTGTTTGATTATTCAGGGCGAAGTAAAATTTATGGGCACAGAAGTGATTAATGGTTTCATTACACAAACCTGGTCCTTAGTTACAGTTTCTATGCATTGTGAATTTCATTGTGATTGAAGGAACAGACAGGAAGAAGAGGAAACTGAATTTCAAACATTATGGTAATGGATATGTTAGCCGCTTGCTATACGGACTATTTTGTGAATCACTTTTGATAATCACATATACAATTAAGATGTCTGGAAACACTGTGCCTGAATCAAGTATTGGACCATAATTATAAACGGTTGTGGCTTTTGTTCTTCTAAACATTGTTAATTTTTGCCAATTCAGCACTTCGCTACCAGGATGAACCAGGATTCTGCTTCCTTGATAGCTTTATTTATTCTTTTAGTACTTGTAAGGAATAAATGGTAACCACCAGCATTTTTAATCAGTTTCATGGCCCCCAGAATAGTTTGTTGTATGAATATCCGAACATAAATATATATCAAAAGTAAGAACAGACCCTCTGCTTAAAAAAAAAAAGTTTTATTCTAGCTTCATGCATTCTTTTTTTACCAACACTTATGTGGATGTTTAATTAAAAAAAGCAACAAAAAGCTGATAAAATCATATTTTTGTCAAAGACTACAATCAGATTGGATTCAGAACAATGAACAGAGCACAGATGGAGTAGATGAGTCCATCAACACCCCCAAAGCTCACAGTCCTATACCTCTTCCTGAGTCAACATTTCATTCAGTAACATTTGGCAGTTTTGATTTATATGGTGTTTAATGTGTGATGATCACATAGCCTATATATAAAGGTTTTTAAAGTATTTTTTCATGTAATTACATTACTTAGGGCATAAGAAACAGCTGGAAAAAATAACATATTGAAAAAATATATATTATTCATATGTTATGCTATCTCCACTGTAGTGGACACCAGGACTTGTGAACAAAAATACATGCAATTACATATAGGCAAAAACAATGGGAATCTTTTTTTTAAAGAATCAATTTTTAGGTTGCAGGATTTCTTTTAACCAAACCTTGTATAAAGTTGATTCTCAACTATGAAAGATATAACAGAATGAATTGATATAACTAGCATTTACTTTATGCAAGATGTGGGGGAAATGACCATAATAGTTTTCCCCATTCAATATATATATATATATATATATATATATATATATATATATATATATTATATATATATATATATACCACATTTGCAGATTAATGTCTTTTTGGGGAAACGTATAATGAAAAAAAAAAAAAGTGCAATAATGGGAGTAATAATTGGCAACCTTTTCATAATAATATCTAATATTTCATAGGAATATTGAGAAATAATTTATTTCCCTATTCACTTGTTGTGTCTCCCAAAAGGCCAGATAAACATGATTTAAGTCCTGGTGTCCTCTACAGTGGACATGTATGAAATCAATGCCCTGTTTTGTAACAGAAAGTAATATTTTGATTAGAAACCACAAAATATTTTCTTGAGATATTGCTTTATGACAAACAATTTAAAAATTAGTCAGGTTTAAATGATAATTTCAAATATTTCCATAAGAGTGCTAAATTTGATCACTAAATTAATGCCAGACATTTTTAAAGACCAATAAGTTATTTTCATGGTGAAACCTCAGTAACTACACTGATTAGTTGTGTCTATTTGATTCAGTAAAAAGAACTGACTCGTTCATTCTGGAATCACATCACAGTGTTGCGGTGCCATTGAATAAGTGAAGGAAAGTCTGTCAGAGTATTTTAATTCAGTGTTTCATCTGCATTGGCAGAATACACGTGCACATATAGCTTTGTACTCTGAGAGTAACAAACAACCTCTATGTCATGAAATTTAAACCAAAACAAGAACATTTGCTCTATTTTTGGCCTGTACCATAGATGGGGGATGTTGAAGAGTTGGGCCATACTCACACAGGACTGTGATTGGATCTGGACAAAGTGCCAGTCGGCTGTCTTCCAGGACCATGTCTGGTTACTTTGATGTGACCCAGATGTAAAATGTGGTACAGGATTGGATAGGATGGGCCATGTTCATGCAAGCTACATGTTTTTTGGGAGAGAGAACTCTTACTGAGGAAAGGGGTTTCAGGCTGAATGACTTGGACAGTTTTCAGAGGGGAATAACAAGATGTGTTTGGATAACACAGCAGTGAAAAACTACTACCCTTCATGAAGGGGTGCCATAACAAGTAGGGCCTATGTTTATATCCGAGGAGTGTCGAAAACAGTCTATCACCTTCATTGTTTTTGATGATGTGGGATGCTTGTGTCCCAAATTATCGTAACCAGCGAGCCTCATGTGGTCAACCGTTTCATCGGAAAGCCGGACCATCGCTAGGGTTTCGAGGGCCCTGGTGCCTCGGCCCTCATTCGGTTGAAATCGATGGTCATGTCAGAAAGATAAATCAGAAAGAATTTTTTGCTGGCAAATAACATGGCTGCACCAACACCAAACCAGCTTGGACCAGCAAAGGCTATCATATAAATAATCTCTCTCAGTGTCTCTGATACAGAAACATACTTCCTCCTTTCCCGCTCGCTCTCCTTCTATCTGTCTCTTTGTGTTGCTCTCACATGAATGATGATCACTTTCATCCAGTGCAACCCACAGCTTTATATATTCTCTGTCAAACACACACACAAGCGCTTTGAAGTCTGCTTGTAAATGGAGAAAAAAAACTTCTTGACCTTCTCCAGGTCACCGATGGAACAAAGAGCTGAATTATGTAGGATCCTTTTACATTTCTCAGGAGGACAAAACAAAAATTCATCTCATGCAGAGGATCACTGTCAGACATAACACACACTTCACCTCGTCCTGCTCTAGCAGAGGTTGAGCTGTGGGCAGACAGGATATGTGTGTGGATAGATGCCATACTGTTCTTTAAACTGACTTGTTTCAGACTGGTCTGAACCAGGTTTCTTCACATTTGGCATACTTCGACAATATTTGACACTTTGTGTAGATGATGTAAGCCTACCTTTTTAACCTCAACATTGCTCGTCATGAAGTTTAATGTAGAGAAGAGCACCTTACAAATGAGCTGAATGCATCATCACATCATGTTGTTTGATTTTTTGTTTCCTTTTTTTGTATTTTCATGTGCAAAATGTTTGATAAGGCCATTTTTAGGCCTTTTGAATCTTGGCCTAAGCTAACATGCTAAAGCTATAAGCAACAACAAATGAGGGAATGTGGATTTATAATGTATTTTCCCTTAACTGGAAAACATTGAATGTTACCTTGTAATTAAAAAAAAAATCTCCATTTGAGGTCATACTACTCTTTGAAAAATGATAAACTAGATGGCATAGCAGTGGGTCTCAAGCAGGGGTCTGGAGCCCATTATGTGGCCTTAGCAAACTTCCAAATAGGGCCACAGGATGTCTTATAGATTTTGTTTTTAATTTAATTAAATAATTGTAACTTAATTAAAATGCTAAAAACACATAAAATCAAAATGAAATCATATTTCTTTTTCCCTTTCTTTTTCCTCAAGAGCTAATATTTTGGTTACACTTTATTTTACAGTACATGTACTTACAGTGTACTTACCTAAGAAAGTACTGTAACTATATTGGTTAAGGTTAGGTTTATGGGTAGGTTCAGGGTTAGTACCTAGTTATTATAACCCAGTTATTGTAATTGCTATAAGTACATAGTATGCACATGAGGAACAGGTCAGTAAAATAAAGTGCTACCAATATTTTTATTGAAGAACATTATGTAACATCTCCGTTTCTAGTCGCACTGCTGCGGGCGAGATTTGAACCGGCGTTTCCGGTATGGGAGGAACATGGACGCAGCCTCCATGTCTTTCGAGTGCGCCTCTTGAGATCAGGGGAGTGAGGTTTACCTGCACAGTTCTTACCAGCTGGTGTCCATTTCACATGCAGTTTTTGAAACTTGAATCTGGAATCACTCGGGTTAATTAAAAATCAACAGTCAATAAAAAAGGAAAAGACCTACAAGCATCTTTGTCTACAGAAATGCTGAATTAAGAAGGTATCTTAACCAATATAATGGCGGACCTTCAAAAATTGTGTTGGGCGATAACCTTTGTCACAAAGGTTTAGAAACACTGGTGTAGTGTAAAGTGCAGTGTATGTGTGATGTATTTTCTGGCAATTTTTATATGAAAGAAATATTATGATCAATAGTGTTATTCTGAATAGAGCCACAGTGCATAACTTAAAATTAGGCCTACCAGATTTCATGTGACCAAGTCACTTAAAAAAAAAGGTGAACTAAAGGCAAAAAAGGTTAAAGCTTTTATGTCATAAAAAAGCCAAACTTGAGACTGATTTTGTTTAGTGTCTGGCCTAGAATGTACGAGTTGTTGCCAGAATGAAAAGTCCAAAATGCAGGACATTAGTAAGCTCTGTCAATCATGAGAAATGCTGACAGACTTTGTGTATGCTGAACATGTGCTTTTGATTTTATGTTCTGTACCTTCTCACAGACACTGATTGTTCAAAGGAGCAGAATAAAAGGAAAGCCACATTTAGTCATGAGAAATTTGTGTCTGTCATTGAGGACTCCAGCACTGTGTATTACCAACACATACTCTTATACTCACACATCCTTTAAATGTTTAACTTACTATTTACATTAAAACCTCAGTTTCTGATTTCATTTGTTAATAGTTTTTGCTGTAGCCATAGTGTTGGGGTAGATTCAGGTTGCCAGGGAACATGAGCATCAGTCCTATAGCTTGACCATAACAAACATGTCTGCAGCCTTTCAGGAAATTAACTAGACTAAATCAATCAAACAAAATTCACAATAAACTATTCATAGCTGTGAGATTTAAAAACAACAACAAAAACAATGCTAATACAATATTGGAGAGGCTTTGTGCCCTTTTATCCTGTGTCTGAGGTTGTAGTTTAAACCAGTCCTTTAAGAGTCATGAATTTGATCCTCTTTTACACTGTATGTGTGTGTGTACAATATCTGTTTATGACTAAATAGCCTGAATAACAGCATACTAGAATCACGTTAATCAGGCTAATTGGCTCTGATTGGGCCCTCTGATGAAATTAAAGTCATTTAGAGCCCTTGTTTAGGCTGAGAAAAGATAGATGATTAGTTTGCGGAGTTCAATGGAGGTCATGTATTGTATATGTGTACATTACTTAAAAATTATTAGTATTAAATGTGGACCTCCAAATGTAAACTTTATGGGAAATAATAAATTAAATTTGACTACAATACAGGTTGAGCTGTGCTTTAATGCTTCATTTATTCACTTGATGAAATCAGGGCAAGGTACATTAACTATTAGGCAGTTAATTACTTTCACATAATTACATTTTAAATCATTCTGTTTTTTTGTCTTGAGGTTTTTGTTTTACAAACAAGTCAATACCAAATAAATTTATAAAAATCAAATCAAAAAAGTTGGGAGGCATGAAAAGTGCAAGAGAGAAATGAAAGGGGTGACTTTGTGTGTATTGCAACTAGAAGACAAAGTGTTCCCAAGACCCATCTGCAATCCATCTGAACGTGCCCTGTTGAGTCTTATTATAAACACACTGCGTATTTGTGTATGCATGAATTCATGACCGCCGTGACACCCCTCAACCACCAAACTAATGGCAGAGAAAGTAAAAAAGAGAGTGTCCTAATTTAAGTGTGATTTAAGAAACATTTAGCAGCAGTATTCTAATCTATTCACGCATACGCTTGACACAGTAACCTGCTATACAATGTCAGTTATGTAACAATTACATGTCAAATCAGATTTGCATTTTTGTCACTGAATATCCTGTTACCCCCAGGAAATGTCACAGTAGAAAAATGTGTTGCAAATGGCATTTCATGTTGTTTTTAAGTGCTTGAGTGAATTAAATCCAATAAGAGGGGAGGAAAATAGGATTAAGAGGAGTGCATGATTCCCATGGTGCACCTGAAATGTGACATATTAAGATTTAGTCATCTGAGAGTCAGAGTTGGCTGCCATAGCAACAGTATTACAAAATGTGCATTGTGTGCATGTGCATTGTGTTTCACACTGAGAGTGTCACTGTATGTGTGTGCAGGTGCTGATGAAGACGAAGTAGCAAAGGCCTCAGTAATTTAAATGTTAAAAATAAAGCTGGTACACGCTTTACAGTGCTTTGCCTGAATGGTTAAAGACCAATGTGATTCTAGGTCTGTAAAGAAAGCATGATGCATTTTTGATTTTTCGTTTCAGTGACTAGACACAAAAAATAGAGAGACAGTCCAGCCCGATCTCACGGCAATTCGTACGAATTTTACGAGGTGGCCAATTCGTACAAATTCATACGACCTCACTCGTACGAATTAGTAAAATTTTTGCTAAATCGTACATATTTTACGAGTTGCCCAATTCGTATGAATTTGTACGAATGACCTACCCCTGACCCCGCCCCTAAACCTACCCATCACGTGGGTTTAGACAAATCGTACAAATTCGTACGAGTGAGGTCGTACGAATTCATACGAATTAGCCACTTTTTAATTACTCGTACAAATTCGTACGAATTGGTCGTGAGATAGCGTTGGACAGTCCCATAATGATTATGGTTATATAAACAAATGTGCATGTGAGATGCATTGCACATTTTTGTCCAGAACCCTGTTGAGAGAAAAACTGTATTGCAGGTTACCAGCATTATGATTTGTACTGGATGTTGGTGGCTGGAGTCCCAAGCAGCTTTCTTAAAAAGCTTAAAGGGATAGTTCACCCCAAAATAAAAATCCGACATCATTTACTCACCCTCATGTTATTCCAAATATGTCTTCTGGATTGCAGTGAAAAACAAAAAAATATTTTGTTTCCCTGCATACAATGGTAGTCAAAGGTAACCAAAACCAAAATATCCTACTTTGTTTTTTTTGCATAGAAGAAAGTCAGTCAGATTTGAAACAAAATGAGGGTTAGTGACAGAATTTTCTTTTTGGGGTGAACTATCCCTTTAACCAGCAAGACTTCACTCACTGAAGAAATTAGCAAGATTTGCCTAAAACTTGTTTAGCACATTTTGGGTAAATTTCAAAATTTTTAAACAACATACAGAAATGTTGAACAATTGCACACAGTAGACTTTCCATGAACTTGAAAAGAATTTTAACTGAATAGACTTAACTTAACGTTAAATTTCTGTGAATAAATATTACAAGCTTTTTACTTTACGATCGTACTTGAAGTAAATGTAATAAAGATCTACAGTAACATTTACTTACAAATGTTAGGTAAACCCTACTAAATATGTGTTCTGCTTTATTCACCACAACCAGCTTCATCATCATGGTTGACCAACAGTCACTTTTGTCTCCATGTAGGTTCACCAGCTCTAACCAGCATGGAAATTCATAAACTAGTCTTTTCAACATGGAACACCTTTCCAATAACAAGCTCGATGATAATAAGTTGCATTGGCCACTATCAGTGCTTATTCATGCTTGACTTGAATCTCTTCATCTCTCCTCCCTTTCATCAGTACTTCACTGTCTTGATAGCACCCAATACATGTGCTTTTCATAACCCACTTACTATGACTTTGGCCTCATTTCTCTCTAAATCATCTGCTCTATTCTCGTCTCTGGCCGCCCTACTTCCTGCAAGCACTCCTAGCTAATTGTACTATCATTTGTCAAATTTGAATTATTCAAGCATTATTGAATGCACAGTTATAAGGTCAAGAGGATTTTCCAATCTGTCTGGTTGTGCCACTTTCTGTCGGTTTCTCCTTCACTGCAAAGGCTGCTGTACTTGTCAGGCTAAATTTCCTTTTCTCTCTGCAGTGTATTATCTGCTGTTTCAGTATGAGTTACAGGAAGACACAGGTAGTTCATGCGGCAAATGCACAGATGAAATTATAAAACAGGCTTATTTTGATGGTTTAGAAAATCACATGTAGTGGCAGCTTTAGCAGCAGTGTCTTGAGAATCTCAGTGATGTACAACTGTGGCTCATTTCCTGTCCTGATGTGGTTTAAGGGGTACACCATGTTTTAACAGAGACATCTAATTCAGTTACTCAGTAACAGTTGCCAAGGCTCTGATCAGCTTTTGACTTGCCCTTTATTACCTTCCTTTTCCTTGCTGCTCCCTGCTCTTCTTTCTCTTAATCATCATTATTTGATTCTGTAGTAAACTATTGAAAAAGCTAGTTTGTCAAGTTAATTTAAAATATCTCAAGCTAACCTTTTGAAGAAGTTGTTAATACTTATAATTCTATTTGAAAAGTAATAATGTCTACTTCAATAATTATGATAAAGAAAAATACACAATTTAAAAAGTTTCACCAAAATGAATCAGACATCCCTACACGTTTAATATGAACTGATTCACTAAAATGAATCAGAATGTTTCCAGCTACAAAATAGTTTAACTCTTTCCCGACCCGTGTTTTTTAAAGTTGCCAGCCAACGCCATATATATATATTTTTTTATCATTTTCATAATTAAAAAAAATAATTCTGGCTTCATTGATTCTTTTCAAATCAACACTTGCATGTGTGTAAGTTTAATAATAATAATAAAAAAGTAACATTTTGAACAAAAAGCTGTGAAAATCAATTTTTTTTATCAAAGACTATGTCCGGATCGGATTCAGAACAACGATCAGAACACAGATGGAGTAGATCGAGTCCATCAACACCCCCAAAGCTCACAGTCCTGAGTCAACATTTCATTTGGTACCGTTTAACAGTTTTGATTTATATGCTGCTTAATGTTTCATGATCGCCTTATTTTTATATGCACGTAAGCAATGCTTCTATCGCTTGTTTCTGCTTCTTCTTCGCCTGTGTTTTGACCCAGAGATTCGGTTCTCTTTAAGAAAATGCGTAATAGCGCCCCGTACCGTATAACAGTAAAAACATGGATTGCCGGAAAATTCCATCAATGGCAGGGAAGGGTTGTGTCATACAGTAAATGATGGAAAATTCTGTCAATGATGGGAAAAGAGTTAATAAGAACAGATTCAGAATGAATGAGAACATTCCTACGCTTTAGAATGAACCGATTCACAAGAATGAATCTGCCAAAACAGGACTCGTTGGTCAGGGCTCGTTGGTCAACAATTTAGTTAGTTTTTTGGAGAGGTGCCTGCAATTAAATTAATATAATTTAGGAAGGACCCAAAGGGGCACAAAAATCCCCTCAGTCTTTAAAAACTGTAAACCACCAGTCATTGACTACGCAAGCAGCCTATTATTTTAATGAAGATTATATTTATTTATATATATATTGGCAAAACAAAATTCTGGTAGCATACAAGGTCAGGCATTTTCAATTGAACATTGGCCTCATAAAAACCCTTTGAAATGACTCCCTTGAAACACTGTGCAATAATAGTTATGAATATGATAACGATTATGCTGTGGTCGTCAGCTTAAGTCAAGTGAGGTTACTGAAGAGTCCCAGTCCACGGAAGTGTGTTTGTAAGGGTTTCACACGCACCACAGGTTAACACAATTCTGTTATTCACCTCCGCACAGCGTACTTCCGATGACACACACGTGTCGTGCAAATCCCCATTCAGAGAGTGACCTTGGCAGTCCAGACAGAAACGCACACATATCAGCCATCTCATCGACGTCAGTGCCACCCTTATGCTGAAAAGAAGAAGAGAGTTAGTGAATAGCTGTTGGTTATATTCTATTGAATGATTCAAAAAGTGCCTATAGTTTTTGCATGAAAATGTGTTTCCCAACTCATTTGACATAAAACTATGAATCAAAGTAGCACCAAAACTGCTTATTGAACAAAAAGCGATTGAGTTTGAGAAGAATCAAGTCAAAATTTTACATATTTGAAACAGCACTACAAAAAAAGTATAAAACATTCAAATACTGACCTGTATGGACAGCTTGTGCTCTGATTGTTTGTATTGTAATGGCACGTCTGTCTGCACGAGTCTGTGTATGAACACTATGTGCTTGAAAGAGAGTTTACGTTTCACTAACAGTTTTTGTCTGTCTAGTCCACATGTGTAGAAGCCATTATGTGTGAGTGCAGGAGTCTTAGACGTACGGTAAATGATATTGTCTGGTCTGAGTGCTTTCATAAACTAGATTTTGAGTCATCCCTAACGTCTGCTGAGTCTCCTCCGTTGGCACACACATGCTTCTCAACATCTGAGAGTGCCGGCTGGGCTTCAGCAGTGTCTATCTTCCTACAATAGAGGACATCGAGTTCAAATGAAGGATTTTATCTATTCAGATAAAACACTTAATAAGAAGATTCAGTTGCAATACTGTGTACAAATCGATTAATGTTTGGTTTTTAGGTTCATGCTGAGCTGTTGTTTGGATTAGTGATGTTTCTAAAGAACTGCAGTGAAGATATTCAGGCCAGGCTGATAGATTATTTGACTTCCGTCTATTATACAATCCAATGAACAATGACGAGAATTATGTGCTTGAAGAAATAGTCAAACAGCCCTCTCAAAATAAAAAGTTTTTTGGAAGAAGTAAATTTGCACAAAACCAACTTGATTGCATCATTCTGATTGGCTTTTGACAATTCATCTGAGCACTAAAAAAGTTTGGGGCATGTAAGATTTTTTTAAGTCACTTTTGCTTACCATGGTTGCATTTATTTGATCAAAATACAGTAAAAAAAATATTAGTATAATTCAAAATAACTGTTTTCTATTTGATGACATTTAAAATGTCATTTATTCCTGTGATGGCAAAGTTGAATTACTTACAGTCTTCGGTGTCACATTATACTTCAGAAATCATTCTAATATGATGATTTGCTGCTCAAGAAACATTTCTTATTATTATCAATGCTGACAGTTGTGCTGCTTAATATTTTTTTTATACACTTTTTTTCTAGGATTCTTTGATGAATGGAAAGTTCAATTAGAAATAAAAATCTATAAATATCTGTATAATTTCCTTTACTGTCACTTTTGATTAGTTTAATCAATGCATGCTTGCTGAATGAAAATAAAAAAATCTTACTGACCCAAGCTTCTGAACTGAAGTGCAGTGTGTACAATGAATAAAAGTTTTCGCTCAGAAATTGTTAGTAAATTACACACACACACGCACGCACGCACGCATGCACGCACACACACACACTTAAAATCATTGTCACCCCATCCTCCCAAGTTCAGGCTCATTAAAGCTGAGTGAGACTCAACTGAAGGTTCATTTTGCCTCATCACCATGCAGTGCTGTAAATTCACAACTTTGCAGACACTGTTGTTTCCCATCACGACTTAGTTGGTCAGACCACCAGCATTTCTGGACCTACCACCCACTGCATGGCCCCTCCTTTTCTTTCACTGCCATAACGAGGGAAACTTTTTTTTGTTCCACATTCGCCCCAATGCCACTTTTCTTACCTTCTGTTTCTTTATTTAAAGTAAAATCTTCTCTGAGGTGTGTCTCCACATCCCACTTTGTCTGCCTTCAGTCCCGGCCAGCCACCTATAAACTGTACTGTTAAAGACAAAGAATAAGACACACTTCATCATAGAGTGCTCGACAAGTGCAAATGACCTGAGCGGAGAGAGATGTGGAAAAAAACACACTGAGTGGGGTTTATTTTGCCTTAATATCTGAGGGGAAAAAAACAGAAAGACCGACGGGGAGCAGCTGGGATGTGCACTGCAGTTAAGCAAAATGAAGAAGACAGACTGACTAATGGAAACCCTCCGACACTAAATGTGCCATTAGATGCTTATGTGGCTGTAGGTCTCTCTGTTATAACAGCCAATTCTATGTGAATTAAGATATTTTGAAGCATGGATTTCACAAACAGCTGCAAAAACTATACTAAAAATAGAATAATAGAAACTATTTTGCTTTTGATGATCTAATTGGTTGGAGAGACTCAAAAATAACACACACACATGGTTTCACTATCTTTGTGGGGACTCTCCATAGCCGTAATGATTTTATACTGTCCTATCCCCTAACCCAACACCAACACCTACACATCACAGAAAACTTTCTGCATTTTTCAAAAGACCATTGTTTAGTTTGTTTATTAATCAATTTCCCTCATGGCTGGCTGGCTGGTCCCCACAATGTAGGTGATCTCAGGTATACTATCCTTGTTGGGATATTTGGTCCCCACAATATAATATAAACATGAACACACACACACACACACACACACACACACACACACACACACACACACACACACACACACACACACACACACACACACACACACACACACACACACACACACACACACACACACACACACACACACACACTTCCCTCTTTGACCTCAGTCTATGAACCTTTGAGTATTCTTTCACAATAAAGATAAACAAAGCATATAGTTCTTCGTGTATTTTCTATCTGGAAAAGTTCATTTTGTACCCAACTAGAAAATAAATAAATAAATAAAACAAGAACAACCAATGTTTCAGAGGTGACTCAGTTCACTGCACTTTTTGACAGTTCACATCTGTTTAACAAAAAGGACACATCGAAGGATGTCAATCCTCGGAATGCCTGTGGTAGTCCATTTGCGACAAATGAATCATCCATATGTATGATCACAGCTGCAGACATTTTAGCATTTTCTTTTAACATACTGTGCTGAGGCTGCTTTGTGTCTGACAGTGAGAGGAGGACCCCTGAGTCTCTGCGGTGTCTCTGCACTGTCTTTCTCTGACAAATGGGCTTCCTCTAGACACTCTCTCATGCACACAGCAGACAGTAATGAGTATTATGCTCATGTACTCCAACACACAACCACACATACACACTCACAAGTCAAAGCCAGTCATGAGGAAGCATGGAAAAACACTTAATACACAGACATAACACACATGAATAACATGTGATAAGTTACAACTTGTCTGTTAGCTGTGCTGGGTATACAGTTGTGGTCAGAATTATTAGCACCCCTGGTAAATATGATCAAAAATAGCTGTAAAAAATAAATCTGCATTGTTTATCCTTTTGATCTTTCATTAAATTTTTTTTTAAAAAATCTAACCTTTCATTGAAGTAAAATAATTGAAAGTGTGTGTGTGTGTGTGTGTGTGTGTGTGTGTGTGGGGGGGGGGGGGGTCACATTATGAAATAAATGTTTTTCTTCAAAACATGTTGGCCAGAATTATTGGCACCCCTAGAATTTAAAATATCTCTGAAGTATATTCCCATTAATATTTACCTTTTTTTTTAGCACACCAGGGTGACTAGGAACATGAAATTGTCAAGCTACGATTTCTTGTTTCACAGGAGTTTAAATATGAGGAAACACAAATGCCCAATTCCCATCCATCACAATGAGTAAAACCAAAGAATATAGTTCTGATGTGCATCAAAAGATTGTTGAGCATTACAAAATAGAAAGTGGCTGTAAGAAAATAGCTAAAGAATTGAAAATCCCCATTTTGACCATCAGGGCAATAAGAAGTTCCAATCAACTAAAGATGTTACGAATCTGCCAGGAAGAGGACGTGTGTCTATAATATTGTCTTAATGCATGGTAAGGAGGAAAGATTGAGTGGCCAAAGACTCTCCAAGGATCACAGATGGAGAATTGAAGAGATTAGTTAAGTCTTGGGGGTCAGAAAGCCTATACCTATACCTAAACAAAAACCAAACAACCCCTACATCACCACATGTTGTTTAGGAGGGTTTCAAGAAAAATTCTCCTCGCTCGTCCAAAAACAACTCCAGCATATTCAGTTGTCAGACATGACTGGAACTTCAAAAGGGACTGGATTCAATAGTCAGATGAAACTTAAAAAAAAAACACCAGATGTGTTTGGTGCAAACAGGGATAACAAGTACCCCATACCCACGGTTAAATATAACCCCGAATCTTTAATGTTGTGGGCCTATTTCTTTTGCTGGAGGTACTGGACTTCTTGTTCAGATACATGGTATCATGGATTCTAGCAAAAACCAACAGATAAAAAATCAAAACCTGACGGCCTCTGCTAGAAATCTTAAAATGGGCCGTGGTTGGATCGTTGTCCCGATCGTCCATCAGGACAACGATCCAAAACAAAATCCGCACAAAAATGTGTTACGGAGTACAAAATGAAGCTTCTGCCATGACCGTCCCAGTGCCCTGACCTGATGAGTTGAGTGAACTGAAGAGAAGAAGCACCAACAAACTTGTGAATCTGAAGGATCAGGAGAGATTCTGTATGGAGGAATGGTCTCTGATATCTTGTCAGTTGTTCTCCAAACTCATCAGGCATTATAGGAGAAAACGCAGAGCTGTTATCTTGGCAAAAGGAGATTGCAAAAAGTATTTAATAAAAGGGTGCCAATATTTGTGGCCAACGTGTTTTGGAGAAAAACATTTATTTCATAATGTGATTTCCCCCCCGCTTTCAAATCTTTTACTTCAATGAAAGGTTAGATTTTTGCAATTTTTTTGAATGAAAGATCAAAAGGATAAACAATGCAGATTTATTTTTTCCAGCCATTTTTGATCATATTTACCAGGGGTGCCATTAATTCTGACCACCACTGTAAGTCTTTCGATCATCAAAGTCATTTTTTTTGTGTGAATGAATGTAGACATTTAAAAAACATTGTCAAGATTTATCACGTACCCATAACTACCATCACTACTATAGTAAAGAAAAACTATTTTGCTTGTGATTTAGTTTTAGTCAACTGAATTGAATATTCACTTCCATTACCCTGGAAACAATTTAGATTTAGATGATTAAAAAGCAAGCAAATGGTTGATTGTTGTTTCATAAATGTATATTCATCAAATGGTATATCATTGGCTTTGTGCAATAACAACAAATAATCGACAAATAGGAATTATAATTAAGATTAAAAAGGAATCATGTGAACTATAGACCTACTTGACATACTACATTTATAAACATGGACTCACAGACAAGCAGACAAGTAAAAAATTGTCAAAAAAATTAGCATTGTACATGAGTATATGAGTATACATGTCACACAATCTTGGTATTAGCATAGTAGCATGTCTAAAACGCATACAATGACAATTTTTTTAAATTCGTAACTATTGGCGAATTGGTGGCGAATTTGTTAGATCTCATTTGTATGTTTTCGTATGATCTGCTTACGCCCCACTAAGGGTTAGGTTTAAGGATGAACCTTCAATCTAAGCTTTTTTTCTAAAAAGCAAACGTTTTTGCTTTTAAGAAAATCATGCGAATTCATTTGAAATCACCAACATAAACAGTTATGTTTTCTCGTGAGACCGGTTGGTTTGACGTCAGTATACCCACATACAACTTCTGAAGAATGATACCTGAAACTCATAATAAGCGTTTACCTCACACACAAAACAGTCAGAGTGACACAGGGCACACAGACAGATAGTGAAATGATATTTATATAGCGTATTATACATTAGATAGTAAGTTATATAATTATATTACATATATATTATTTAGTATCTATTAGTATATATTTATATTCGTGTATTTTTCATGCTGCCTTTATATTAGTGCTCACTTTTATTCCTTTCTCTTCACTCCATCCTTAAAGCCCCTCTTGTTTATGACACCCCTCATGTTCCTCTCACTCTATCTCATTTTTAACCCACAACCCTCCAAAATTAAATCTTCTTGCTCCGTCCCATTTCTCTCAGTCTCTGTCTCTCCGAAGCCGGAGCAGTAAAAGCTGGCTAGACGATCAGCTCCTGAGGGCTGAAGCAAACGACAAGGGTGTCTGAACACAGACCATCACTCAAATACGAGTCTCACAAATCAAGCAGGCTGTTTCATGTGTGGGTGAGTCTCAAGATGTGTAGCATCTTATCCATCATTCCCATTTACAAAGAGAAGCAAAAAAAAGTTTGTAGTATGTCCAGAAGTATGTGTATAAGATCATGTGTGAATGTTAAGCCCATTGGCACAACATGCTGTCTCTGATCATATCTTAATGTGAGTCATACAGATAACCTTTGACCGATCCTCACGAAAGTGCTTGATACATATCATGATTTTTGAGCACGAAATGCCTTTAAGGGAAAAATCTGCAATCATTTATCTACTCACCCTCATTTTGTTATGATAGCTTTGTGTGACAAACAAATTACAGTCATTATGAGAAAATCATTCTTTTAAGTCATATATTTTCAATGTATCGGTTGATCTGGTTCACAAAACAAGCCTGGACAATTAGGGGAAAATAACTAAAATTAATATTAAAAAAAATAATTTCTTTTAGTTTATTATATAGAAGGAATGGTATATAATGCATGAGTTGTATGGGCCACTTTTATGACGCTTTCGTAACATTTATTGAAGCTTGAAAGCTTTAGTCCCCATTCATATAATGAAAGTGTGCAGCATATCACTACATGAGGGTAAATAAATGATAACAGGATTGTCATTTTTGGGTGAACTATATATAAATTTGTGGTTAAAAACAGAAACAGAAAATTATTCTATGCTTTATGTTTTTGGGTAGAAAAGAATGGAATTAATAGAAATAAAATACTTTTATTAAGCAAGGATGCATTAAATTGCTCAAAAGTGACAGTAAACATTTATAATGTTATAAATCCTTTCTATTTGAAATAAAGGCTGTTCTTTTGAACTTTATATCCATCAAAGAATCCTGAAGAAAAAATGAATCACAATTTCCTCAAAAAAAAAAAAAAAAAAAAAACATCAAGCAACTGTTTTCAGCATTAATAATGATAAGAAATGTTTCCAGAGGAACAGCTCAGCATATTATAATGATTTCTGAAAGGATCATGTGACACTGAAGACTGGAGTAATGATGCAGAAAATTCAGCTGTTTTAAAATATATTGAAATAGCAGTTATTTTAAATTGTATTAATATTTCACATTGCTGTTTCATGCAGCCTTAGTGATCAAAAGAGACTTTTCTCAAAAACCTAAAAGATCATACAGGCTATTATTCTTCTCTTCTGAAGGCATCTCAGTCAAGTAGCATCTGCTCGTTTGTGAATGTGTCTGATTGAGGAGCTAATCATCACAAACAGCTCATCCATTTATCTCCCATGGCTATGAGAGCAATAAAGGGAACGGCGTGACTATAAAAGAAGTTTCCGCTCGTGCCTGCATGCATGAATATACTGTTCAAGAGGTCATTAAGAAAAGGTAAACAAGTTTGTAAACAAGAGTAGTGGAGATTACTGGCAAGTGTGTTTGATTATACTTCTTGTTTATTCTGACTTAATACTAAACATAATTTCCACTGAGCAATTTGAAATCTTTTTTGGAATTTCCCAGTTATGAGTCTCTTAAGGGATAAGTTCGTAATTCCCATGCAGAAGAGCATTTGTTCCACAATTTTTCTAGGGAAATCCGTATCATACACCATTCCGTCACGTGTTGCGGCAAAATCTCATATTAAAAGCAAACAGGATAATCCCAGTGTTTAACATGTCAATCTCTCCTTCCCATAATACATGCAATTATGCATGCAAGTGCAACATGACAAATGAAACATAGATTATGAATGTTGTTCCTTTTAATATGTGCATAACAATTAGGCACACTTTTAAAGGACTAGTTCACCCAAATCTGAAAGTTCTGTCATCATTTACTCATTCTCATGTCATTCTGAACCTTAATTTCTTCTGTGGAACACAAAAGAAGATATTTTGAAGACTGTGCTGGTCTCTTTTTTTTTTGCAGATACAATGAACAGGGACTGGAACTATCCAAATAAAGAAAAATAATTTTAAAAAAGGACCTTCCAAAGGACCCCGTTCTTAAAACATTTTCATATATTTTCATGCATAAAGATGTAAGGATGCATACTCTGAAAAATAAAATATTATAAATATAATATGGAATATATATAAAAACAATTCTCACCCCTTTTAGTAAGATAATTTAATTTAAGTAGTCAAGTAGTCAAACTTGACGAAAAACATGTCTGTCATATGACAAATTGTATTTATTCTCTTTATTTTCAGAACTAAGTTGAACAAAACAATGATAATGTCAAATTCTATACATTTAAACATTTTATTTTGTGGAAGTGGCTATTTGCACTAAGTTCAAACTAACTAAGTGTAAATAGTATGTTAGAAGCTAGTTGTACTAAGTGTAAGTAGTTGTTATTTATACTTAGTGCAAATAGTGGCAGATAATATTTGCACTTCAGTGTATTGTAATAAAACAGTATGCGATAACATATTGAGTGTAAACGATTATATTGAATTTCTATTTTGGATTTGAACACGGATCGATCGTATCAAAAGTTACCACCACCAGCCTTATTCTCCAGACCACTGCTTCTGTTATTAGCCGGGTTTTTTGTGATTTTGTCTGGCCCAACCAGACATTGGTGGGCGGAGTTAGTGTAAATAGCCTTTGCCAACAAGGCGGCTATTTGCAGGCTATAGACAATCCGTTTATTTTATTTTTACACAGCTGATATTGTGCTATATTCCAGGTCCCCTGAACCGAAGTAATATGTTAGCTTTGTGTGAGGAATAGTCTTTGATGATACTTTTATGGTGCTTGTACATCTTTTTTAAAGCTAGAAGGCAGGCTCCATTTATTGCAATTGCATGAAAAAAAAGAGCGACTAGCACATTCTTCAGATTTTCTCCTTTGCATTTTAAGAAAGTCATACAGGTTTGGAATGAGTAAGCGATGACATAATTTTCCATTTTCCATTTAAATGCTTTCTCAAAAACACAAAAGGTAAAACAAATAAATAAACATCCTAACACTACAAAGTTTGCCACACTTTGGGGCAGATGCTATTACCCCAATCCATCTTACGCTTCAGCTCTGTTCAGGTATGTGAGTGCAGTACTACCCCGCTGAGCTCCCAGGACACAATACTGTACAAGCCTGGGGCACATTCCTCAATGTGTGTGTGTGTGTGTGTGTGTGTTTTGTGGTCCATTGTGATTCAGCCACCAACACGAGCGCCCCCACCTATCCCACTTTTCTCTCCTCAAATCCTCAGCCCGCTGCAGTGTGTTGACATGCAGACAAATGCAAATAGAGTAAACATGTTTGAGTGTTTACATCTCAATGAGAAAAAACAAACTCTCATCCTTTGTCAGAACAGAGGGGTGAAAAAGAAGCAGGCGAAAGAATTTCCAATAGCTTTTGAGATGCTACCGGTCCTGTGAGTGAGATAAACAGGACGGAAGAATAGAGTTATCAGTGGATCTTAGCATTCACATAGGAAGTTTTGTGGGAAAGGTAATGACAAGTAGCATGACAAAATGTTTGTTCTGACAGTGATCCCTAATCAAGAACAAAAACAACAAAAACAACAGCATCTGCAGCTCTATACACACAGTACCTCTGATGAGCTTAAAACTATTGTGAATGAAATTATATGCTAAGGTAAAATGTGAAAAACGATTGGTATAATATTTAAAACTTTTTTATAGATATTTTCAGATAAAATAAAGATAACTAAAATATAGTTAGCTGAAGTAGCTAAATATGGACGGGCACATTATAGATGTTTAAGACACCTCATAGACACAGTTTAAGATCAATGAACTGAATTCTTTCACATTTCAAAGTGCTGTTGGATACTTTAAACAAGCATGTTAAAATGAACCAATGCCATTAATGTACTTATGGCCTATTCCTCAATACTTGATTGTATCTTTTGTGAACAGATTGGACCCCCTCAGAGAGGTCAGCCTATCAGACGGAGAGGAGCCCTCTCTGTGGATCCCAATGAAAAGGTTTGAGATCCTTTGAGCATATTGACAGGCCTCTGCTGGGCAGCAAAGTTAGCTATTGTAGCAGCTACGTTCAGATTCTTCTAGAAAATCCCTTCTTACAAGAAATCATAATTACAATGTTCATTGTCATTATAGTTATACTTGCTGGACAATTTTATTTTTCTCCCTCGCTCTCATTTTCACTTCCCGACAAAGATAGGCAGATTTTTAGTGCTAATGCAACATAATGAAGAGCGAAGAAAGCTCATTAGGTGTGTAATTGAAGTTATTAGTGTATTTTATCATTCTCATGATGTGGCTACAGAGAATGATGTGAAATAGTTGGGTTGGCTAATGTTTCTTTATCAATAATACTAAACATGCACACAAACTAAGTTGTACTGTCAGCATTCACAGCTTATGATCAATACAAATTTGTTTCTATCGTGATTCTCTAATTGAACCTTTAATCCCCAACTCAGATAGTAAATCCGATCATTCCGACATGATTTCAACACACCAATAGAACAGAATTAAAATGAAATTTAAACTGATAGTTTACCCTAAAAAGTTTACAAATTGTAATTCATAAACTATATGAATTTAAATACATAAACTACCATTCAAAAGTTTGGGTTCAGTACGATTTTTTAATATATTTGAATATAGTCATTATAATCCCTTATGCTAATTGAAGCTGCATTAAAATACAGTAAAAAACTGTAATATTGTGAAATATTATTACAATTTAAAATAACTGTTTTCTATTTTAATATATTTTAAAATGTAATTTATTTCTGTGATGGTAAAGCTGAATTTTCAGCATCATTACTTCAGTCTTCAGTGTCACATGAACCTTCAGAAATAAGCTGATTTGCTGCTCAAGAAACATTTATTGTTGTTATTATGTAACATTATAAATGTCGTTACCGTCACTTTCGATCTATTTAATGCATTTCCCACCTCACACTACACTAACTAGGTGACAATTAGATGAAAGACCAGATTGGACATGTCCTCAACAACATGTTAATAATTTAACATTGTGCTCTGTCCTCACCTCTGACAAGTGTATTGACACTTCCTGTTGTGCAGCACCTGGGCCTTTTGTTATCAGACAACATACTAATAGTTAACACAGGCTTATTATCGTTGACAGTCAGTGGAGAACTGGTGCTAGCATTAGCATTATAGACAAGACACTATCAGTAAACACCGCTACAAGAGTGGGAACTTTTTCACAGATGTGATAGGAAGCTTCTGTAAATCTGGTCAAATTAACATGTCTGCTTGAACTTTGAGGGAATAAAATCAAGAAAATGTAAACACTAATGTAGGTTTAAAAAAAAAAAAAAACAGTCATCTCATACAGAGACATCTTTCAAAACATTTAAAATTCTCACCGACCTCAAACTTAATATTCTCTCAAAATTGTCAAATTCTCTTATAATATTATAACAATATATATTGTCGATGTGAATTCATACCTTCAATATAATTCGAAATATAATCGGTCTCTTCTCCCCTCCACTGTATCTCATCCTTCTTTCTCAGAGCCTTTCTCGTGACACCTAGGTAAAGGCCAAAATATCATTGTAGTGCTTAATGTTGACAGAAAAAAACATACATTAATAGTTGCAGTTTCCTCTCATGCTCATTAAACACACACCAGAGGCCTTAAAAGACATCCACTCATTTAGGTGGCTCTGATGTGGTGAACAAAGCTGTGAAAGTTCTGTGAAAGGTGTGTATTTGAGCATTAGAGTGTTAACGTTCCATGGCTTGCGATGGCCTGTCGAATGTTGGCTAATCAACACTATCAGTTTCATATTTCAGCAAAGGCCTACTGTCATCATTCCTCTTATCATATTCATACCAGCTCATAATCACGCAGGGCCCACCGCCAGCATACCTGCACAGACTAACACATGAGCGTGGACGAAAGATGGACGGGGGGGGGGGGATTTTGAGAAAGTTATCAGATGCAAAACAGGCTATAGAAGATGTGAATTCTGTCATCATTTCCTCACCCTCATGTCCTTCAAAACCTGTATGACTTATTTTCTTTTGTGCAAGTCAAAATGAGATATTTATAGCAGATGCTGGGAAAGTGAATGGAGACCATAGCTGTCAAGCTAGATTTTCAAGGCAAGATTAGTGAATAACAAAAATTCCTCAATCAAAACTATTGTATGACTTCGTAGAAAATAGTATATGCAGTTTAAACTACTTTTATGATGTTTATAAGGTGCTTTTGTGTCACTTTAGGAGCTTGACACCACTTTTGATTAAATGTCAAAGAACGTCATGAATGTTCTTCAAAGAAAAAATGTCACACAGGCTTGGAACAGAGTAAAAAAAAAAAAAATCATACTAAAATAACAAATTCTTAATATTTTAATTAGAGTTAATTTTTTATATTTCCAGTTTTCATTTCAATTTCAGTTTAGGTTTTAAGTGATTTTGTTATGTAATTTTTTTTTTTTCTGTTTTAGTAATATTAGCTCTGTTTTAGTAATTCAACTTTAAGTATTTTGCCAAGGCAACATTTCTAATTATCATTTAAGTTTTTCATCTAATATTTATACTTTATTTGAATTGAGCTTTCTTTCAATTACTGAAAAGATTTTTTACTAGTAGTTTTAGTCAATAACAACAGGTTTGTGTTGTTACATGAGGGTGAGTAAATGATGAAATACATTTCATTTGTAGGCAACCTATTCCTTTAAATTTGTTTTTCTCTTTTAACAATACACACACAAACAATCAAGAAGATTTAGTAGGAGAGAGACACAAATATTCATTATGAGATGCAGATGAGCTTAATATTTGATGATCTTCTGAACCTGATGAGACAAAAACATCAAAACACTTCAGCACAATGACATTAAACACGAACGCTGCAAGATCAAACATTAGGAAGACTTCACAGAGAAAAGCACTTAGGCAGTGTGTTAATTACTCTCATACTGTCTGACATTAACCTTTCATGAGCATAGAACTCATACACTTGCACACACCAGCAATGATAATTGTCTGTATGTACATGTAATTAGAGTAGGGTTAGCATTCTGTTTGTGTAGGGTGTTGGGGGCAGGGTCAATGGCTTCTTTGAGATGTCAGCATCCCCCAATGACACACACTACCCCCGACTACTGCTGAGGGACCAAGACAAGTCAGAACATGCTGAAGACACCAAAGCACACCCACACACTCTGTGATGCACTTACTGTATGCACGCTTGCCATCAAAACAACAAGCGATGTAGAGTTCCTACATCAAATTAATAATTCTATGGAACACAATGTACGTTTTTTTTTTTTTGTCTTTGCAATGAGGTCCAATGTTGTTTTGGACCCTGTGGACTTTCATTGTGTGGACGAAAACAGTCCTTTAAAATATCTTCTTTTGTATTCCACAGAAGAAAGAGTCTGTTAGACAATTTTAGAATGGGTGAATAGGGGTGAATAAATGATGACAGAATGTTCATTTTGGGTGAAGTACTCCTGATGTTTGTCATCAATTGAACATATTGGAGAGTGCACTAAATAGAGCTGTTCATCTGTCCTGACATCAAACTTGGAAGGATAATTCACTTTGGGTTCCCTCAGGAATCTCTATTGTTTTATTGGTGGTAGTCCTTAAGCAACAAAACTTAGATTTGAGGTATGACGGTCACTGTGTGCTAATTATGTTGTAGAACAAAATGTGAAAGTCTGTTAAAAGTAGTGTTAGCTACAGACCTTATTGTACTCATAAATCGAAACCCACTATTCCAAAAAATCAGTCTAAATTCCAGAGGGAACCCCGGGCTCAGAAGTGCTAATACTCCTACAGGTTGCAGGACTGCAAGCTGAACAGGACCATTAAATATAGAGAGATAAATGGTCTCTGTTCTCTTGCTCTTGAGCTTCTGGATGAAGACAAAAAAAAAAAAAAAAAAAAAACACTCCCCTGACTAAAGCAATCACAGATCTTTTGGCTGTACACTGAGTCTCATAACTGCATGTCCTGTAAACACATGGTTGAATATGTCAAACATTTTGACTTGTGATGTTTAATGGCCAATCTATACAGCAAGCTAGCACAATAAGCTCTGATTCATCATAGAAATATGCCGTTTTGCCGAACACACAGATTTAGGAAAATACAGATGGTGAGAACATAAAAAAAAGCAATAGCCTACAATACAATAATACAATAAACACTATTATGCATACATTTTTACGAGAAATAAAATATGAAAATGACAACTTGTTATTATTTCCATGAGCGCATGCAGACAGAAAAATAGCCTACTATCGAGGTATGAGCTCTGTCTGTTACTGAAAGAGGACATTCGTGCATCTGTTTTTCGAACCCTTTTAGAAACCAACCAAAGCTTGATCAGCATATTCAATGCAGACATGTTTTATTAATTTACTTTATTCATATATATACACACTTTTTTTTACTGTGAATGTATATGCACTTATTACGTATATATATATATTACTCAGACAGACACACAGAGAGAGAGAGAGAGAGAGAGAGAGAGAGAGAGAGAGAGAGAGAGAGAGAGAGA
The DNA here is from genome assembly GCA_026230005.1 of Gila orcuttii. Taxonomy (NCBI): domain Eukaryota; kingdom Metazoa; phylum Chordata; class Actinopteri; order Cypriniformes; family Leuciscidae; genus Gila; species Gila orcuttii. Next base: position 32,803,936 of record JAPDVR010000012.1, on the reverse strand, counting down.
GAGAGAGAGAGAGTGTCATTTATTTACTTACAGGTCCTGGGGCGAGTCTATGGGGATGCTGATCAATAGCTTATTCTCATCGGCTAGGCTAAAGAAAAACAACACACACTTTGCAAGTGACACGCTAAGCGCTTAGAGATCATTGAGACAAGATAACATTCTCATTACACGCGTTTGAAGTCACATTTACAACTGAGCGATATCAGCAATCACAGGACTAAACCCCATTCAAAACCTCCAGGTTTAATCATATCTACAGGCTATGTTGCTAGTTTTGTAAAACAACATCTAATTTTCCTCCTCAGCAGCGTTTTTTAGGGCAGGTTTTGCCAGCAGGTTTAATCATATCTACGGGGTATATGGCTAGTTTCGTAAAAAAATATCTAATTTTCCTCCTCAGCAGCGTCTTTTAGGGGAGGTTTTAGCAGAAGCGACTTTCAGTGGTATTCTTTCTCTTTTTTTCCGTTATACAGCTCGCGCATACACGTGAAGGAGTGGGCGGGGCGAGGGAATGTGACCGTTGTCTGCAGTAGCCAATCAGAGCCGAGTGCATCTGTGGCTGTATAAATAAACCCAAGCTCCGGTCTCGGCTCAGTGAACCAAGTTACTGTCTTGGTGTGATCAGCTAGTAGGAGTTTGGCTTTATCGTTGAAAGACAACATTTGCTTGTATGCCGCCGACTAACTTCGATTCTGACATTACTTTTACGGTGTCTGTGGATTTTTCGTCGTAGTTTGCCATCGTATGCTTTGGATAGTGTCTCTGTATTGTCAAAATGCGTCTCATCCAGAACATGTCCACCATCGCGGAGTACCCGAGCGCCGAATGCCCGTCCAACCGGGTCATAAAGATCGCAGTGATCGGCGGAAGTGGGGTCGGCAAAACCGGTATGTTTGTGGAACAGTTTTACAGAATTTTAAAGCTCATAATATTGCCTATAATAATGTAATATTAGACAAACTAATTTATTGTAGATTCGTGTCTTATATGATGTCCATTTCTTGCCTTTTCCCGTGCAGCGCTGGTGGTTCGTTTCCTTACTAAGCGGTTCATTGGTGACTATGAGAGAAACGTGGGTAAGTTTTTCATCTTTCTATGGCAACTCATTTAGTAAACACCGTTTAAACTCATTAGTGATATTGTCAACTGTATTAATCTGCATTTTTTGTATCACAGGCAACCTGTACTCAAGAGAAGTGCAGATAGACGGAGAACAACTGGCCATTCAAGTTCAAGACACACCTGGGGTTCAAGTAAGTATGTGCGATACAGGAACAGTCGTTCCTAATGCGATTGAATGCCACTTTTTCCCTTTTTACCGTTATGTGCTCTCGGGGTATCTTTCCCACGCTGCTTTTTCACGGGTGAGAAGTGTAGAATGAGCGCATACCTTCGCCTTTTGTCTTTTAGCGCTTCCTTTGTGTTTTTCCGGGTTTGTGTTTAACACTTGGGGTTAATTGGCCAGCGGGATACCTACTGTTGCACTCCTATATGGGGGCAGCACATTCGAAATCGAATCGGTTCTTTCGAACAGCTCTGTTTCAAAGAAACGATTCGCACGGGATCGCATTATTGACATCACTGCGTGTTGTATTTTCAGCTCAGCGTTTAAAATAATAGTGGTATTAGGTCCTCCTCCGTCCTCCCCACCCCCCCGTTTATTGTAATTTCATGTGTCCTACTTGCTTGTTGCAGCCATGATTCGACATACAAAGTCATTTAGAGCATACATTTGTTATTTGCATTTACAATAAACATTGCAAAAATTCAAAGGTTGAAATAAGATTTTGCATGTTTAAAAAAAGATATGCATTTAAACCAACAGTTTGATCGAGTTTTGAACATTATTATGAGCCGGTTCATGAAAAAGATTCGACTCCAAAGAATGATTCGCTGCAGCGCTGTGGGATATTTGTAGCAGTGGTTGGGAGGTTTTGTTGCTTCAGCGGGTTTAGGGATATGAATACGCACTTCAGAACAGTTACAGTAGACCAGCCCATCTAAATTATCCCTCTGTTTTTCAAAATTAGAGAATGGATTTTAATTCAATTACAGGGTACTTCTTTCAAGATGTCTTTAGTCAGAGATTTTAGTGCCAAGTTTGGCATGCAAGGCTCTTTTCCTAAACCAGGCAGTGGTCCAAACCCACAAAATGCCTTTTATTTTTGGACTAGGGTGTAAGACTCTGTAAGTTTAGGCGGTTAAATCTCACACGTTTGAGTAATGGCCAATAGCAAATTATACTTTTCCAGCTAAAGTTCTCAATCAGAATTGCTGTACATATTATCGTTCACACCTCATTAGTTTACGTTTTATTATTGAAGAAAATGGGTAAACTAACCAGACATGTTACATAACTGACAAATGTGCTTTATTTTTTTTCTTCAGGTGAACGCAAATGGATTGAGCTGCACTGACCAGATGTCTCGCTCCATTCAATGGGCGGACGCCGTAGTTATGGTGTATTCCGTAACCGACTGCCGAAGCTTTGATCTCATCAGCCAGCTCCACCAGCTTGTTATCCGCACCCATACGGATAGGTCCTTTCCAATCATCCTAGTGGCCAATAAAGCTGATCTTCTCCACGTGAGGCGTGTGGATGCTCAAGAAGGTCCCTTGCTGGCTTCAGCGTTGGGCTGCTCCTCCTACGAAGTGTCCGCCAGCGAGGACTACAGCCAGGTCCATGGTGCCTTCCATAGACTTTGTGTGGATCTGGCCAAGCAGCAGCCTCAGACCCCCATCAATGCAGCTTCATCTGGAACGGAGAAGAAAAAATCTCCCCTCATTCCCAGGCCCAAATCCCCCAACATGCAAGACCTGAAGAGGCGCTTCAAACAGGTGCTGTCGGCCAAGGTCCGGACCGTCACTTCAGTGTGAAGAGGGTTTGAATACCAGCAGGATAAAGGGCACGATTAAGAGAGAAAATGCTCTAAGGAGAGGAGATGATCTCTAGAGCAGCAATGCTGAATGTTTAGATCTCGCTCCTTAGACGTTCTTGAGATCCGTCGATTATCAGCAGACCGGTTCCAAACAGAGGCCCCTAAACTTGACCTCTGATTGCGTCATGGTCGCTGAAAAAACAAGCAGAGTCTGGTGAACGCTTCCATTTTCACATGACCATCCCAGTGCTGGTGGACACTTGTGTTGCTGTCACTTATATCCATGTGGACACAGCAGGATTCTGGGAGACGTGGTCGTAGCGCCTTAAAGAGGGACAGTGCAAAGACTGAACGACTGAATGGAACAGATGGAGACTCACAGAAACACTATTGACACTCTGCCTTACCTGAGAACCTTTAAGACACAATTCTTTTTGTAACAGAGATGGTGAAGGCTGCAAAACAGACTATTTTAAGAATTGCTTTTCTGAAAGGCATGGGAGAGAGGGAGTTTTTTTTTTTTTGTTCCTCCTTGTGGTCAAGGCTTTTACGGGCTGAATGCAGGCATTGTTAAAGGACAAGGCACTCAAGCTAAGCATATAAAGAAAGAGGGAGAGAGAGTGTGTGTATCTCTTACAGCCCTGCTCTTGTGTACAAGGCCAGAATGTTTCTCCTGGTTTTATGTAAAACTGTGCTTTGTGCCACTTTTTTTTTTATAGTGGAGTAGATTTTTTTTTTTCTGTTTAAATGCACTTTAAAAAAAGCCAAAGGGCTGAAGCTCAGAGTTATTTATTTATGTTATTTGATTGTGATTAGAAATAAAGAGTTGTTTTTAATAAGAATTGTTTCTGAATCAAGCACACTTTCAACTTAACCATATACACTCATTCATCCTGTTTAAACTGACTGGACACACAATGAAATTCCATACTAAATTAATTTAGCTGAATTTTCTTCAATAGAGCCTTGAAAGGTAAGGCCAGTTTACAAGGTCTGTATTATCAGTGTATGATATTACGCTTTAAAATGTAACAACCCTGTTCATATTATATACACTAGCATTTTTTAACAAAGTAATAATTAATTGACATACTTGATACACTAAATTGATCAAAAGTGACAGTAAAGATTTCTATTTAAAATAAATGCTGTTCTTTTGAACTTTCTATTCCTCAAAGAATCCTGAAAAAAAGGATGACTTTACACAAAATGATTATGCAGCACAACAGTTTTCAGATAAACGCAGTCTTGGTAAGTATAAGAGCCTTCTTAAAAATAGTTTATTTTAAAATTATGCTATACTAAATATTTTTAATGCTGAAGCTTTCTACATGGTAAAAGTGAACAAACTACCAAGACCCTAAATAAAATAAACATAAAAAAAAAAATCAAGCTATGTGTGTGTGAAGAGAATGGAAGGATAAAGTTGTAAAAAATGAAATTAGGAGGAACATAACTGATAACTTCAAGTGTTTTTAGCATCTTGGTAAGACACCTGCTAGGGTAATCGTTTTTGGCAAATGCAACACAAACTCAAATCTCCTGAGAGAAACGCATGTAGAAGCATGGAGGTTACAACGTCTACTTAGCTACACTTTGGGAAAAATTCCTTTTTAGAAACACACTTGTATATGTGGTTTATGGGGACTATAGGCGTAATGATTTTTATACTGTACAAACTAAATATTTTGTGCCCTTACATTAACCCTACTCCATCACATGAAACTTTTGCTATTTTTTTTTAATTTAATAAAAAACAACAACAACATAGCATGTCTATAAGTATGCCTCTTTGTAGACAACTAAAAGTGTTAAGTGTGAGAAAGTGAAGGAAGAAGAGAGAGAGCTGCTCTAATAGATGTCCCCACCCTTTTTGACCTGTGGCCTTTCCCCATCTGTCACTTCTCCAACAGCTCTTAAGTGAGTGAAGGATGAAGAGGGAAGATCCTGTTAGAATCAACACATGGCTGATTGTAAGAACTGAACTGCAGAATGTGTTGTATCTGGCACAGGCACAACAAAAATTTAGTGAAATGTGACAACACGCTGTACAGACTGTGAAAAAAACAAACAAAAAAAACATTTATGCACACAAACTGTACACACGAACAAAAGGCCAACCATTTAGACTTTATTTAAGGGAAATAAAATGTTTTTTTGGTCATACAACAAAATGTGAAAACATTGGAATGGGTTTTTTTTTTAATTAAACGGAACAGTAGTCTGTTCTGTATATGCATTAAACCTTTTTAAATGTGTAATTTTTTGATCGGATTCATCTGAAACTCATCTGACACACAAAAGGCAAACTATGTTGGATAAAATCTATTTAACCGCCAGAAGTGTGTGTGTGTTCAGTCCCTTCACACTCCAATGTCAGGTTTGAGCCTGTCAGTGTTGAAGAGTAAGTGAGGGACATCGGAAGGTCTCAGTAGCCTAGTAGACATTACGAATACCTGAGAAAAGACAAAAAAAAAAATAGATTAGACAGTTCTCTCACGCACACACACACAAACACACACACAAACACACACACACACACACACACACACACACACACACACACACACACACACACACACACACACACACACACACACACACACACAAACACACACACACACACACACACACACACACACACACACACACACACACACACACACAAAATTGATCAGGCATATTATACAAATACACTCAATCATACTAAAATGATCTATAGATTGATCACCTGCTATTTATGTGATGGTTCATATTGGTAGAAACATATTTTATACTGAACAGGACTATTTATTTAAACCCTGAATCATTCAAACCCCCAACTTTCAGAACAGCAAAATTTATTAAAATGACTCTAGTCTTGATTGCATGATTATTCAGAAATCATTCTAATAGGCTGATTTGGTGCTCAAGAAATATTTCTTATTATCATCAGTGTTGAAAACAGTTGTGCTGCTTAATATTTGTGTGGAAACCATAATACATTTTGTTTTTCAGGATTCTTTGATGCCTAAAAAAAGTAAAAAAAAAAAGAATTATTTGAATTATAAATGTTTTGTAATATTATAAATGCCTTTACGATCACTCAGTGCATCTCTGCTGAATAAAAGTATTCATTTGCTAAAAATAAATGTACTGACTTATATAATAAATAAATAAATAATAATAATCTGCAAAAGTGGACCAGACTAGACGCAACAATCAAAAGTCTGGCTCTGCAAGATTATTAGCTTACATGTTATTAACCAGGTCTTGAAGATGAATAGAGCAGCACATAACTGCACCTGCTGACGCATGTGCTGAGGTAAGTACATGCTTTGTATTCTATGGTGAAAGATGAAGATGATTTAGCTCGTCTGAGACCTTCATTTAGAAAATCGCTTCAAAAGGGCTTTACAGAATGCTCGGTCCTTGTCACTCCCCTGGGCATCTTGTTAAGTTAGTCAAGTTTGGTGCAACTTCATTTAGTACATGACACCCTAAATTCCAATCTGTGTCTCTGTCTCACACTAGCGCAGCTGTTGGCCTGGGTCAGGCTATGTGTGGGCTTTCTCTTCTATAAGGGTCCACTCTGTGCTTTCATTATGTTTGATTTATTCATGACATGACACTTTGATCAACAAAACTCCTTTCATACTGACTCGACCCAGTTGCATCTCTATTCACTCATGAGTGCAGATACACACACACTCCAATCAAGTCTGAGTAAATGATACAGAAAAAGAGAAGCAGAGAGATGTGGGGTCCTTTAAATGTGCCCAATGAATACAAGAGAGATGAGGAACAGACAAAGAATACAATGGTATACCCCATTATTTTTTCATCTCATATTGTCAATTTTTGATTTATAGGTATTATTTCAACAACAACAACAACAACAAAACTGGAAACATGTTAACCAGGTATGAGAAAGTATGACAAGTTCATATTTCATTTACAATACCGTTAAAACATTTGGGGTCTGAAAGATTTTTTTAAAAATGTTTTTGAAACAAGTCTCTTATGCTTACCAATGGAGCATTTATTTGATACAAAATACAGGTTACACTTCATGTACACTTTAAGGGGTCCTTGTTACAATGCAATCATACATCGAAGTACTGAGTAATAACTGTACTTACTTTAGAGATAGGGTTAGGATTAGGGTTCCTTGCATGTAATTGTGCATAGTTTATAGTTATTACTAGTAACATGTAGCATTTATAACAAGGACACTGTAAAATAAACTGTTACCAAACAGTAATATTGTAAAATATTATCACAATTAAAAATGACTGTTCACTATTTGAATATATTTTTAAACGTAATTTATTCCTGTGATGGCAAAGCTGAATTTTCACTATCATTACTTCAGTTTTCAGTGTCACATGATCCTTCAGACATCATTCTCATATGCTGATTTGCTGATCAAGAAACATTTCTTAATATTTTTATAGAAACCATGATCATTTTTTGACTGAAAAAAGGACAGCATTTATTTGCTTTTCAGTCAATTTTAATCAATTTAATTTAAGTATGCAGACAAAGTCTGATATATATATATATATATATATATATATATATATATATATATATATATATGCAGCCCTCTGCATAAGTCATTAAGGCTGCCTCAATTCAGATAAATTACTGTAACTTAATAAAAGTTCATGAAAAAAAACAAAAACTTACTGACCCACAGTTTTGAACGGTAGTGTAATAGATAAAGAATAATTAAAAAAGGGTGTGACTCCCCACCTGAGTGCCTGACTTATGGCTAGAGACAACTTCACGAATGAGGCGGAGCTCTGATGGCGTGACCCCGCCCACCAGGAAGAGAAACAAGAGTGGATGATCACTTGGGTGGGGTCGGTTGACCTGCAGGGGAAGAGAAACACCAAAAGGAAATAAACCGAGAACATGAGCAGGAACTAAACAATAACCACAGTATTACTTAGTTTTTTGTTTTCGGCTGGAGTTTTAACTTAGCTGATTGGTAAATTGAAGTTATACAAACACAGTTATACAAACACAATTTTGATGGTGCTGCTTTAAAGGGGATGAATTTAGAGACGACTTCTCAGAAAGGATTTTGACATTCTGGCAGTGTGCTGTGCTGAAGCACAGTAAAACCTCTGTGAATGAAAGCACCGAAGCTACTGCCATCAAAACACTGGTTTTGTAACAAATTCACTGCATTCAACAATACAATTACTGTCAAACCACCATGAAAACAGCCTACTGCGAGCAATGTCCTAGTTACTATACATAGTGTGGTTAAAATAAAATTATATTTTAATACATATTAGATATATTGGTATTTAGCTTATTTATTTGTTGAATGTACAGTATGTCAGTGACCATCATTTTTTTCTTTTTAATATTGGTCTATGTATATGTGCAGACGGAGGTCTACGGCTGTTGCCTTGTCTCACAATGTTTTTTTTTTTCCCCACAGCATCTCACCTGTGATCGCTGTGTTTTTAAAATGGCAGTTAAAAATAGATAAGACTTTGTGTTCTGGTCCATTCTATTGCTTTCTGTCCATCTGTTTTTGAACACAGTAATGCGTCTCATGCGTCCCCCAAGAAACGTGATGACATCAATCCATTGTAATTACACGGGGCTTCCCTGAGTAAGAACAAACAATTATGCACATCCCTAGCATATGTGTGTATGTATTGTATAATTTAGAGCTCAGTTGGAGGCCTGGGTCAGGTCAAGACTGAACACTTCCACATTCACAGCTGGAGCATTTAATTCAGAACATTTCTCTCTCTCTCACACACACAAACACTCACTCACACACTCACACACACACACACACACACACACACACACACACACACACACACACACACACACACACACACACACACACACACACACACACACACACACACACACACACACACACACACACACACACACACACACACACACACACACACACACACACGCACACACACGCGGACACAAGCATGCTGTTGCGCACATGTAGATGCTGTGTTTGAGCGAGTTTGACTCAGGCACATGGGGTGCTGCTGTCTGTGCCTGGTCCAGTGAACAGAGAGCTAGCCTTGGATTGGCTGACAGAAAAAGTGAGTGGTGAATAACAATCAGGCAATTAGGGATGCACACCCAGGAGGGCGGATCTCAGAAGAGAGGCTGTGCTGCCACGTGCAACTCAGGACCCTAAACCAGCATGGACAAACATGTGTAACACAGACAGAAAGAGAAGGACAAATACATAAAAAGAAATGTATTCGGTAATATGTGCCTCTGGGAAAATGAGCGAGCGTGATAAATGGGTGCAGATAAAAAATAAAGAGAGAGACCTTGTAAATTTTTCGAGGATTCTTTAGCCTTTTCTTCATTTCATTTGAATATTTTATATAAATTATATATCTATCCACACTCCCCAGACGCATGTGGGTGTTCAGTGGAGGACAACAGCATGCAAATCAAGTGAAGAGTATGTTAAAGCCATGTGTGCCGTAAACTAGTGCATTATTAGGCAATATCAGGTAATACATAGTTGCAAAGTGAATAACAACAGCATAAAAACACAAGGACGGCCTCACACATGTATCCCAGAGGGGGCAAGCACACAGCACGTCCATGTGTATCAGTTTAAACACGTTCACACACATTTTAGAGAGAACAGAGAGAGCAAGAGGACGACTTTCAGGGAGAAACATATTATTAAGCATCCAAACGACCTTTCATCCAAATGAAGTCACATACCCCCTAAACACATTCAGAAAAATTAAATAATGCAAACAGTGACACAGACGGTTCACAGGCCTCTAAAGAGGTGGATGGACATAAAAAGTTGCTTAAAAATCAAGTACATTTTATTTGTTCACATTGTTTCAAAGCTGCTTTACAGTAAATCATAATGTGAATTTTTCTAATATCTTCATGCTTTATAGTCACATTCATCAGATTAGAGCTGTTAGTTTTACATTTTGCGATGAAAAACAATCAAGCGGCTGAGATTTTCTATATAATATATATATATATCACTTTACAATTGGTATACTGTATGTATATATATGTATATATATATATATATATATATATATATATATATATATATACATATATATCAAGCTTAATACATAGAGCTGTGAGATAGTATTTGCTATGTCTCTTTTTTAACTTGCGCCCTCCGCATAAGCCATTAAGGCTGCCTCAACTCATAACAGTCAATTTTATAATGGTTACTTTTCTGAAATGAGACATCCTCGATGACATGTAGCCAACAAATGTGACCTCAGGAGGGCACAGCCTTCGAAATGAGACACAGCAATAGTTTCAATTTGTGACAAATGTAAACAATTTTTATCTGGAGCTCAATATCCACTTCATCCACAATATTCAATTCAATGTATTTGTATAGCGCTTTTTATGATAGGCTACATGATCATTTACCATTCTGACCTCATCTCTCCCTTTCTATCAGTTGACAATTTCTGTTCAAAACAAATACATTTTTTTGCCATCTTGTATTGCTGGAACCAAGCATAAAAAGTCACTTATAATCAATAAAGCTCTCTACAATATTATGCGCTTGTGGTATACACCAGTGATGCGTGGGTCAATGTATAAACAACCCGCACCCGACCGACGTTTTCAACTAACCGCCCGCAACTCGGACCGCAAAAAAAAAAAGAAGAAAATATTGTTCCCGACCCGCTTCCTGACCCGCATTTTTTTTTAAAGTAGTCAGTGTTGTGCAAGTTACTTCCAAACTGTAATACATTATACATTACTTGTTACTGTTATTTAAAAGTAATTCATTACCTTACAATATTACTGTCTCAGAATTGCAATGCGTTACATTATCCTGTATGACTTTTGAGTTACTTTCACCAAAATAGATATAGGCCTACAGTAGAACTTAACATTCTAAGGCTGTAACGATATGCGGTATGAAACCGAAATCGCGACACTCAGATCCACGAACCTGCAGAATCGCGAAACTCCCCTTCCAACTCCAAGAGTTATCCTTCCCGTCCAGATCCAATGCTACCACAGCCTATTATTTGAATTTTGAAGTTAACATTATAAAATACGTAGACCTACACCACAAAACTAGTTGAGGATAAATTATCTAAAATTGGGGAAGACATTAGAAAAATATCAGTCTACACATGCGTTTTATATTTAATATGAGGCAAATACACACGCATTCATGCGTGACAAAAAAATTATTTAACTTTTAGGAGGCAAAATATTTTTTTGTAATTCTATGAATTACACTGCGCAAATCAAAAGTAATACTACCCACCGGATGAAGAAGGGTTGGTGCTCCACAGAACATAAAATATTCATTTTATTTTATTTTTCGTGTTCGCATTTAAGAGGAAAAAACTATGTAAGGACGAGACAGTTCTCCGTTACGGACGCGACCGCTCTGAAGCGGCACTAAAATACTGTTTTAAAACTTTCACAGAGACCTCAAACAGAAGACACAAAGCCTTTCTTTAAAGTGAATTTCGATTTGTACTAATTGTATCTTAATTTTAATCAATGTTTATCAACCAATTGCCTGGATTTAATAAATAAGAAGTAAATATAGCAGACAATGGATCACGACACGGAGGCGCCTGCGCGAGCGCGTCTCATAAATTAACCAAAACTCAGCATATAAGGTAGCCTACTTCACAGACCTGAAAAATATATTTCAATCTATATTGAAATGTCTACTTGTAAACAGAACAATTCAAAACGAAAGATAATGGACTGCTCTCTGCTTATCTGTATGAAATGTGCATTTCTCTCTGGCGCATTCACTACTGCGAAGATCGCGAGTTAGCAACGTCAACTTCATCTTTATTAATAAACAATTAAAATGTCTCCTTGCTATATTTGACATATTCACAATCATTCATTGCTTTTGCCGGTTCCTTGTGACAGCTTTTAGGTGCTTTATCGGCAGCGCCGCCGCCAACCCTTATATTATGTTGTTACGTGAACGCGTCACCACCGCATCAAAAACATGATTGCGTGATGAAAACATGAAAAATACCACATAAACATAGCCTGTTTAGAAAGAAAACACAGAACAAATAGAGTAGCCTAATGCGCATACGTCCATCTCGCGAATGTCTTCTTCATGCCATCTTCATCCATTAGCCGCTTTTCCACTGGCCAGCGCGAGCACAGAGGCCGAAATCATGCCTCACGGCACTCCTGAATAAATCGCTATACAAATATATCAGACGCTGCCATTTAGTCTTTATTTACAAGGACACCACACGCGGCTATTGACTGACCACGAACAGGCATACTGAGCTTGTGCGTCATCTTCGTGCCAGTTATTCAGCCAATAAAGTGAAGGCATATGTATTTCATAGAAAATTGTGTCTAGTACTAGGCTATATAAATTGCATAGGTTTAACTGGAATCTTTATTTCAAACGACCCGACCGACCGCGACCCGAATATCATTAAAAATATTTTTGGATGACTCGTAACCGCAGGTAACCGCGGGTGACCGCAGGCACCCGCTCATTTTGGATCAACCCGCGCATCACTGGTATACAGGTCAAAGATGATTTTTAAAGGAGTCCTATAATGCCCTTTTTGCAAGATGCAAAATAAGTCTCTGATGTCCCCAGAGTGTGCATCTGAAGTTTTAGCTCAAAATACCACACAAATATTTTTTTATAGCATGTTAAAATGGTCACTTTTTGAGGGTGAGCAAAAATGCGCCGTTTTTGTGTGTCCCTTTAAATGCAAATGAGCTGCTGCTCCCAGCAAAGAGGGTGGAGCTTCAAGAGCTCATGTGCTCATTCGAGAGACTCAAGAAGAAGTGACGACATGTAGAACAACAGGACATTTCTGAATGGTTAGTTGATGAATTTATGTAGCTGATGTGGAGTTAACTGATTAGCATATTCTGTCATGATAATCTATAAACTGTTCTCGGGGGCGGGGTTTATGTAAATTTTAGGGTTAGTGATGTCACTAACCCATGAAGAAGCTCATAGTAGTCCTTACCAGTCGTTTGTTGTAGTCCTTAAAAAGCGATTTCTGTAAAAGAAAATATCGAACTTTGCTTTGAACTTTGAGAGTCATAACTTTGCAGATGTTGTTTATGCTCAAACAGCAAAACTAAAGTTAAAAAAGTGAAATCATAATCAACCACCCCTTTAAAATAAGTATATATATCTGTGCACCGCCACAGACACAACTCTCTAGACGGAGCTTTAAATATAAGCACATATTCAGTGCACACACTCACATTAAAAGCACACATAATTATCTGTGTAATGTGCTAGTGAGCAGTTTAGAACGGATGCTTCCTGGTTGTGTGTATATATATATATATATATATATATATATATATATATATATTCAACATTTGTAAATGGGTAGTTTTATATTTCCATTTTTAATTTGATTATGCTGTTTGGATGCTTCATGGGATTGTAGTTCTTCTCAGTACATACAGTGGGGGAAATAATTACAACCCCAAATCAGAAAAAGTTGGGACATTTTGTAAAATGCAATAAAATCAAGAATCTGTGATTTGTTCATTCTTTTTAACCTTTTATTAACTGACAAAAGAACAAAGAAACGTTTTCCAATGTTTTCACTGACCAACATAATTGTATTTTGTAAATATGAACAAATTTTGATTTTGATGGCTGCAACACACCCCAAAAAAGTTGGGACAGAGACCAAATAAAAGTGAAAAGATTATCCAAATTATATTATCCAACTCTTTTGAAACAGGCCACAGTGAGCAGGTGAATTGGTAATAGTTGAGGGTATCATGTTTGGGTGTAAAAGTGCTTCTCAGTCTTTTTAAGCAAAGATGGGTCATGGCTCATCACTTTGTGCCAAATATCATGAGAGAATTGTCAAACAATTAAAAAAATCCCATTTCTCAATGCAAGATTGCAAAGAATTAATGCCTTTCATCATCTTCCATACATAATATTGTCACAAGTTTCAGGGAATCCAGAGAAATCTCAGTCTGTGTAGGGCAAGGCAGTAGACCTCTGTTGAATGTGCGGGACCTTTGAGCCCTCAGATGGCATTGCACAAGATATCATCATGCTAATCTGTCAAATACAGATACATGTGCTCAGGAGTAATTTGGAAAACCGTTTTCACTGAACACAGTCTGACGCTGCATCAAGAAATGCCACTTGAATCTCTGTTACGCAAGGAGAAAGCTTTACATCAGTTCTATGTGGAGATGCCGGCGAGTTCTCTGGGCCTGAGCTCATCTCAGATGGTCTAGAAGAAAGTGGAAATGTGTGCTTGTTTTTGGGAAAAAATGGACATTGAGTTCTCAGTCCCAAAAACGAAAGGGACCAACCAGACTTTCACCAGCGACAGGTGCAAAATCAAACATCTGTCCTGGTATTGAGGTGCATCATTGCAAACGGTATGGGTAACTTGCATTATTGTGAAGGTACCATTGACATGAAGGCATATATTTGGATTGTACAGAGACATAAACTGCCATCAAGATGACATCTTTCCTGGGAAGCAAGACAATGCCAGGCCTCATTCTGCACATGCTAAAACTGAGTGGTTTATAGACACTCTGCACCATAGAAGGGATGTGCCTGCCTGCCTTACTGCAGTCCAGATATGTCTCTTATGGAAAATGTATGACCCATCATGAAAAGGAGAATCAGGCAATGATGACCACAGACTGTTGAGCGGCTGTCGTGTATCAGACAAGATTGGGCAAATATTCCACTACCAAAACTCCAACAATTAGTATCCTCAACTCCCAAATCATGGACGTGCACAGGGGGGTTGCTCAGGTTGCCCGGGCAACTGCCCATATGCCCTTCTCGACTCACGTTGCCCTTCCGAGGGGGGAAATAAATAAAAATAAATAAATAAATTGTACAATGGATGCAGAATTTCACGTAAGCCTAGATAAAAAAAAAAATAAAAAAAAAATCGCAAAGCCTCATTCACTTCCATTCCGGCACGAGAGTGAAAGTCAGTAGGGGAAGGGCAAACTGTGTTTACGTGGTTGCAGCGCTGCACGCGACCGGTGTATCAGTTGATTCTGTTCCCTACCGGAATTCCTGTTCCCTTTACGCAATCATACTACAAATCATGCGTAGTTGCCCAATTACCATACGTACCATCAGAACTGAATACGAGCAAGAAGCACAACTGAATGTAAGGGAAGCCAAAAGGTTAAAAAAGTACCGAAATCTAACCGTTTATTATTATTATCATTATTATTTTTTTATTAGAAGCAAGTTTTTCCCCATCTGTCAATTCAATCCAGATTATTTCTTTTCAAATTTAAAAAAAATTAAAAAATAATAATAATTAAAAAAACAATAAACAATAATATGAGGAACTCTTTTTCTCATGTGTATTTTGGTGACATTTAACATATTGTTAATACATTTTGTATACTGTTTACAAAGTTGTATATCATAAACCTGTCATCTCTGACGTTTTGCAATCTTTATAAATAATAATAAAACCATAATATGAGGCATTGAGTTTGGACATAAACACGGTCAGATAAGGCAATTTGTATGGGCAAAATTCAACTGAATATATTCAGACATAATACAAAAACTATGAACAAGTGCAAGATTAATTAAATTCACAGAAATATTACTGGAGTGTGAGAACCATTTTATTACGCTGCAGTGTAGCAAGACAATTAAATGTTGCGCCAATGCTTTAGTTGTAAATTTGGTGAAACCTATCAGTGATAGGATATTGATAGGGATATTGATGTAGGGATTTTCATGACTCAAGTCATGTTTTTCTGTGTTATTATTAGTAGTAGTTAAGGTGATTGAGTGCTGTATTTCAGTTTTTTACTTTGTGAATATATATTTTAATAAAGACCCTGCTATTCTCAGTCCTTCATATAGCCTTTGCGGTTGTTTTTTTCTGTAATTAAAAGGAAAGGTGATGTGACACAGTGGTAAACATGTCTCTGTCCCAACTTCTTTGGGGTGTGTTGCAGCCATCAAAATCAAAATTTGTTCATATTTACAAAATACAATTATGTTGGTCAGTGAAAACATTGGAAAACGTTTCTTTGTACTTTTGTCAGTTAATAAAAGGTTAAATAGAATGAACAAATCACAGATTCTTGATTTTATTGCATTTTACAAAATGTCCCAACTTTTTCTGATTTGGGGTTATATTTGATTCTGTAATTTGGGGTTGTATTTGATCCAGCTGATTCTGTAAGTTTGCCCGCTTACAAAGAAATGAAGGGTCTATAATTTTTATGGTAGTTTTATTTTAACGGATAGGGACAGAATATCAACCAAAAAATCCAGAAAAACACATTATATAAAGGTTGTAAATTGATTAGCATTTGATCGAGTGAAATAAGTAGATCCTCAACCAACAAGCAAGAATTCTGCCACCCACAGATTGGTTATGTGCCCATGTGGAACACAGATTAGTCCTGTCACTTTAAGAAAATACTCCTAATGTCCTAATGCCAGTGGACACCTGTCCACAGAATCTGTATCTTCCATTCCAACCTCTCCACCACCATGGGCAATACCAAAGAGCTGTCAAATGTCAGGGACCAGATTGTAGACCTGCATAAAGCTGGAATGGGCTACAAGACCATCAGCAAGAAGCTTGGTGAGGAGACTTTTGTTGGTGTGCTTATTCAGAAATGGAAGAAACACAAAATGAAAAATCAATCGCCCTCAGTCTGGAGCTCCATGCAAAATCTCGCCTCATGGGAGGAGCTTGTTAATGATCTCAAGGCAGTTGGGACCACAGTCACCATTGGTAACGCACTACGCCGCAATGGATTGAAATCCTGCAGCACCCACAAGTTCCCTTGCTCAACAAGGCACATGTTCAAGCCCATCTGAAGTTTGCCAATAAACATCTAATGATTCAGAGAAGGCTTGGGAGAAAGTGCTGTGGTCAGATGAGACCAAAATCGAGCTCTTTTGCATCAACTCAACTTGCTGTGTTTGGAGGAAGAAAAATGCTGACTATGACTCCAAGAACACCATCCCTACAGTCAAGCACGGAGGTGGAAACATTATGCTCTGGGGCTGTTTCTCTGGTAAGGGTACAGGACGACTTTACCGTATTGAGGGGCCGATGGACGGGGCCATGTACTGTCAAATCTTGTACGAGAACCTCCTTCCCTCAGCAACAACACTGAAGATGGGTCGTGGATGGGTCTTCCAGCATGACAATGACCCAAAACATACCGCCAAGACAACAAAGGAGTGGCTCAAGAAGAATCACATTAAGGTCTTGGAGTGGCCTAGCCAATCTCCAGACCTTAAAGTGGCACTATGCAGTTTTGGCAGTTTCTTCGCTGTATTCTCGCTTTTTGCTCGCAGGTGTCTCTATAAAGGCCCCCCTACAGAGTCATAAAACCATTCCAATGACTCCGAAGCTGTTGAGTTAAGCTATAAAAACTGCATAGTGCTGCTTTAATCTTATAGAAAATCTGTGGAGGGAGCTGAAACTTTGAGTTGCCTAACGACCAAGAAACCGTTGCCAAGAAACCTTAAGGATTTAGGACCAAAATCCCTCCTGAGATGTGTGCAAACCTGGTGACCAACTACAAGAAACGTCTTAACTCTGTGCTGGCCAACAAAAGTTTCTCCACCAAGTACTAAGGCATGTTTTGCTTGGGGATCAAATACTTTTTTCACTCACTGAAATGCAAATAAATTTATAACCTTTATATAATGTGTTTTTCTGAATTTTTTGGTTGATATTCTGTCTCTATCGGTTAAAATAAACCTACCATAAAAATTATTGACCCTTCATTTCTTTATAAGTGGGCGAACTTACAAAATCAGCAGCTGATCAAATAATTATTTTCCCCACTGTAGTCTTGTACCTATTTTTAAAAACATTTTTGCTTCAAATCTAAGTTTATAGTGTTGTGATGCACCTCATAGCTGACTGGCTTAGTTCATGGCTTATGAAATCCCTATGGATAAAATAAACTGAAAAAATACTTTTGGAACCAACGCCGCTGAAAAAGGGGCCAGGCACTGTTGCACTCTAATAGCAATGCCAAATAGCATACCGGCCAATAGGGTGTTTGAAGCCAGCGTATCTTATGTTTAATGTTTGCCGGTTCCCACCTCCTCCTTCCTTTATTAACAAACCTTGTTACAACATTACATGAAAGTGTTTAGCACTCCATAATGCTCACATCACCCCGTTTTGGGTATAGATAGAACAAAAAAATACTCCTCTAAAGAAACTTAAAGTAAACAAGTTAATCCATAAGATTTTTTTTCAAAATGAGCACACTTTTGGACTAAAAGCCCTAAGGAATGTTGTTTAGTAAAGCGCTCTGATGAGAATTGTACAGGGAGTTTTTTCCCCTCAGTGGATGCATAAGAGGCTCCATTTCATATTAAAGGCATAGACTTTTCGATTTTGCATACCTCCTGACAAAAATAAGAAAATTGTTAGCACTATAATAAAACAAAACAAATTAAATTCAAGACTTTGAACTTTCTACTAATGTATAGTTAGTCAAGATTAAATTAAGACTTTAAAAATAAAGACTTTTATTAGCTTGAAAGAAGTATGTTTAAGTGTGAATTACCTTCATGAACATGCTAAAGCCAGTCTTGAGAAGGTCAGTGAGTCCCCCCGACATGTGCTCTACATCAGGGCATTCACGTCTGTCTGGGTGGAAGATCTCCTCTAGCACCTGCTTAAGCAATGGCCGGTATGTTGCCTATAAAAACAACAACAAAAACAGCCTATTGTATGTGTGTCAGATACATTTCTGGAGAAATTCTAAAATTTGAGGAATTATGCAAAAAGAAAAAAATACTGGGAAGAAAAGCCTGTTCTCCCAGTCACAAACACTTCTCTGGTACTCTGCAGTGTATGTTGATTTCAAATTGGCCTATTAGTATGCAAAAAGCACAATCTTTCTTTTAGAAGAAAAGGCCTGATTGAAGAAAACCCCAAGAGGTACATATGTACAACTAAGTGTTATGAAAAGAATAACAATGTTAACAAAAATTTCAACAGTGTAAGCATCATTTACAGAGACAAACAAGAAAACAAATTTTAAATAGATATGCCAAAACACTGTTCTCTTCACAGAGCAATATATAAATACTGTATATAAAAACAGAAAAGGGATATGAACCAGTACTGAACCTTGAGGTACACCATAGCTACAAAAGATGAAACTGCTCCGTTGTTGTTCTGAATACCACGACAGATGGCATTATGGGTAATATTAAAACAATGGCTTACAGTTTACGGAGCCATCAACTCAGCATGTGTGTGATGAATGTATATAATTAACTTTTTTTGAACATAACTGACACAGCGCTCTCAAACAAAATACATGCTGTCTTGTTATTTTTCTTTGTTTGGTGAAACCCACTATCATTCACAAGCAATTTACTTTGCAACAAAAAGAACATAGCAAGATGATTGAAAGAAACAAGTACAATAGTGTGGGCTGCCATACTGGAAAATTGAAAAATTATATTTCCCATTTTCAGCAGCAATTTTTCCCATCATAGTGTTCCTGTAATGTTCTGTTTCCTGTGTGGCGAGTGAGTGTAGGAGCTGACAAAAGCAGGTTTAAAAGTGTTGTTTAGGACAGTTATTATCTGCTGCATATAAAGCATCAGCTGGGGCCAGAAAACAATGATGATTCATGGTTTTCATGAATATGAACGTACAGCCTCAGTTCACTCTAAATCAACCCCTACTGTTTAACTGAAATAAGCACTTTGTTGGGTTCAACACGGATCCTGATCTAACAGCCTGAGCAATTTAAACAGGCGTGTTTTTTTGTGAAAGTGTGTTACAAAAAGGAGGAGCATACATGTGTATGCTCCTCATACATGAGCATTTTGGTGTTTTTAAAAGGAAGCAGAAAAAGTAGCAGCTCTCTAAGCCAACAATGCGTTTCCCTAGGGCTGTCAACTGATTCAGTTTTAATAGAATTAACTCTATGATATGTTGATTAACTAACTGAATTAATCACAATTAATTCATATATTAACATATGCTGAATTAATCAAAATTAATTGCATATATTTACATATGCTAGGAAAAGGCAAATGAAAAGAATATATACATATATACAGTATCACTGTGGTGGAGGATTAAAGCATTGAATAGACATCACAAAAAGTGGTGTTAGAAGTCAAAATATTGCTTATTTCCATACCAGTAAAAAAAAAAAAAAGAAATAGTTAGATCATATTGTGTTTTTATCTTGGCAAATGTTTTATATTTGGTATTTGGTCTAAATATGTGTGTCTTTCAAACATATTTGCCCAATGTGTCTCTCAGTGTCAAGTGTGACTTTGAAAAAACTTTCACACATACCTTTTTTTTGTGTGGCACTGGTGAGTTTATGAAAGCCATGAAATGCCCTAGCATTCCAGAAAGTTGACATGACCTGACCTGCTCAACCTCACACATCCAGATGCAGATTTCCAGTAATCACACATACTCTAAGTGTGTGTTAATTTCATGAATCTTTCACTGAAATCTGCACCCGGGGCTAAAGATTTCATACCTGTGCAAACTCCCCAGCACAGACACACACCTCCATTAAAGGGCTTTCAAGACTCACCTGTGCTGTTTGTCTTACAGGTTTCAGCATCTTCCTAAATCAGATATGACTAACCTATCCCACCTCTCCCGACACACGTGTGTACATGCAGAAACAACACTTACTGGCAATTCTAAAGGAGATAATTGACAATCTACGTCACAATTCTGCTTTTACCATAAATGAGTGATTAAACTCTAACATTTATTAACAGCCCTTCCCACTATAAATGTGCCCATATAAGGAAAGATATGATATGAGACACTTTGCTTAAAATAGGAACATATAAATGAGAAATTAATTTATATTTGGCCTTTGAACGCGACGTCAAAAACACTAAGGGAGAAAAAACAATGCAGAATAAACACACATATGTGCCCTGCAGTCACACACAGCCTGAAAGGAAAACACCCACATTTCCAATAATTGAATATGCACTTTGTCATGTTTAGTCATCTAATGACTCATATTGGAACCCACTACCAACATTATTACAAACACAAAACAATTTAATTTATTAAATTTATGCCAACACAAAACAATCATTTGCCTTTCCAGGTCACAGTGACAAGCATGTAATGCATTCGTCAGCAGATGAAGATGAAGTGCTGAGGGAGGAAATGAGCTATACTGAGTCAGTCTCTGTTACTCAATATAAGTAGCCTAAATATACTGTAAACAAAGAAAAATCATATTAATTGAGGGTAATTGATTATAAACAAATAAATAAAATTAACATGGATTAATCATGCCCAAATTCCATAAAAACTGACCAACTAAAATGAAAAAGTATAAAAAGTATATAAGTGAAAAATAAGTGAAATAAGTGAAAAATGAATTCAATTTAAAGTTTACACTACGGCTTATAAGTTTGGGGTTTGAATATATTTTTTAAATGCTTCTGAAAGTCTGCATTTATTTGATAAAAAAAGTAAAAAAAAAAAAGGGAGGAAAAAGTTATATTATGAAATATTATTAGTTTTAAATAATTATTTAGAAATTATTCTAATATGCTGATTTGGTGCTCAAGTTCTATTATTAATGTTGAAAATAATTGTGCTGCTGAATATCTTTATTGAAAGATACTCAATTTAATGCATCCATGCTAAATACAAGTATTTATAAAAGAAGTCGGCATTAAACGAAAATTTAAATAATCGTTTCCTCCCTATTGTGATGTATATCAGAGTGAAACGGCTTCTCAAACAAGAAAACGTGTAAGGCCGAGACTGCTGTGATGATATGTGAGTGACAAGTTTTCCCACCCTTGTGCCGGGGAACACATCATCAGAAAAGAGAAGAGATGTCATTGCAAGAGGGAGGGAAAGTTATTTTGATTGAAGATTACAAGGGCACATGAATTTAAAAAAAAGAAAAATGTCAACAGATAAATCATTTAAAGCAACACCAAGGAACTTTTCCTCTGCGGTCGCCCTACAGGTTGGAAGCGGAATTGTCCATTACGGCTGTCGTAAATAATTTAGCCTACCGCAGCCTACTGTCGCACGCGCACGCTCGCTGTTTATCCAGCACCAGCTTTGGAATCAACAATGGCCACAGACAAGGTAGAGTATGATGCATGATTTTATGAAAGACATCATAAACGAAGAAAAACTATGTATGCCGTAAAGCAGTCGAATTTTGTAGTTCTTTTTGTGCTCCGGTTACTACCCGAAACCGGAAGTTACGATTCAGACCACATCAGGCTATGGCAGACGTGTCATTTACATTTACATTTACATTTATTCATTTAGCTGACGCTTTTATCCAAAGCGACTTACAATTGCTATATATGCCAGAGGTCGCACGCCTCTGGAGCAACTAGGGGTTAAGTGTCTAGCTCAGGGACACATTGGTGTCTCACGGTGGATTCGAACCCGGGTCTCTCACACCAAAGGCATGTGTCTTATCCACTGCGCCATCACCACCCCCATTTAACCTATTGTAAGTCGATGTACCATCGTATATATATATAATATCGAAATATATTATGAAGGTTGAAAAACTACATAGTGTTACTTTAATGATGTTTTATTAACAAAGTTCGGGAGGAACACGTTCAAATGATCTATCCAATTACCACGAGAGGATGCCTACAGTATATATATATATATATATATATATATATGTATACTGTAGGCATCCTCTCGTGGTATACGCAGCCGATACGCAGCTGACTCACCTATGTTCCTCAACAGTTTTCTGCAGTTGGCCCCACCCTTAGTTCCCAACATGTCAGAAATCGAGCTCTTCCCGTCTGATGAAAAATCTTTTGTCCTCAAGGAATCTTTGTCGCAATCCTCTGACCTAAGGAGCAATTCCACTCCGCCGATCCCCTGGCGTTATATCGGGGGCATCAGCTCAACCAAACGGGTCCCCGCATGCCAAGACGCTGAGGGTAGGCCCCGCCGGCAAGACATCCGCCATTCTCCTTCCGTGTCTTTCCGTACTCTGGCCAATTCAATCATCTCTGCCATAGAGAAATGGACAATAAGGCCATCGAGCCCCAAGCTCGTGTCTTGGGCAATGCTGCCCTTTTCCCCGTGAAGGAATGAGCCTTCCTCCTGCGTCAGGGCGCCGCAGCAGGCCCTCAGCAAGCCAGGGTCCCAGCCAGCTCCCACTCTCTACCCCCGTCGGCTCAACCCCACAACAGCACAGCTCAAATCCTTCTCGCTTTCTGTCCCTGGTTGAATTTTGCATTGCTTTTGGTCCCTACACCGAAATAGTTTGTTTCAGTGTTCCCTTATAGACGGCGAATATTAAATGATTATTATGTTAGCTCGAGAAGCCAACATGTTATTATACTATTTACACCTATTATAATAATAATAATAATAATAATAATAAGTATTCTGTGTTCAGACCAAAATACCGAGCTTGGAGCACGCTCCTCGTACAGCATGCCAAATATGCATGCTCTTTTACTCTATCTGATTATTTGTAATATTATTTGTATTTTGTGAACTCGTGAATTATAAATACTGCAATATTCAGTAAAAAAAAAGGTAAAAAAGAATTGATTTCATACTGACTTAAATTTCTTAAAAAACAAACAAACTAAAAGTGTATTTGATAGACAAGTTTTGCGTTCCTGGCGTATGTTGAGGTATGTTGGCGTTCCTGGCGTAAGCAAGATATTTTAGTAAACTTGCTACTAAATAAGTGTCAAAATATCACTGTAATTCAGAATTAAATCACTAAATCTCATGTAAATGCCGCATTGCAAATCAAAAGAGCATTAGATAGGTCAAGATGTTTCATTCAATGATTTTTGTGACAGAAAGTATCATTTATAGTCTCGAAGACTAACATGCACCCATTGCTTGGATAAAAATAGCCTGTTAACAACACGCAGCCACAATTAGATCATACCACAAAAATAAACCAGATGAAAGATTACTCAGCATGCTAAACTAGTGTGCTAAAAAAGACGACACAAAATGAGTATAAAAGAAGGCTTATTGTTCTTTAATTGAGTGACAGTGCATTTTTTATGTGGGTGTGCATTTTCTGCATTGATTATGGGGAAAAATATCTGCAGGATTCAGTGGAATGGATTTAAACAGAGCTGAAAACAATAAAATTAGCCACAATATCTACTGATTAGTTGTCACGTAGAGATTAGCTTTTAGATAGAAAGTAGATTTATGAAAATGAAAAACCAAATACACACACACACACACACACACACACACACACACACACACACACACACACACACACACACACACACACACAGTGTATAAATAAGTTACAATGACAGAATTAATTTGCAAGGAACATTCCTGGACTGTGAGTCTCGCCAAAGTCACACTATGTACCAAACCTCTCTGACATAATTAATCTGTTTAGCATCTAAAACCTCAGGCACAGGATACATGTGTATTGCTGAAAATATTGATGTCTGAGTTTTACTGTTCAAGTATGTCTTTGTGTGTGTGTATCACTGCCAAGTCTGTGTATAAGTAAATGTTCTCTTAAGTACGTAACGTGAGTTCTTTACAGCTGATGTTTCAAACACAGGAATCTGATCTCCAGTAAAGAGACACAAAGCAAAACACATTAAAATATGATGTTCTCTCCTGTCTGACTGCTCCTTCTCACTCAGCTTTCTTTACGTTCACGCAAATGTTCCATCAAAATACTCTTGATCTAGAATGATCAAGTGAACAGTTGAGATCTTTTTTTCTTTATATTTAAACATAACTTTAGATGTTGTTTTGGGTCATTTCATTATTAATTTACACTATAATTAACAAGAGTCTTGGGCTAATACGATTTTTTTCAAAGAAATTAATACTTTTAACTGGCAAAGATGCATTCAATTTATCAAAAGTGACAGTAAAGACATTTACTAAATATTTCTATTTAAAATAACTGCCGTTTCGAACTTTCTATTCACCAAAGAATCCTGAAAAATATGTATCACAGTTTCCATAAAATATTAAGCAGGACAACGGTTTTAAATATTAATCATACTAAGAAATGTCATCATATTAGAATGATTTCTGAGGGATCATGTGACAGTGAAGACTGGAGTAATGGCTGCTGAAAATATTTTTTAAATAAATTAAAAGAGTTATTTTAATTTGTAATATTTCACAGTAATACCATTTTCAACTTCAAATCAAATAAAATGGTGCCTTGGAGTCTTCTTTCAAAAACATTTAAAAACTCATACCGACTCTAAACTTTTGAATGGTAGTGTATAGTGAAGAGCAACAGAGAACTACTGAGCGAGAGCAGGAATGAGATTGAGAAACCACAAAAATGCCCCAACAACTATATAAAAATCATCAATGAATATACACACAGACAGGTTTAAAGGGTGACCAAAAAGCTTTGACATTTCTCTGCCAGCACTTAGCACATATTTTCTGTGTCCCATTTTAGCAAATTTTTTCTGTGCCACATTTTTCCAGTGTCAACAACATTTTCCACCGTTGGCTTTACATTCTTATCGTTTACTTTGGTTCAAAGCATATCTACAGAAGTAATCTGAGGCTTACAGCCTGGCAAATAGCTTTACTTCCTAATGGTGTTTCTTCTGAGATCTCATTCTGGCAGAGCAGTGTGGCTTGCAGTAGCATTTCCAAAGCAAAAGTGAGATAACGGTGGCAAAATAATACATTTAGGACAAAATGTACTTGCATCACAAAAAAAAAAAAAAAAAAAAAAAAAAAAAAAAAAAAAAGAAAAGAAAAAATGAGATGCAGGCTACTGGTGAAGGATGTGCTATTGAATCCTCATCATGAATGCAGTGGTGCGGTGTTTTTCATGTGAGGGCTCGCTAACACTTTCATGACACTCCATCTGTGAAAAACAACTGGAGGAACACAGTGGATTAAACTCCACAGATCACCATGACCAATATGATTAAGGCTGTTTTAAAACTAGACTACAATGTTCAAAAAACAGTATTGTGACTGATTAAAATGCAATTAGATGAAACATCTATAAATAACAGTGTTAGGGAATTTACTTTGAAAATGCCATATTCCAAGCTAGTAATATTTTAAAACATTTAGTGACAACTAGTAAAACAACCATACTTTCTTGAAAAGTAGTTAGCTACACTGCAAACTAGTAACCAATGGAAGCTAACTAGAACAAAGGGTCAGATATATATATAAAAAAAAAACAAGCAATGTGACATTAAAAACAGTGATGCACCGAGATACACCACATCCTGATGGAAAAAGCCTGTCACAGAAAAAGCGACACTATTTTTAAAACATTTGAGCTGCTGTCAAGTTAAGAGGACATTGTGTCCTACTTTACAAAAACTGCATTGAGTTACCTGCATCGTTACTTTTAGCTAATTATCCCCCCAACACGCATGAATAAAGCTGCTAAAAAATACTGAACAGAGAACATCTCTGAATGACTGTAACACAAGTGCTTCCTTGTTAGGAGAAGAAAACATTAGTGTGTTATACAATCAGCTCTTTACACCTCTGTCCCTCAGTCTGAATCTTTCACTGTCTGCCACACAAATGAACGCAAGAGCACATGAAACACTCTCAAAGGTACAAGAGTGGATGTTCAGTTCTGTCATACAGTATACTTAAAAGCTTGTGACGCACTCTGGCTTCCAGTAGTCGAAGACAGTCACAGAGTCTGTAGCAGGTTCGGCATGAAAACAGTGATCTCACAGGATGAGATGAAATTTATGAAGAAACAGGACAGAGTATAATTATTATCATATCTGTATGAATCGCAGAGGTATTCTGCTCATGTATATGCACAGGGTCCAAAATGCAATGTTTGAACCGACACTGCACTTTCATTACTTTGTCTGTGGGTATTTAGCTGTTTTACCATTTGTTTTGCACTGCGACTCACAGCATCATACATTAGATGAACCAGCTCTTAATAAAATAACAAAAACTTGAAGGTTTATGATGTTGTTCTTCACATTTTGTGAATATGAGCAGAATTCCACATATGTGTTGCCACATGGACTTCTGGGAAAAAAATATTCACCATTCTGGCAACTTTTTCCATGGAGGTAAAATTTAGCAGATGTGCAAATAGCGACAGAAGCTTTCTTTAGTAGAACTACTTTCATTTGAATTCTTACCATCATCATTTTGATAGACAACTATACTCTTATTTGGGGCTTGCAGGGAAGTAGATTTTTGGACCCGTAAATATTTTTACGCTTCGAGACACTGAACAAAAATGAAGATAAAGTGGATATCAGAGAAGCTAAAGAGTCTTGTTTGGGTCAAGTTTTTTTTTTAACATTTATGCTTTAGGGAGGCCAGCTGAACGTTAATATGTGGCACTTTTTTTAAGTTAAGTCAACTGATCACTTTTTTACAGTGAAGGTTCACTGACCTGGTGTGTTCCATCACTGGGAGTGTACATAGAACTGAACTGCTTCAGGTGGTCTCGGGCATGACTGACTCCCCTCAGGGTCTCAAACATGTTCTCCAGGGCAGAGTGAGCGAGCTCCACTGTCATCTTTTCCGGGCTGGAGACTCCTACATACACAAACACAGAGGAGAGAGTCTAAACACTACATGAATGCTCATTTAACAAATCTTTCTGGCTCTCTCATTCACTCTATTGAACTTTCTATTCATCAAAAAATCCTGAAAAAAAGACATCACAGTTTACACAAAAATATTACGCAGTTTTATAACTGTAAATATTAAACACTGATAATAATACAAATGTTTTTCTTATGCAGCAAATCAGCATATTATATTGGATAATGAATGATCATGAAAGAAAAAAACAGCGTTTATTGAAACCAAGCTGTCCAAATGTCTCGTTTTGGATTTTGCCACATTTAGCCCAAAAAATATTAAGCAGTTTTAACTGTAAATATTAAACTGTTTTCAACACTGATAATAATACAAATGTTTTTCTTATGCAGCAAATCAACATATTAGAATGATTGGATCATGAAGGATCATGAAAGATCATGTGACACTGAAGACTTGAGTAATGATACTGAAAATTCAGCTTTGCCATCAGAGGAATAAGTTACATTTAAAAATATATTAAAGGGGTCATTGAGTGAATTGAGCAAAAACAGCTTTTATTGAAACCAAGCTGCCCAAAAGTCAAGTTTTGGATTTTGCCACATTTAGCCCCGCCCACCTATTCACGCATGCCATGTTGAATAGAGTTATGCAGGTATGACAACACTTTGTAGGCCAACCAGCAGTTAGCATCACACTGGCTCCTTCGACAAAAACCCAATAGGATTTTCCCATAGGCTTTTGGATTACTGCTAAAAACAAGCTCTGTGAACAACAAAAGTTTATGATACTTGCACGTTTTGTCCATCAAGATAATTTTCACAAATGAACACAACTTTTATGAATTTTGAAGCCTAAATTAAGTTGTCAGAAGTAAAAAGCTAAAGGTCGGCTATAAACGAACTACACCACGCTCCCACAAATTCAATGTCACCATCACTAAGCTTCCGAAAACTCTTTCATTTTCTTTCACTCAAACATTTTCCCAGAACGTTTGAGTTATAATAGTTTATAAGAGCACATTTATAACCATAACAAGGCTGTAAAAGCAAACTAGGTTTACCTTTTGGCGTGATGACGTTTACTCTCCTCGACAGCCTCTGTAGTTTAATTTAGCCACTTGTTAGCAACCGCCTTTTTCAAGACATGTAACAGCTTTAAAAAAAAATCACAAGTACTGATGTCTTAGAATAAATTGTGAAAGTGTCTTGAGCTTGTGTTTACCAAAGACCTTATTTCAGCCATTTAACCAAAACCCCATTCAAAAAACATTGTTGATGTTTTTGTTGAAAAAAAAGTTGATGCAGTGACGACTATATTGGATCAAGTGCAAGTAACAATGATTTTATCATGCGTCACTATTGCTTTACAGATTGTTTAATATGTACTGAGTATTTATACTACAGTGCCGCAGTCAAACTGTGATTTGTGATTTGCTGTTCTTTCCTTTGCTTCGGCATTTATGGGGTTAATGCGGGGATTCCCGGAAATGGAAGAAAGCATATTAACGCTGCTTCTGTTATTGTTTTAATCGAAGTAATTCGCTGTAAACATGAATAAAAGCTTCAGAGAGCGAGATCATCTGTTTTGTCATCAGTAGGCCAAGGCCACTGCATTTTATTTAAAACATGACACTGCAAATGACAATGAATACGTTTTTCACTTGATCGAAACAGATGAACGGTTGAATAGCCTATAAGACTTATACGCATTACATTTTTCACATTGTTGGCAAATGTTTAAGCCATGTAGCGGGATATTTTTTATACATTTTATAAATTAAATAGTAAATAAATATATTTCTAGAATATATTATATACAATTTTGTTAGGATGTGGTTTGTACATTAGATTGAGTTGTATTACTGAAAGGGAATCAGAGGACAAAAGCTCTTTTCAATGGAAGGCAACAGAGTTAATCAAAATTTAATGTGCACTCACTAAACTCAGATGCTGGTGAATGAGAGAGTGAGAGACTGAAAGAGAGAGAGAGAGAGAGAGAGAGAGAGAGAGAGAGAAAATGTATCAGTTTCATTGGGGTGGGGGGGGGGGGAGGGCAACGTTTTTGTGTTTGACAAAAACACACTTTGTTGTCATTCCAGCAGCACTGATGGTGCTGAAAGCAAAGAGAGAAGACTCTTTGAGAGAAGACATGGAGGATGGGATAGCAACATGGGTGGGTGAGGCTGGCACATCATTCTGCGTCAGCTGTGGAATGCAAGTGTTGGGTAATGAGAGAGCCGGCCATCCTTCAACCAGATCTAAACAATCTTGCACCTGAGGAATAAGGCATTCTGCTCGGACAGTTAAACCTCTCTGGCCTTGCCAAACCCGCAGACGCATGGCTAGAGCGGAGCAGTACACTTATGTAAGACTCATATTGATGGTAGAAAAAGAACAAGCAACTGATTTCTACCATTGATGAATCACAAAAATCACAGCTCAATTGCTTCACATGATACAGGCAGGGGTTTTATTTTTTTAGTGAGCACAAAAAACAGATAAAAAGTATAAACGTGACTGCACTTTTGAGTAAAAAAAAAAAAAAACGCAAAGAAAAATCCTTAGCTTCCAAAACCAAGCAGTACATATAATTTAGCCTCTTTTGTATGTCATACAACTGTTGTTAAAAAAGTGAAAAGTTAAGTGAAATTAATTATAAAACAAATACCTATAAAAAAACATTGTAAATGGACAAGATAAACAACAATAAATAAGTTTTAACCTTTTGTAATGTTTTTTAATTTATAATCCGTTAGGAAAGTCTCTTATGCTCACCAAGGGCATTTATTTGATCAAAAATACAGTGAAATATTACAATTTAAAATAACTTTTCCCTTTTTTTAATATATTTCAAAATGTAATTAATCCCTGTGATGGCAAAACTGAATTTTCAGCAGCCATTACACCAGTCTTCAGAAATCATTCAAATATGCTTATTTGGTGCTTACGAAACATTTCTTATTATTATCAATGATGAAAACAATCCTTAAATGCACAGTGGTTATGCATTGCTTTCTGAGACTCGCACCAACTATCAATTTAGGCTTCTGTGACTGCAGGAATCATGGCCTGGTCTGCATACACTCACTGGAGCTATGCAGTATCTTTATTGTAAACGTGTCACCCTGTGTCACTGCAGAAAGACATAGGACTTTCTTAGGGTGGATGAATGCTCTTCCTAAGTAAAATACTGCTTCTCTGTGTGTGTGTGTTTGCAGTTATATAACTAACTCCACAAAAAAAAAGTATTGAGGAAACCCAACACAAACAGTTGTGAATGTGTGTGTTTTTCTAAAGCTATAATCTGCATTCGGTATAAATATTTATAAGGAGAAGCATTTTAACTCTGCCTGAATGGCCACTGTTTAAACCGCCTAGAGCTGGCTTTCTTGGTCCTGAAAGCCTCTGACTGGTGCTTTTTCATTCTAGATGGTTCTAGAAATTCTGATTTAAAGCTTGATATCAAAACATACCCCAAATGTGGATGAGTGGATGAGTCATCCTCTCTTCTCTCAGAGTGTTATGATCATCCTTACTGTCAGGCCAAATATAACTGGTTTCATATTCAGCCTGTTGGCTGTTTGGTTTTATTTATTTATTTATTTTTTTAATGCGTGCTATTTAGCCTCTACTGTCTCTGCTCTTTTCTCTTGCTCTGTTGCTCTCGACAGCAGTGGGAGATAAGGATATAGTGATGCAGGCAGATTCGGATGTGAATGTTTGTTTTTCCAGAAGATGGAAAGGCATGGTAAATATAACATGCCTAAAGAAAAACAAGGCATCTAGGGAGGTTAAACAACTAGTAGCCAAATTAAGTGTACTTTAGTGAGAGTTTACTTGATTGTGCAGCTATAAACCAGGGGTCATTCATTTAATACAATTCACCATCATTTAATTTTCCCCTATAAGGCCTCAACCTCGTATTAATGTTTTTGAGCCAAAACCAGTCATAATTTAGTCTTTCTGAAATTGTTAAAACATTTTTTAGTGCAGAGTAGTTGGTGTTAGACACAGCCAGGAATACGGAAGTAAAATAATGACAAATGTCTTTGATACAAAAGCATGTTAAATTGCACTAATTGAAAAAATATATATTTGTATTGATACGCAAAGTAATGTTGTCCAATGACTTGCTTGCATTATTTAGGCAACATTTTATTTCTTTGTGATGCAATAGATTTAGTAAAGTTGGCCATGGGAGTGTAAAATGAATGTTAAAAGTTAAGGAATCTTACACTGGTTCACTATAAGCTACTGTACTGTATATGTTTGATTTATGTATAATTTATGTTCCTTAAGACGTGGCTTTAATGGTGAGCCTTTAAAAGCCTGTTTTTGTAATCAGGCTCTCAAAAAATTATATCAAAATTTGGATTTGGATTTATCGGCCAATTTATTGGTTATCGCGTTATATAAAGAATATAAAGAATTATAGGTTTTCAGTATCAGCCAAAATGTTCATATTGGTGCATCCCTGATAAACCCAGCTTTTTCCACATATACACTGGCCCTGATTATAATAATACTTACCGTTTGCTCCATTTCTGCGAATGAGTGAATGAATGACTCTCTGTGGTCTTTGTGAACACCGCTTGCACCAAATGCTGGTTAAGAGACTAACAGTAGATGGGTATTATGCATGGGTACTCTACTGCTATTCCTGCAGTTCTTGGATCTGCTGAATTTGTGGAAGAGATTTTGTAAAGCGAAATAAAATGGATGAATGCCTGTTGAATATGCCTATGCCTGTTGAATATTATGGTATTTTTGTATAGTCTGAATATTTTGGAAATTAAGTCTGAAAGGTGAATATGGATTATTGAATTTTTAATAATGAAATTGTGGGTGAAATGTTTTCACTTGAAATATTCACAGCTTAAACATACAACAACGCTGAATAATCCAGCCCCCAAAAATGCTAGCCCTGAAAACACAATGCATTAAAATGCAAGCACTGGTAATGCAACTGTAAGAGATCTGCAAGAGATCTGCTGCAGATGTAATATGTGCGTGTGTTTTCGTACAGCCAGACAGTCATTTGACTGCGTGCCAAGAGAAACAGGGTGGCAGTGCAAGAGGGTGTTGGCTGCGGTTTAGATGGTGATGGTGATCACAACACCAAATCCTGAGCCACAGCCAGGTGCTGGTGTGAGAACAGACGGGAGTCATACACATACACGTGTGCATATCCCCCACATTCTCCTCTCACGCAAACCCTTCCCTTTGAAATACAGATGTGTGTGCGTGACAACCTCCAATGTTTGTATACTGATCTCTACCAAAGAGAAGAGCAGAAGATTAACTTCATAAACACCCAAACACACAGCCTAGATCTTCTCAAGCGTGTCTGCCTGCTTTAAACAACAGGGTACATGATCCTCCGAGAGAGGACCGTTCATTAGAAAGATACAAGACACAGAATAGAACATAAGGTGCATGGATGTGCACGTGACTGAAACAAGCATAGTCTGTCCTAATGTGATCGAATGAGACAAAAGTAAGCAAGGTTAGTCACCTATGCAGAACTAACTCTACAGAAAAATTGTATACCAAAATGTGCTCTGCGGAGTTTGCTTTTTTAAAGGGGGAAAAGTCATTGAATAAAACAGAGTGCGAAATTATTTGTGGCAACCCTGACAACACTGAAACTAAAAAAAATGTAACATGCTTTGTAAAATTGGTGCATCAGCATTGAGTGTACTGGTGTTTTTAAGTTGTTTTTATGTGTTTGATTCAATAGCACTGTGGAGTGGAGATGGACTATTATGCGTGAAATTATTTTATTTTGGTTAGCGGATGATTTAAATGCCATTTGGGACAGTTTGGATCACAGGAACTTCACACACATGTTCGTTTTCAATGCAAATTTAGAGACGGCTGTTTGCTTGCAATCACGGAGACTTGGTTCGAAATTGGACTCTGATAAAGAGTTGTTAATTAATGGATTTAGTGGCCCATTTCAAACTGGGGCCCATCCCCGGATGCTCTGGTATTTATCATGGGTGATTTAAATAACTGTGTACTGGAAAAATCTATGCATGGGTATGTTACGTGTCCAACTAGGAACAGAATGACTTTGGACCGATGTTATGGCTCTATTAAGGGAACTTATCTTATTAAGGGAACGCACATTTTTCGGCAACACTTGATCCATTAACACTTTCTTTTCTATATCTATAAAATTTATATATATATAAAATGTATATATATATATATATATATATACATACATACATATACATATATATACACATCTACACACAAATTCCTCTCCTCATTTGTAAGTCGCTTTGGATAAAAGCGTCTGCTAAATGATTAAATGTAAATGTGAATGTAAGGGAGCATACAAAGCTACCTTACCTCCATTGAGTTAGTCAGATCACAATCGTATTCATCTTATTCCATGTTATAGTACTGAACTGAAGAGGGGAAAAGTTCAAACAAAAACTGTGAAATCTTGGACTGATGATGCTATTGAGAGGTTACGAGGATATTTTGATTGGACCATATGGAATGTATTTATGGATTCATCTGTTGATATTGATGAGCTTAATGATGTGGTTAGTTCCTGGGTAACTTATTGTGTTGACTCTGTAATTCCTGAAAAAGTTCTTAAGATATATCCAAACAGTAAGCCATGGGTGAGCAGGAATCTTAAGTGTTTGTTGATTAAGCAAAGAACTGCCTTTCAATGAGGGGAAGTTAAAAATGTACAAAAATTTATAGACTTGAATTTAAGAAGTTATAAGGATAAAGTGGAGTCTAAATTAAGAACAAATTGTATGGGCTCAGTTTGGGATAGTCTTAATTAATGACGGACATAAATAATAGATGTAAAAAAAAAGTGAAAGCAATCAGTTATGAGTTAGTGTTCTTGCAGAGGTTTTTAATAAGTTTTATGCTAGATTTGAAGAGCAGAATGGTAGCATAAGAAATTTAGAGTTATATAACTCTCCTCAAGTACCTGTTTCTTTTAATGTGGAATGTGCAGTTAAACTTTTTAAACAGTGTAAGATTAAAGTGGGTTCTGGTCCTGATGGAATAAGTGGTAGGGTGCTAAAACAGTGTGGAGAGCAACTGGGTCATGCTTGTTCATGCTTGTTAATTTATTGTTATGAGTTGTCTATTTAAATAGAACAATAGTGAATCATAAACCCGGTAATCAATACAGGTGGAAAGAGTCTGACAGAATAAAAGAACATTCCTTTACTTCATTCCCCCCACAGACAATCTCTTGAATGCAATAAAGTCTAGTCTAAACTGTAATAAACAGAGTCATCTCCATAACAACTAAAAATGGCTCCATCCTCAAAGGAATGTAGAAACCTTTATAAACTTCCTTCTTTTCTCCAGCCCTGTCTTCTTTCCCTCCTCACACCAGCTTCAGTCTCATGCCTCTTTCAGAGGAATTCAGTCTCTAGTACTATTAATAGCGATGCTTATTTTAAGTAACAGACTAAAAAGGTGATGAAGAGGAGGATATGCGTGTGTGCATTCATGCACTGAGTCTGTGAATCAAAGTGCTGCCTTCTTGGCCTGGGAATAAAAGAAGAACATCTCTGTATAATGTTAATCCGTAATGGAATTCTGGTTTAGACCTGGGAATGCTGCTGCATATGCTATTGGAATCCAAACATAGCGTTGTAAGAAAGTGAAAGAGAGTAAGAATGCAGTGGAGCTGAATGACAGTATGTTGAGGTTGACACTCTTTCAGAAGTTATATTCATCAGACTGATTCAAACCAGTAACTTGTCTTTTTGAACTATTCATTAAAATAACTCATAAGAGTAATTTGTTTGGAAATCAGACTACACTCTTCATAGTACTGTGTGTTTTTGATTGACCAGATGAACCAGTTAAGAATCATGTGTTTGGTGCTGTATGTTTTTATTCCTGTACAAGAGCCAGCTCAAGTGAGTAACTTGGATAAAATATGATTTTATTAGTATCAGATGATAATACCATGGTACTTTGATATCTACCAATGTACTAAATGATTACCATATTCATTTACAATGGGTATTTATATGGTGCTCCAATGTACTTTAAAGATTACCATGGTATATCTATATATATCCTATATAACATGGTCATTTTTGTTAGTAACAGAGGTTAGGAATCCTTAATACTTAGTTCAGTAAAGTCTACAACCTGTTGAAAGTCATAGCAATGAGTATTAAACATATGAGAGCTTAAAATGTTTAAAATCTTAAGCAAAAAATTCCACATTTCGTTGCTAATCCCCTTACCAAGATCCAACAGAAAACACAAGACTAAACTAAGCCTGGCTCAGGCAATTGTTTAAATGACAGAAAAATGCCACACATTCCCATTCTACGACAGACTGATGCTGAGTCTTACTTCCATTCACTCAGCGCAGCATTCTTGCAACTCTAATCTGTACCAGAACATTATATAACTTAGTAATGATATTCAGATACACACCATTTGGGTTTAAGAAAAAATAAATTGCTGTAGAAATCATGTGTGTGGGAGAAAGAGAAAAAGACAAAAGTGAGGGGATGGAGAGAGATTTTGTAAAGGTGAAAATAAGGATAGAGGCATCTAGCCAATGCAAAGTAACACTTAACTTTTTCAAAACTGCAAAAATTCCTCATCACACTAATCACTGTGCTCTTCAGAGAGATCCTCCTGCATCATGTCCTGAGAAAACACTCATTACACTTTGAGAAGAGATATCCAGAATAATGCCATCGACATTCCATAAGGTTGGCAGCAACTTTACCTTATTCAACCAGCTCTGTCAGCAGTTTAAGAAGACTTCAACACCTCCAAATAATCAACAGCAGTGCTGGCTCACATTCGGCATTCCAGAAGCGCCAAACAATATTCTAACATTCCATACTTTACACTTTACTACCACCAAGGGTCCTGTTTTAGGGATATTTTTTCCAAAGTTTCTCTTCTGTTTTAGGAAGGTTTGTCCACAGTTTCTCCCTGGAGGAGTTCTAGAAGTGGAAAGCAGGACCAAATCTCAAGCCTTGGAGAATGGGAAAATTACAATAAAAACTATTTGGTTTATTGACCAAATAACTGAGAAAAATGACTTGTCGAGTCCAAAAGTCACAGTAAATAAAATATGTAATTAAGAGAGGATATGAGGAAATATGAATGTAATGCAAATAAAAGTAAATATGGTTGAGGCGGTGTAGTTTATAGATGTTTTGGCATATTACACATTGGCTGGAGTAAATGTAACAAGCAGGCTGAGAGATGTAGGTAATTACAGCCATGCTGATATTCAAACCAGTAATTGTGGTTTTCATATTTAACTTATTTCAATAAACCAGATGTTAATATAGATTAACTTACCCATTAGACAAAATATAGCCAGTAATTTTGTGTAATAGTTCCAAAGTAATCGAAACAGAACCATTGCGCTTCTCCAAGCAATACACAGTAGTAATATTCTGCTTCTGAATGAATCACTGTTTTTTAAACAAATTGGTTGAGTGAATGATTCAATGACTCAACTCATGCAGTCAAGTTTTTGTTCCTGAATGAATCAGTCTGTTTGAATGAATTAGTAGAATCAAATCAATGACTCACTCATAAAGATAATCACTTGTTACCAACTACTGCTGTATCGAAGTAACCTGCAGAAAGTCAAAGCAAAATTCCCACCAGTATACACAAACCATGTGTGTATACACGCTGCCATATAAATATCGAAATTCAACTTGAAAGTGTTGAATACATGAGTTCAATAGTGTGATAGTGCTTCTGTACAATAAAAAAAAAGAAAAAAAACTTTTTCCTGGCTCTGAATTGCTTATTGGAAGGCAGTGCTAGAGAAGTGTGATGACAAGAAGCTGTGGTGTCACTAACAATGTCACCTGGGCAACTTGCAGACACCTATTACTTTCCATTGAAAGATGGATGAACCAAGTGAAGGTTATGAAAAACTGGGATATTGAGCCTGGGAAAGATTAACATTCTTGACATCCTCTGTTGGCCCGTCCACAATCATCCGTATTGTCGTCAATGGGTTCAGCTCCACGTGGCAGTGGTCACACCAGCATCTTTTCAATCACCCAAATGGCTAAATGGAAAATGAATCACAGCCTGCTTGGCACCCATGGTTCCAACTCGACTGACATTATCTGCACATGCAATCCACCTTGTTATAGTCAAAAACATACAGCTCAAGATTATAAGTAAGATCAAGACTCCAGCCTAGAACAAAACACAAGCCAGGTCTCTCAAGGCCACAACACCAGTTGAGACAGAGACTATGAAACAATTTTGAATGTTTGTATATATTTATATAACTTTTTACATGTTTGGATATACAATGAAATGCACAATATGGATGTATTGACAGCACGTGAAACATAAAAGCATCAACATATGCACATCTTTATAAATATATGCATATGCTTTGCATTGTCACCTCTTCTCATCAAAAATCCTTAAGACACAGACGCCAGTGTTGAGTGAAACTGTAGGACAAGGTCATGACCTAAGCTCACCTTTGAATATATATATCTGAAAAGTCTCAAGATTCAGAACAAAGGATAAAGGCAGGAAATTGGTGTTGATCACTGAAGCTAAACTGTTATCCAGGAAACAGGAGAATTCCGGCAGGAACACTTCAACCATCTTTACTTCTGCTACTCTAATCCTTTAAACCATAACCGCTTGGCCCTGATGCGAGACTCATAATAAACCTTTTAAATCATGGCTGGATGAGAGAAAATAAGTGAGAGAGAGAACAAAAAACAAAGATGAAGAAGAACAAGAGTTATGGTATGTGACCTATCGCTTCAGTATACAGTATGTGTGTGTGTAACATACTGTACCAAGTCACGTAGAAAGGAAGTTTCATTTGGAGAAATGAAGATCAAAGGGTTGGATCATGTATGAATTTGTACATTACTGGGTTAAAAACTGGATCAGCTTTTTTGTTCAGATCCCTCATATGAAGAACTAACTTTATTAAAAACATGAAAAGAGAGCCCCCCCCCCCCAAAAAAAATTTTTACAAATAATATTTATAATATATAAATATAAGCATTGCTTATATTAGTCCACTGTCATATTCTTATTGGTTGACTGTTCACAGGTGTTTCTTGTTAGTCATTAGTCTTAGTGTATAAACAGCCCTCATGTTTCTATTGTATCTTGTCTAGTTTTGTTGTGTAACCGCTGTTGGTGAGTCTCATGTAACCACGTAACTCATGTAACAACTGTTTGGTTAGCCACATTCTTCAAAATAACTTTTATTTTCAACAGAAGAAATAAACTTATTTGGGTTTTTTTAATTTGTATATTATATGCTGTGTATATGGTAGACCTATATGTAATGTGTATCTTTGTTCTTATCTTTTAATGACAAAAAAATAATGATAAAGATTTTTATCTTTGCCACTTTGGCTTAAATGTCTGCCATTCTTTTTTTATTTTATATTTTGTTACCTTGTAAGGCTTTGTTTTTCAAAATAGGGACATTAGTTTGGCTGTAATGCTCAGTCACTTGCAAAATAGTAAAGCCAACATGAAAAAGAATCGTGATAAAATCGTGAATCGTGATTTCCCTTAACAAAAATCGTGATATGATATTTTTGCCATATCGTCCACCCCTAGTCCATGCCTATGTGTACTAGTAAGCAGAAGGGCCTTCCATCTATGAGCATTTCCTTGAGAGCTAAACAACACAAAGACAATGATATAGTTCAGGTATCCACACACACATGATCACAAAGCCCTGTCTGTATGTTTATTTACCATATACATGGACACTGTATAGAAAATAGAGCTTAAATACACACACTTACGCACATGAAGAATATACTATAGAGTCTTACTGTTGTGAATTTGGGTCAAGATGTAAGACAAACATTTCAGAGTGGTCTTACATAAGAAAAATACACACAGATGGGCTGAATAAGTCGGAACCCAGAAACA
The DNA here is from genome assembly GCA_026230005.1 of Gila orcuttii. NCBI lineage: Eukaryota > Metazoa > Chordata > Actinopteri > Cypriniformes > Leuciscidae > Gila > Gila orcuttii. Next base: position 32,764,588 of record JAPDVR010000012.1, on the reverse strand, counting down.
TCCTAGAGCCTGTGAATAAAAGAAGATCTTGAAGTAACCTGTCAAAATAATAAAGCTGCAAGCAATTTAAGGGCCAATCGCGATAAGTCCTACATTGAACTCTGTACGAGACAACGTCAAGAGCTACAACAACAGAAGTACAAATTTAGCTTTGGTGTGTCGCCAAACAGACAGACATACCTCTTGTCAAGCACAAAAAGGTATGCACTTGAGAGACGCTGGTTTTGTCAGACATGTCTTGAAAATATCTGAGCCAAATTTGGTGAGAACCAAAGCGTTGACAAGACAACTTCACTTGATTGGCATGATTGGTGTTTTCAGAGACAATTTTCTTGGCATGTTACAGGAAAATGGGTTGGAATGGGAATTTGTTTTTGGTGGCTGGGTCTCAAGATTATCTGACTAAAACTTAGGGATGATCCAAAAACTACGATTCGAAATCTCCAAAGAATTTCAAAAAGGTGTACATACAATATTGTAGTTAGTGTTGTATTGTCAATTACATTTTTGTAACCACTAAGTGTCAACAGAGCCAATCATTCTTAACTACTTCTGTTTAAATACACCAGAGTGTTAGTAGCATACAGTGTGTTTGACAAAATACAAAATGGAACGCAGGCAATGTGGCTGATCTTAGGATAATTGGTATTATGGGATTCTGTATGGACCAAGGAATCTAAAGAGTCTCTTCAAGCTGACTTTGGGTCAAATATTCAGAGTATAAAAAGTTTATAGTAGTAGTATAAAATGTATAAATATAGTATAATAAACTGTATGCCACTATATTGCTGAGATACAGCCTTACTTCTGTTTGGCAGAAGAAAAAATATTTTAATATCTTTTGGCCAGCAGGTTCTCAAGATGATCTGATACTAATTTGGGGAAAATCTGATGAATCTGATGAAAGCTGTGGAGATGAGCTTAAAAAAAGTATGGGTTTGTCAAAATTCCAAGATGGTGACTAATATAGAACAGTTTTGTTGAGTTTGGCATGAGGCAGAGCCAAGGTCTCAGATGAAATTACTATGTTTCTAGGCCAAACGGTTCAAATGTTACAGACAAAAAGTCACAATTTGATCTCATGCTGGCGCTAGAGGGTTCAAGTTGGAGACTGACAATTTTGCATAATCATTGAGTTTCATGGACTGCGTAGACTCCAAAGAACAATAAGAAAACTAACAAAACAGATACCTAAGCACATTCAGTTCTTGGACCCTAATAATACACAATCTCTCTGTCTTGAAAACATAAATGCACACCAAACAAAGAGTCTAATTGGTTCCAACGTGCTGCTAGATTGCCTTGGCTGAAGGTTCTCCACAAGTCTTCAGATGGTTTGTTTCCTACAGAGTTGCGTGCGATGTGAATATGTGATTTCAGCAGTTGTATTATTTCAAGGTGATCATGTTTGATAGGAAGTATAGATTGAGGCAAAGTTAGCCTCAATTATGGCAGCTCACGCTATGGAGCTCACACACACACACACACACACACACACACACACACACACACACACACACACACACACACAACAACTTTCCATCTCTGCCCCCTTTACCCTGCGTATGACTAAAGCATAAAGTATGAGCTCCAACACAATCTATCTAGCTGTCCTCATCTAAGACACTCAGCCCTTTACAAGCAGGAGGCTGTGTGTATGTGTGTGAGCATTACACAGAGACAATGACATCAGTAAAGGATTTAAGAGGCACAAACCATATTTATGTAGATTAGTTCCAAACACTAGCTCGAATTGAGGACGATGCTAGCAACACTGAGGTCATGGTTTTGATTCCAGGAAATGCATACATTGGCAAAACTTCCTTCAATGCAATATATGTCGCTTCGGATAAAACTGTCAAAACTGCATAAATACGGTATAAATGTACACAGATTTTCATGAAAGTGGAAACAGATCAATGTTATCATCACCAAAAACTAAAACTATATAAAAACTATATAATTAAAATAAAGCTGAAATAAAATAAAAGTAGATGAAAACTTATTTTGACGTTTTAAATGAAAATTAGAAATGTTGACTTGGCAAATAAGTTTAAGTTGAAGTACAAAAATTACTAAAACATCTTTAAAACGTTTATAAAAATATATCAAAGTACCTCATCTAGTACATGAATTAAGACTATGAACTGCATCTTAACAATAAAGCAAACATCACAGGACAGATCATTGACTTTCATTGCTCATCAAGACATAAAAGAAATATCATAGGAAATAAGTAGTTTTACAGCTTTAATGTGCAATTTTAATTTTAGAACGTCCCATGAGGACTATAAATGTAATATTTTTCAGAAATTGCATGATTGACATGTCTTAATTGACATGCAGGAAAAAGTGGGTCATAGTAGTTTCAAAAGTAAAAAACTAATTTTCCTCTGTGATTATTCTGCACTATCGGTGAAAGGGCAAATATAATAATGATTAGAATATAAAGTCTAGATGAGAGAAATGATTCTGCAAAGGAGCTGGAGATTAGAGATGAATGAAGCACTGCTAACACAGAAGTCACTTTCAAACCAAGCAGCTTTCTGTTGGTCAGTGTGGCGAATTTGTGTAACCAACTTGAACATGAGCAAAATCAGGGTTGGGAACTTTTTCGCCCTAACATGAAACTCCAGATCACATGGATTCCTATTGGAATGACTGGATTTCGCTTGTGAAATTTCACTGAGCAAAGATAAATGGGACCGCACCTTAATAGGCCTGAGGAAAAAATATGAATACAATTATTTGCTTTTGATCTGCAGGAATGAGTAAAATTATGTGCAATACGCATATATTTAAGCCCTGTAACAACAACAATATTCATCCAGAGCAAATTAAATGAGTGAGTGAGGGGAGGCGGGTTTGTGTGTCAACTCGCTGTTGGAGAGTTCACGAGAGAGTGAGAAAGCGCAGCTGGTATCGTATTCTGCAGAAAATTAGTATTGGAAGCGTTTCAGATATTTCAGTATCGATATACTGGCTGGACATGTAGTGTACTTGAGATAAATGCAGCAAACTGTCTGGTCTTCTTTATTCCACTGCACACATACCTAGATTTTTTAGAGCACTGTGGATTGTTTGCTGCTTATTCCACTTTGTGAGCAGAGCAAGACGTTTATTGCACTTGCAGCTGAATTGTTTAGTGATGGTGCCACAGGACACAGGTGGCTTGACATTTAGTGAACTTAAGGTAAAAGCTGCGTTATGCTTGGTAATGATATCACTGTGCACGTCTACCTAAATGTTTTGTGTATTGAGAAAAAAGACTCAGAATTGTGAAAAACAAGAATTGATGGTGATGATGCTACAAGGCACGTGTAGCTGGTTGTGTACTTGAGGTAAATGCTGAAGAATGTCTGGTGTCAATTCCACTGCACACATGTACACATTTAGTGTCCTTGAGGTACAAGCCATTTATGTTGGGTAATGATGCTACTGTGGATGGGTAGATGGACTGTTTACTTTAGGCAAAAGCCACAAATTGCTTGGTGATGATGCCAAAAGACACACGCAACTTGACTTTAGTGTACTTGAAGTAAATGCTGTAGATTATTTGTTGTTCGACTGTACATGCGTACTGTAGCTAGATGTTCAGTATACTTGAAACTGTTGAGTCAGATATTTTCACAAAACTTGTCTGCATGCTTTGTTTACAAACTGGCCTGATCAAGTAAAAGATCAATTCACTGAATCAAATATCTGATTGAATAAGGTTTAAATTTACTTCTGTTCCTTACACAAAGCTATTGCAAGACTTCAGAAGATTCAGAATATATCGCACAAGCTATATGGGACTGCTTTTATGATACTTTTATGGTGATTTTCCACCCTTTTTGAAGCTTGAAGTCCATTGAAACTGCATGGAACATAGTGACCAGTACAGTTCTTCAAAATTTCTCATTTTGTGTTCTCTACAAGAAACAAAGTCAAATAAGTAAGTGTTAAAGTTAAATATATGAGTGCAGTAATATACAGTGCTCTACACAAACACTGGATGATATCAGTCAACTTTCTTACACAACCTGGACACACACTCCCATCTACCATCTAACAGATCAAAGAGACAGGAACGCTGTTATGGTGACATGTTTAAAATGGTTATAACTGTCTTTAAACACAGACAGACAAAGTAAATTCCTCAGAGTTTCTATTATACGTTTCTTCATTTTATTATCTTAATGGGCCAGCAGGTCAGTGACACTTTCACAGAATCACAATTAAGTGTTTGCGAGCTTGTGGAAGAGCAAAAAATACAGGCGCAAATACAGTATGACTCAAGAGAGGTGTTGCAATATTCGGGGTAAATCCATTCATCTAACAGACATGTAAATAGAGGGAGCATATGTGTTTAAATAAAGTGAGCGAGTGGGCATATGTATGAGTTAATTATGTTACATTAACAGATAGGATTTGCTGTAGCCTGTTCCATGTTCGTTAATATTTATTTTTCAAAAAGCTGCTTTGTTGCCAGTGCGACTTATGTAAGTGGCAATTATCTACTCCGACATCTAGCCCTATAAGCAAACGACACAATGAATATTAATCAATGAAACACAAAAAGACTTGATTAAAGTGGCCTAATGAAACTCTTTCAGTCTGTGATATTTAGGTTTAGATAAAAGGAAAGCCCTGAGTCACGGTTTAGAACAAAATGATTCCCCTCTAAATTGAGATATGGCTGTGAAACGGTGACAAACATGCACATGATTTAGAACTAGAGTGAGGATTTTAGTGTATTTTACATCACAAACTCAGGAGCATTATGATTCTGTCAGATTAAAAAACAAATGAAAAAAATATGACCACTTCAACAAAAGCATCACTATGTGAAAAATTGAAACACTGTGCTTCCTAATTCTTCAGAGCTTGAGATTTTATAATGTCCTGCGACTCTATCGCCCCCTATAGGAGAAAATACTGAATAAGAAACAATTAAACCCTGAATATCCAAACAGCAAAACCAAATATCCTTTCAGATTATTCATGCTGCTTCACATTTCCTAGTATCTGTGACTAAAAACAACCTCTTCTCCGTCTTGTGTTAACTTAATTTACTTAAAAAAAAAAAAAAATCAACATCACCAACAATCAACATACAATTTCTTGTTTTTTTCCTCTGAGTAAATGTATGGTAATTGGGATTTGTCAATGTCTTGACAACTATTAGTCTATATACAAATTGAACTTTTCTTTCAGAAACGTTCCAGGCGATATACCAGCAAAGAAAAAGAGTAAAAAGAGTGACTTGAGGATGACTCATAACAAGTTTGCAAATCTTTTATAAATGAACTTTGTTCATAAAACTAACTTTTGCCATCTTAGAAAGATGAAAACATGTAGCTATGTGAAATGTATTAACACACTGGGTTATCTTGAGGACAATTGAAAAGTCAGGGAGAAAGACATAAGGAGCAACAAAACAAGCTTTTCAGAACTGTGCCAACTAGCGGCCATAAATTAAAACAGCAATGAATGTCCTTTTACACAATGCATTTAATTATTAGACATATCAGTGGTGGCCTATGTCTGAGCAGTTAGGTTGGGAAATATCTAGACATCACTGTGTGTAGAGAATAATCAGGAATAAAGAACTCAGCGTGTGATGAAGAGAGAATAAAAGGTACTGTGATTGATCAGCTGATGAAGTCTATTAGGCATCCACTATAATAATCGATGAAACACTGCCCTCTAGCCTCAGCCTGCAGAAGTACATTGAGAGTACATTCAACTCCATAAAACACAAAAGCCAAGATACCCCCATAAATTCAAGTTCAAATTTATTTATTAAATACACAAATTAAATATTAATTTATATTTACTTTTTGGAATTTTCTTCTCATTTCACTTGTCTCTTTTCAGAGTGAGTGTTAAGTTATGTCTTCATAATTTCATCAGCATGAGAGGAACTTGATTCTTAAGTGAGGTTTCCTGTGCAGCCTGCTGTGAAGTGATTAAGTATCAGGGATGAAGAGGTAACCGCTGTGCCTTTGCGTCCATTGCATGAATCAATGTGTGTGCTTTAGGGGAAATGTTCCTTCTGGGTTAAATGACACCTGGCATTCCCACTACTGCTCTGAAAAACAAACATATGGTTCTGGTGCACAACAAGCATATCTCTGCACGTACACACACACACACACACACACACACACACACACACACACACACACACACACACACACACACACACACACACACACACACACACTAAGAGTAAGTGTCAGAGCAATGGGTGTTGAACTTGTGTGTCCTTTGAGACAAACCCTGAAAGACATGTTTATGACATCCTGTCTCGTTTCACCATGTTTCATAACTAAAGATCTCTCCTTTTCTATGTCCATTCAGCCATCCATCTGCAGTGACTTCATTTCTCATTCACTCCCTCTCTCTGCTTAACATGTGTGTGAAAATACACACAAAAACAAGAAGCAGAGAAGCGTTGGTGTGTATTTAAGTGCCAAATTCAATTTTATTATACCAAACATTTTTTTATTAAAAATAAAATGTACACTTTTTTTTGTAAATTAAGTTAAATCTAAGTCCTTTACAAAAATGCATATTTTTCTTAGCAAAAATATATAGCAAAAAAAAAAAAAAATTCAATCTTTTAAGTACTAAAATAAAATAAGCAACTAGCTGTAAATTATAGTTAAAATGTAAATCCATGAATTAATTTAGCTTTTAAATTATGCAATATGATGCAAAAAATGTTTGGTTTGTATTTTTCAGCTTTTTCTGATGCATTTTGCACAAAGTCATAATTGCAATTTGGATAAAACTTCTCTCATGCTTATTGGTTTCTGTTCCAGGATTTTCAATAGTCTCAGCCAACTTAGCCATGTGCTACAGTGACGTTTTCAGACTTTACATTGCATTATTCATCCACTGCAGTGCCACAACTCCCAGTATAGTGAAAATAACACATGCCACTTTATGAGTGCAAACTGACTCTAAACAATTAGGCCACATTAGGTTTTGAAATAACACCTTTTTCTCTATAAACACGGCTAAAAAAAGTGTAACAGTCACTCCCCCCTGCTGGTTAAAACAGGTATACTCAAGTCAACACTGCTAAAATGAGTCATACGTGTCACATATAGTGATACTGTAGAACTGCATTAATACTGTAGAACTGCATTAAAACTATGTACACATTGAGAAGCATGAAATGCGAGCGACTCGGTCACACAGCCACAAAGAGATGCATATTTGCGCAATAAAATACACAAATAAAAGTAGGCCTACATGTGAACGCAAACACACAATTTAAGGGCAGTGTGGGATAGTGACTTCATGGGAAGGTGTCCGTTAGGTTTTATTAAACCACAAGGGGGCAGTGTGGCTCCGAGAATCGGGTGGTCCCGAGTCCCGACCGCTAGCAAGTTTTATTCTGTCCACCCCCACAGCAACATGCAATCCAAGCCAGCAGCACACACCCTCCCTCTCACACACATACACATTCACCCTGCAGTAAAACTGGGCTGTTTTATTTAATTTTCCTCCAGGAGATCAGCGTCAGTCTCGCTTCGTCCAACTTCTCTCTTTTTATAACAAAAAACGGCAAGAAAAAAAAAAAAGCACAAGCACTATGCAGCCCAGATGTGGCTCTCAAGACGCATACCCTCTCCTCGATTTCCTCTGTTTCTCCCTCCATCCTTCCATTTCCTCCCTCTCTCTTACCTTCCTTTCTTCCCATCATCCCAATTTTGCAAACTGGTCCCTTCTTATCATGAGCACGGTCCCATGAAACACCAGGCAAGCCTGAGAAAATTATCCGTTGTGCTATTTCTCAATACTTTCTGTCTTGATTTCAACACAAACAAACTCAGTTACATTATTCTCACAGATTGAGATACATGTTGGTGTTTATTTAACTGAAAGAAGTGGTGTGAGAAAAAAATGACACCGATGTCTGTGGGTGGGACTCCGAATTTTTTTCGCACTCTATTCAATAATGAAACTATGCAAATCACGTAAAAGTGCACAAATGGATAAAGTAATGTAATTTGTACAACGCAATTCCCCATTGTGCAGGCCAGTTTTCAGTGCCATATTGTGGAGGATGCAGCAACTTTTGCGATCTAACGTGCTTTACTGAGACTTTGCTGTACAATATTGGTCTATATAGAGTGCAACAGTGCCCAGAAGTATTTTTCACATTCATTTTAACCATAGAGATTTAAAAAAAAAGTCTTTAAGAGATATAAGCCATGATCAAACCAAACCACTGTAAGATTAATCAAAACATTACAAACTTAAATTTGACGGGTGATAAAATGTCATTTTGGAGAGATTGGTGAAGATGTCTTAAAAGAATCAAGAATAAATGTAGTTTTCACCAAGAATTTCACTGTTAACCTTGATTATTTAAAATAATAATTAAGATAGATGAAAAAGAGCATATATAATCGACAGTGCTGGGTATAGATTACTTACAAATGGTAGTCAGTTACTGATTCCAAATTACATGACAAAAAATATAGTTAATGTAATCTAGATTGCTCATTTTAGGTAATGTATTCTGACTACTTTTTGATTACTTTTGACGTAAATCGCTTATCAAATTGATTTCAATAGGATATTAATATAAAAATACAGAGAAAGAAAATACATTCCATTCTTTGTCTAAAAAAAATTGTTCACCTGCATTGTCATGTGACCATTACATTTAATAACATAGATAAATGTAATCTTTAGCAAATCTCAAAATTAATAACCATTTTTCAAATAATTGATTTTAATTTTAAGTGTTTTTTTCATTATTTATTTAGATCATTTAGATTTTTCTTTTTTGGGCTATAAAATGAATAAATTTTTTTTGCATAATTTTAATATCAGAGCATTCCTAATGGAAATGTTACATAGATCATAGATGTTACAAAGATCAGTTTATATTCATCTTACGTATTTCTGGCTTTCGTTATATTGTTATATATCATTGAACTAATACCTTATCTGCAATGATAAACTTGTCATAAAAACCCACCAAACAGCTAAGAATCTAAAGCACAGAATAGTTTTGTTCGAGGACAAGGAGAAAAGTTGTGAGAAAGTTAGTTTTGAGTTCAAGGACACTGAAAACTTAAACGAGTATGAAACTTGAGTTGGCACTATGTTGACCTATTTCAAGACATCTCGGCAGCACACATCAGTAAAGTGAGCGTACGTGTTTAATCAGACATGATGTACTAATTAGCCGGAGAGGGCAGTGAAATGAGTGTGTGTAATGTGATCTGGGGCCGAAACCTCTGGCTCGGCCCTGAGCATAATGTTCATGTGTGAAATTTGAACCGCACTTGAGTTTTCATAAGCAATGTGTGTGCATATGAATGTGTATGTAACAATGACCTCTGCTAGCTCAAATGATATGTGAACAAGAGCAAGGGCTCTGTGTGTATGCGTTTACTTAGTTTAGGTGACTAAAATTGTCTCCAGAATTGAGCTGAAGAAAAAAAAAAAAAAAAAAAAAAAAACTAATTTCGAGGACATCCAGGGCTGTGCTTAATTGGAAAAAATATTCTGAAGTAAATTAAATATACAATTTTATTTAAATTTAAAAAGTCAATATTTCCTTTTAGAGTTTTGATTAGTATGTAGTCATTATAATTAGCTTCATATAAAAACAAGTCCTAATTTAGAAGTGCACTCTGGTGAAAGACATGAAGTGTATTTAGTGAGCTGTCATCAGTACTTTGCAAGGCTGTTCTGTAGGACAAGACTCAGGCATGACTTACAGTTATTTCACCAATGATCCAGCATGAAATTCTGCCTCGCTGCCAAACCAAAACAAACCACACACACACCCTCAGTGACCCTTGAGTATGAGTGTGCATGAATGTATTAACATATGTATTAGTCATGTTACAATGACGCATCGATTACAAAAGATCATCTGAACAAATATATCTACATATCAAGACAACTTGAAACAGTATTCACAACACATTTAAAGGTGGAGTAAGCGATTTCTGAGAGAAACTGTTGATATTTGACACCCAAACAAACATACCCCTCCCTTGATTGATCTGCCCCCCAAATAGCGAACATGCTATGCAGGCAACGTACAACTGGCGCATCAGACAGCTCGCGCAAGCAACCTCGGCGTCCGTTTTCAGGCCTTCCCGCTCTCTAATGTCTATTCAGCCCAGGAAAGCTTTTCCAATAACAATGTGAATCCTATAGCTCTTGCCTGAGTGTAACCCTTCTTCTTCCAGTTATATTCCTCTGACCTTTTCCTCTTTGGGAATATCTCAGTTATCTCTCTTTCTACAGTCCTTCTACAAATGTCCTGTTTGCTCACTCTCTCTCCTCCCCCATTATGAGTGGATATGTCCCTTATTGCTGATTGACTACAATAATGTTTTAATGCTCTGTGGATCAGTCCGATACACTTTGTTCCCTTTCGAGAGGTCTCTCCTATTGCGTAAGTAGCTTACGCTATGGGAAAACTCCTTTTCTCGAGAATATTGAAGTCTTTATGTAAAACGCATTGCAGCTGCACAGCTGACAGCAATGAACGAAGGAGCTCGGTCATTGGCAGTGCTGTGGCAACTTGCTCGAACCGATGACGGGCCGACTCTGAATGCGCGACCAATGAGCGCGCTTCGTGCCCGCGCGCGTCAGAGCCCGCCAAGATGGGCGTAGCCAAGAGCTATATATTGGGCGCCCCGTCATGAGAGTTCTTTAGATTTAATCTCCATCAGCGAACACCTTCTTCGCTGGATCCTCCGGATTATTGAAGCTTCGCCGCCGTCGAAAAGCATACCAGCGGGATTGCTACGAGGACGTCGGCACCTTCAGCCGCCTTCGAACGCCATCCTACTGAGCCATCCGGCGTGCTACACACGCAAGTATTTTTTAGGGCTGCAACAACTAATCGATAAAATCGATAATAATCGATTATGAAAATCGTTGTCAACGAATGTCATTATCGATTAGTTGGTCTGCTTACATCACGGGGAGCGTTTACTGATGACGTCACTTTCATGACAACAGTCGATCGCGAAATGGCAGTGAGTACCTACAGATCAATCGACGGCAAAAAAAAAGTGTGCACCCCAAGCCGGGGCTGTTTACACCTGGCCACTTCATGCGTTTTCTCAGATCGGATAGCTCTGATTTATCAAAACGATTCCATTTACACCTGGTCACATAAATGTGTTTTCGCTCTTCAATTCCCGCGCTATATGCAGATTTAATGGAGTTCACGTCACCGAAAGCAACAGATATGAGCTGCATTTTATTGACTAACAGTTAAAATCAAAATCAAACACCGCAATAAGAGAGAGCGGCAACAGCACTGGTAAGATCATTTCGTTTCTTTACTTTTAATGATGATGATTGTGCGTTAAGCGTCTGCGACTTACTTTCACTTTGATTTGCGATAGTTTGCTCGTTGGCTTGATGAATAGATCGCTCATCTGCGGTAATGCGTGTTGCAGTAGCGTCGTCATATCCGGCTATAACATTACATTGCCTATAGCACACTCTCACATGTTTATTTTTTTTAGCATTTTTGGGAGGAGTAAAATGTACATATGTGGTTTCAACAACTAGGCTAGATGCATTTACACTTTTCCAGTTTCGTATGGAATGAGTCTCAGATCTCCTCCTGAAGTGGTTTGAGCGCGTTTAGAAGGGCTTTTACACCTGGTCTTTTCACGATCCGATAGCTATCTGATCTGAGAAAACAATGCTACTGTGTAAACAGCTTTGTTTACTAACTTCGGAACAGTCACACTAGATCTATTTTGTCTCGAGCATCAGGTTGCGCAATCAGTTCGCTCGCAACATAAGTGATGGATTAAAATAGCGCTACCGCAGAAATAGGTTAAATTAAAACGGTGTTTACAAAGTGAAGCACTAAATATAAAGGCAGTTAATAACAGCAGCAGTAAAAGATTTTTTTTTTAGTCACTGTAGTCAGTGGTTTTCAGCGAATGCTTGTGCACTAATGCATAATTTTTCCTGTCTTTTTAATCAAGCCTGTTAGCTTGCTGTGTACCTCCATTCCGTTCTCTTTTTATAGCATTTGTCTACTATTAAGTTTTAATTCAAACGCGATCTACTGCGGCTCTACTACAATCACACGTTTGTTTTCAGTCTTTCTATATTTAAATTATCAATATATTAAGGTTTAAAATGTAAAAAATAAAGATTATATTAGTAAAACTCAATGTGTGGCTTTTGCACTTTTTAAAGTACACTTTTACACATGAATACCCTGATTTAAGGTTTTATTTAATTATAATAAACAAAAAATCTACTAAAAAAAAAAAAAAAACTTTATCCGATTAATCGATTAATCGAAAAAAATAATCGTCCGATTAATCGATTATCAAAATAATCGTTAGTTGCAGCCCTAGTATTTTTACATCTGTTCGCCCTGCGACACTTGTAAAAGAGCAATTTTCTGAGGCGTTGTTTCAAATGCCTTCCTGCGCGTCATGCAGAGACCTTCTCCCGGACGGGGATCGTCACATCATCTGCGCTCGCTGCCTGGGCCGGGACCACGCAGAAGCTGCTTTGACCAAGGGCGGATGCCCGGAATGTGATGACCTGGGTCTCTCCACACTACGGGCTCGCCTCGCCGCTTTCGCCGCGAGCGAGCCCATCGCCGCCACCCCTCTGTTTGAGCCGCGCACTAAGAAAAAGCGTCGCTCACAGAGGCTTCCTGAACCTGAGCTCAGTGACGTCACGCCGAGCCAGTCTCCGCGTGCTTCACCGCCACTCTTGCCTTCCCCACCGCCGGTTCAGTTCACCCAGCCAGACCCACACCCCTCTAGCAGAGCGGTGGGCCTTGTGACTTTCGGCGCGTCCGAGGACGACGGGGGAATGGATGACAGCTTGTCCATCGACGCTGCATCGGACGACTGGCCGGGCTCCACTCTCGACCCCGCCCCGTCGATGCTAGCTAGCACGAGCGGGGGCTCCACCATGGATACCGAGATTATCCGTGTCCTCTCTAAGGCCGTGGAAGACCTCGTGCTCGATTGGTCTTCTCCCGAAGAACCAACCCGGAGCCGACTGGATGAGTGGTTTCTGCAGGGGCGCCAGCAGGCCCCTCGGCAAAGGCCTTCTCCCTTCTTCCCGGAAGTTCACGACGAACTCACCAAGTCGTGGAAAGCCCCCCACTCTGCGCGCCTAAAGCCTTCTTTTTCTTCTTCGCTCTCCTCTGTGGACGGCGCGAAGGAAAGAGGCTACGAGGGAACGCCGCCCCTCGAGGAGGCCGTGGCCAATCATCTCTGCCCGCCCTCCACCACCGGATGGAAAGCCAAAGCTTCCCACCCCTCGAAGCCCTGCCGCACTACTTCTGCTCTCGCCGGTCGCGCCTACGCCGCCGCCGGCCAAGCTGCATCAGCGCTTCACTCAATGGCGGTACTTCAAGTGTTCCAAGCAAACATTATAAAAGTGACGCGTGTGCCTACCACTGTTTATGCACCCCCACTTATAAACACTGTCCTTACAGTGTCAAACACAACCCCAGCTCAGGCTGCGAGTTTTACAGACACAGCGCGCGCTGTTGTAATCCCATTCACTCAGCTGCTCAGCGCGCGCCCGCGCCTCTGAGAGCTACGAGCTCAGGCGATTCGCTGGCCGGGTCCCTACGTCACAGCGGCCCGCCCCTAGCCTGTATTCAGCCCATATCTGTACACGCAGCGGCATGGGAAAACATTCCAGATATGTCGAAATGGGTATTGAATATAGTAAAGCACGGATACTCGCTCCAGTTCGCTTGCAGACCACCACGTTTTACGACTGTGGTCGAGACGAAAGTGATAAAGGAGTGTTCACATGTTCTACGCACCGAGGTGCGCAAACTAATAGAAAAGGGCGCTGTGGAAACTGTTTCCCCCTCTCTGAGCGAGGCAGGTTTTTACAGCCGCTATTTTCTCGTCCCGAAAAAGGATGGCGGTCTCCGCCCCATCCTAGATCTCAGACACCTGAACAAAGCACTAATGATTCGCTCGTTCAGAATGTTAACAACCAAGCATATCCTCGCGCAAGTACGCCCAGGAGATTGGTTTCTCTCAGTGGATCTGAAAGATGCTTACTTTCACATTCCAATAGCGCCTCATCACAGGCCGTTTCTGAGATTCGCTTTCGAGGGACAGTCATACCAGTACACAGTACTTCCGTTTGGCCTGTCCCTGGCTCCCCGTACATTCACGAAATGTATGGATGCAGCACTTTCCCCCCTAAGGTGAAGGGGAGTGCGAATACTGAATTATCTCGACGATTGGCTGGTTCTAGCACAATCAGAAAGTCAGTTAATAACACACAGATCTTGGGTTATCAGCCATTTAGAATGCCTGGGTCTAAGAATCAATTTTGCAAAAAGCATACTATCTCCCAGCCAGAGGATTTCTTTGCTGGGAATAGTTCTAGACTCGATGCAAATGACAGCGCGTCTCTCATCAGAGCACGCACTCACCATCCTACTCACGCGTGGCGTTCGGGCCACTTTTTAATCAGAGCGAACCACGGCTGTATAAAAGCCCTGACGCACTGGAAAGCCGCCGACTGGTACCAGTCAGGCGTGAGTCTGGGTGTGAACACAAGGAGAAAGATGATAACGACAGATGCCTCCAAAATAGGTTGGGGGGCCCTTTACGAGGGCAGGCCTGTCTCCGGCTTTTGGTCAAACCCGGAGAAGCGCCTACACATAAACTGTCTGGAAATGAAAGTGGTCGCTTTGGCTCTCAGAGCCCTGCTCCCACATCTATAAAACGAACACGTCCTGGTCCGAACGGACAACATGACGGTAGTGTCGTACATAAATCACCAGGGTGGACTCAGGTCGAGCTCCATGCATTCAATGGCCAGGAGACCCATTTTATGGTCCCAGCACAACTTGCGCTCGCTGAGAGCAGCGCATGTGCCAGGCGCCCTGAACCGGGGGGCAGACATGCTATCCAGAGACAAGATTCTCCCAGGAGAATGGGCTCTCAACCCGCTGACGATTCAGTGGTTATGGAAAACCTTTGGCAAAGCGGAGATCGACCTCTTCGCCTCCAAGGTGAACGCGCACTGCTCTCTTTTCTTCACGAAAAGCACGGATGCACTCGCCCAGAGCTGGCCGAGCCGCCCCTCATATGCCTTTCCCCCGATCGCGATGCTGCCACAGGTCATCAGTCGGGTCAGAGAGGAGAAAAACGCAGTGCTGCTGATAGCCCCACTCTGGAAGAACCAAACATGGTTTCCAGATCTGATGCAAATGCAATCTGCACCACGGCCGATTCCACTGAGGCCAGACCTCCTCAGTCAGGCCAGCGGGATGATATTTCATCCCCGCCCCGATCTGTGGGCCCTTCATGCATGGCCCCTCAACGGGTTCCCAGGAACCTCACGAGCGGAGCACTAAAAACCATCGCTGAGGCGCGGGCGTCCTCCACGAGACGCTTATATGCCCAGAAATGGAAAGTGTTCAGTGACTGGTGTAATGCCAAGGGCCTGAACCCTGAAACATGCGAGATTACGAACGTACTCGCTTTTCTACAAGGGCTTCTGGAAGCGGGCCGCACCCCCTCCATGCTCAAAGTATATGTGGCGGCCATCACAGCGTCACACGACCCCGTAATGGAACGTCCATTGGGAAGAAACGACCTAATTATTCGTTTCCTAAGGGCGAACCCTTCACGCCCCCCCTCAGTGCCGATCTGAGACCTAGCTACTGTCCTAGACGCTCTTAAAGGGCCCCCGTTCGAACCACTCCGAACCGTGCACCTTAAACAGCTCTCGCTCAAGACTGCGCTCTTGCTGGCACTCGCCTCGGTCAAGAGAGTGGGCGACCTGCACGCGCTTTCGACAAGCACTGCCTGCCTAGAATTCGGACCTAACGACTGCAGGGTCGTCCTTAGACCGAAACATGGGTATATTCCTAAAGTGCTCACCACTCCCTTCAGAGCACAGGTTATCTCCCTAACTGCGCTATCGTCTCCAGCAGACGAACACGACGCTAATCTACTCTGCCCCGTTAGGGCTCTCAGAGTGTATTTGGAGCGTTCTGCCCTATTCAGACAGACAGAACAACTGTTTGTATGCTTTGGCGGCCGTACGAAAGGTTCCGCCGTTTCAAAGCAGAGAATCTTTCACTGGATAGTTGAAGCTATAGCGCTGGCTTATGAAGCTAAGGGACTTCAATGCCCCTGGGGAGTCAAAGCACACTCCACCAGGAGTGTGGCTTCTTCCTGGGCATGGTCGAGCGGGATACCGATCGAGGATATTTGTGCGGCGGCAGGCTGGGCCTCACCGTCCACATTTATCAGGTTCTACAACCTACAGGTCCCGACATTGCATTCCAATGTACTATCAGCATGATGCTAGTTGAACTACGAGTTCGTATCTAGATTATGTATGTGCTTGTGTCACACTGAGCGCCTTCTAGCCGCTCTGTATTTTTTCCCACATATAAAGCTCGCCTCTGCCGGCTAGTTGGATGATAACTTTGCTTTTCAGCTCAGGCACCTGCCTCTGGCTATCATAAGGCGAAGTTCAGCACGCACTGCGTTTTGCATGGTGTTCCCATAGCATAAGCTACTTACGCAATAGGGGAGACCTCTCGAAAGGGAACGACTCGGTTACTTACGTAACCTAGGTTCCCTGAGAGGAGGGAACGAGTATTGCGTAAGCTGCCGTGCTTGTGCTTGGTTAGTTCGCTACAGTCGTTTTAACCTAAAGAACTCTCATGACGGGGCGCCCAATATATAGCTCTTGGCTACGCCCCATCTTGGCGGGCTCTGACGCGCGCGGGCACGAAGCGCGCTCATTGGTCGCGCATTCAGAGTCGCCCCGTCATTGGTTCGAGCAAGTTGCCGCAGCACAGCCAATGACCGAGCTCCTTCGTTCATTGCTGTCAGCTGTGCAGCTGCAATGCGTTTTACATAAAGACTTCAATATTCTCGAGAAAAGGAGTTTTCCCATAGCGTAAGCTACTTACGCAATACTCGTTCCCTCCTCTCAGGGAACCGAGGTTACGTTAGTAACCGAGTCGTTTTTTCTGCTTATTTACAGTCAAGACTATGCGCACAATATATATTTTTTTTTTTTCAGCAGCGTTTCTCAGCATTTTGCTTACTGCACCTTTAACTTCCAAAAACTGACCATTCAGACTGAAACAGAATATCCAGGAGAAATTTTCCATAAAGACTTGATATGATCAAAAAAATTAGGCTAAGATATCATTGATCAATATTACTTTTCTCCACTTGTATAGCTTATGTAAGCAGAACAGAAATGTGCAGAGGTGGAGAAATGGATTACATTTTGATAAACATGGAAAAAAATAATGATCACCTAATTATTGGCGTATTAAATAGTTTATAGTGCACAATAAAATCCAAACATTAATATAGCTTCAAAGAGTCAATTTTTATTTCAAACTCAAACAATTGTCTTTAAAACTCACTAAAACCAATTCATTGCATGGCCTTCCAATTCATGAACTTCAATTCATTTGTGGACATACACTACCGATCAAAAGTTTAGGGCCAGTAAGATTTTAAATCCCAAAATGAAATTAATAATTTTGTTGAGCAAGGACACATTAAACTGGTCAAACATGACAGTACATGTATAATTTTACAAATATATATTATATTAAGTAGTGCTGTAGCGGCGCGTCGATGACGTCAACGCTTCGACGCCTTAATTTTTGCGTCGACACTTCTTTATTTATTTATTTTTTGCACCGTTTCCGGCGGTACAGCTCGCCACCACACGTGGGAGACCGAAACATTGCAGAATGGAGGACGAAGACAACTAGAAGTGAATCTGCTTTCCATTAAATGAATCACACACAGTAAACAAACCCTTAAAAAAAAACAAAAAAAAAAAACATTGCAATTTAGACGCGCAAACTGGGTGCCGGTGCGGTGAGACGTAGGCCTACATGGGCCCTGTCCCAAATGGCACACTCCGGACTTGTGGACTTCCTCAGAGTCCACACTTCGGTGACGTCATGTAGTGCAGACCTATAGGGCCCTTAGGGCGAGTCCGCGAGGGCGCATTGAGAGGGATTTTTGGACAGACTCGATCGTCACGCCGGAAACAGGAAGAAGGTCTCAGCTCAGACGTCGAAGCTGAATAAACTTAAAGGTCATCTCATCAGTCCCTTTATTAGAAAAATATCACAAATATCATAAAAAAAAATTACAGTCTTTAGCATCGAGAACAGGATTTATTTTATTTTCCCAAATCTTATGTCCATGTGAACTACACAGCCTGCTTTTACAGTTCTATAATTGTATATGCCACCTGGGCATTAGAATAGATGTCATGGTTATGTAAATGATCAATACAGTTGTACATAATAATACATAATGTTCAATTTTAACACAAAATTAAAATGTAAATGAGTTTAAGAAAAATGTATAGGTTTCAATATTCATACTACGTTTATATGACTCAGTAAAGTCATGACATTCGGTTCTATTTATGTAATGAATCATAATGCGATCGTATTATTTAACACGCTATTATTAAAAAATGTACGCCTATGTCATAAAGCCATGTTAACAGTCCGTGAGCGAAATCTCCTCCCATCCGTTTTCTGATTGGGATTTCGCAAGGATTCCTGGGTAGTTAAAGTGCGTGGAGCCTGCATCTATGCGGGCTTCGCGGAAGACCGCTTCAAGGGTACAAAGGGGGCGCTGCTGAGCACACTTCAGAGCGTTAAAATGCTAAATGGGACGGCCTACGGACTCGTAGACTCGGCGAGCACGCGCAATTTAAGTGCACAAGACCGAAAGTCCGTATGAAGTGCGCCATTTGGGACAGGGCCATGCTCGGCCAGATTCGGCTTGAAGTCGTTCATCCTCGGTTTCGGCGCCGCGCGCGCTGTTACAAAAGAAGCCGTGCACACAGCCAAGCGAAATGGGGTCTTGCGCACCCAACGCGTCATTTTTGCCGCGCGCACCTTCGCGCTCTGTGTCAGCGCGCGCTCAGATCGGTAAAGGGGCACCAGGGGCGGACTGGCCATCTGGAGCACCGGGACTTTTCCCGGTGGGCCGCTGGCCAATGTGGGCCGGCCCACCCGGTAGGCTACACAATTTTTATTTTATTTTTTAAATGACGGAAATCATAACATTACATCTCTTTTCTACGAAAATGGATGAGTTAGTCGGGCCGCGGCCGACAAGGAGTATGTTTTGTTTTCATGTGAGTGTTTTTGCGCCCTCCCTCCCTGTTTCGTTTGGTCTACTTTATTGCGTATCTTGAAACACGCCCCCTTTCACGTCGTCTAATTTACAGAGAGAGAGACAGATTGGTCCGGTACAGCGAATTTCTCTGTGCAGATAATTTAATAACAAATAATTTTCTATGGATGAAAGGGGGAAGAAAAGAAAAGGTGGAGCTGAAAAGTTAAGCGTTAAAAAAAACAAAAAAACATTAGAGGTACATGCCAGCAGCACGGTCACTGATGATGAACCAGCGCCTGCTAATGATGACCAAGAACTCCTCTCCCCCTCCTTACCTACCTGAGCCTAGTAGTGAAGATGGCAATCAAACTGAACCGGTAAGCTGAAATGAAATCAGTAGCATTATTTAGCTCGCACTAGTAAACTAGTTACTCATTTTAACAATGATGGTAGTTAATATTAATTCCAAACACTGCTGAGTGCTGAGAAATTAGTTCTTAACTCAACCATTAGTGTAAAATATAAATAATAAACCCTATTAAATTATATTGTTTTCTTCCAAAAAGTTTCTTCCTGTTTTATGTTTATGTCTATCTTTTATCTTTATGTCATGGTATTTTAGATGCATTTAAATTTGCTACTATACTATAATGGCATTGGATATTGATCAGATCATAGATGGCATTGCTGAGAGAAGTGAGCAACTATGGAAATTGCTCACCTATTTAAAAGGAAAAGAAGGTAGTCATTTCAGATGTGTGTAAAATAAGCCCTGTTTAACCACATTCCATGTTGTCTTGGCTACTTGCTTTACACTTTACTTTACACTAATAAATAATTATTACATATAATGCTGAATAATCCCTAATCTGTTTTGTCTCCTTCACAGATATCCTTTCATCTCTCTTTCAAATGTACACATACACAAGCCATCTCCTCCTCATAAAACTGCTGACCTGCTCCCAGAAGGTGCCCTGAATCTAGGTGATATGCTGTCTTGATCGTTTTATATTAATAATGCTGTATGTCTTGTATGTTCTTCTGTTTGTTTCCCTTTGTTTTACAAATATTACCTAATATATGTTGCATTAATTAAAATAAAGGTTTAAATAGCATTTCTGTTCATTTCTTGTATTGTGTTATATTTTTATGCTATAAGTGGTGTTAAAAATTATTTAATGAGCCAATGTGTTTTGATGTGGGGGGCTGCTGTGGGCCAGAAAGTCCAGGGCCACTTTTTGGTCCCAGTTCGCCCCTGGGCACAGACCTCTCCCGAATCATCTCCAGCAGTAGCAGCCTCCGAAGCACCACTAACTCTGCCTACGTTTCCCTCGAAAGCTGATATTAGTATTTAAACATTCTCTATGATAAAAAATGTTTGTAAAAAATATTTTAATAACACGTTTTTGGCGGTTATAGAGTTCTAATGAGGGTGTTCAAATACATAACATTAGACTAACGTTAGCCAGCTTATAGTATCATGATTCAGTACACTAGTTAGTATTTATTTGAGATACATTATGGTTTTTTATTAATCGAGCAGCAGAAAAATAATCTTTATATTAATCGTCCAATTAGTCGTTAGATTAGTCGACTAATCGATAAAATAATCGCCCAACTAATCGTTTAGTTAATAATCGTTTACCCCAGCCCTAATATTAAGCAGCACAACTGTTTTCAACCTTGAGATTTTTTAAGCACCAAATCAGCATATTATGATTTCTGAAGGATCATGTGACACTGAAGCTTGGAGTAGATCCTACAGAAAAAATGTAAATGCTTTTCCATCACAGAAATACATTTAAAATTTAAAATATATTCAAATAGAAAACTAACAGGTAAGTGCATCTTACATAAACACTATTCTTTCCAACCATTCGGACTCCGTTGAGAGAGGCGGATCAGATAGTTCCACCAAATGGGTGAAATACCATTTCCTGTTTAAGGTTATTTACTGCACTCAACGGCTGAGAATGCACAACAATCCACATCATCTCAGTCTCTGTGTAAAATATTGGGGAAAAATTCCAAAAAGTCAAAAATGGAAACTAATTGTTTCTTTTATTTACATTTTCTTTTGCAAATATGGCATCTGCAATCAGCACTCCAACACACACACCGTGAGTTATTACAGAAACAAAAGTATTGAATTGAGGCTCATACGATTGTTTGTCAAATCAATGGGGAGTTTTACGAGGAGAGTTGGTGGTAAATCTTTACGGTGAGAGAGAAACACATTCCACAGGAGGGAAATAGAAAGATGGAAAGAGCAGATGAAAATAAGAGGGCAACCACAAGATCTATTTTCTTAGGAAAATGTGTGAAAATGCCTTTCTGAGCATCAGCAGCACATAGCAGATGAATCATGGAGCCACAGAAGCGTATTCAGACGAGAGTCATTAATTCATAAGCATGGGGAGGACAGACAGAGACCCATGAGGCCTGATTGATGAAAAGACACGTTTAAACTTTGCTCTTTCTCTTGTGTGTGTGATTGTGTTTGAGAGAATCGAAGAAACAGTGTGTACGTGTATGGTTATCTAAATTGAACGATAAACCTGAATGTTACATAATATTATCTTACTGAGAAACGATGAGTCAAAAACTTAAAAGAAATTTAAAGGAAAGTCCACCCAATAATAAATATTGTCATCATTTACACTCAGCCTCATGTTATTCCTAACCGGTTTGACTTTTTCTTCTGTGGAACATATCTCCATGTTTTTTGTACATACAGTGAAAGCAAATAGGCCCCAATGTTGTTTGGTTCCCAACATTCTTCAAAATATCTTCTTTTGTGTTTTGCAGAGGAAAGGAAGTAAGACCGGTTTGGAGGGTGAGTAAATGATGACAGAAATTTAATGTTTGGGTGAACATTAATAACTAATAAGTACTAACTAATAACTAAGTTATTAATATTAATAACAGAGGATTGTAAAAGAGAACAAAAACACCTCTCTGAACCTTTTCAAAAAGAGTGGAAATTTGTATAGCAATAATGTGACGCCTTTACTGCATTCTCCAGAAATAACTTATGCATTACTATGTAAACGTTTGTATATAAAAATTTGTTGATCCCAATGAAGCATAGGATTTTAATTTATTTAATAATTTTAATAAATATAATAATTTACACTCTATATTATTATTGCATACTGTTTAATGTACAACAACACTGTGAGGTGCAAATAGTTTCTGCCACTATTTACAAGTATAAATAGCATCGAACTTCCATTTCAACTTATTGCAAAGAAAATACTTCTATTTTCACTAGAATTTATTGCTATTTAAACAGTGTAAACAGCACCGCTGCTTTTATTAAATAAAAATAAATAAATGCACAACTGCATTTTTACTAGTGTCCCCAGACATTTGGACCCCACTGTGCATAACACAATTAATAAGCATGTAATTCATGCGTTTCTGGTATGTGTCTAGAGTTTGTTTAATGGAAGCACACATAATCCAGGCCACAAAATCTCTTCAGAACAATGCGTTTCATTTTAAATTTCAATTCACATGACCCTTAAATCGCAAGAGATTATATAACCATTAAAAAAAGATGAATGATCACTCCATGTGTCATTTGTATGTAACACAGTTCTGTTTGTGAATATGACAGCATGATATACTGTATATTATGATCTGATGGACTGCTCTGCTAGGTGCTAGTGTGTTTAGTGAAGTGGGTAAAATGCGCGCACACACACACACACACACACACACACACACGCACACACAAGTACCTACCCACTCTGAGAAAGTGGTTCTACTGACAATACTGGACAATAGAGCATAGTGTCCCAGACTCTGTGCTCCCAGAGAGACTCTGGATAGAGAGCCGGACAGCGGATGTGTATTCTAGATTGTGTTTGAAACACACAAGCACTTGTATTAATTGAGAGAGAATGTACAGAGTCCAGACTACTGACTACTACAGTTTTATGAGCGTATATACACTACAGTTCAAAAGTTTGGGGTATATATATATAATGAAATTAATGTTTTTTTCCGTCAAGTATCCATTACATCGATTACAAGTGACAATATAGACATCTTTCAAAATATTACCTGTAAAATAAATAATCATAATGACTTTATTTTGCTACACTGCGTGGTTACTAGGTAGTTGGTAATGAATTTTGGGAGTAAACAGTTTAATATGCATTATGGGAATATTTACATTGGCGACTGGATGGGGTGTGTCCAGCAACGCGACAAAGTTGAGATCTGTTCAACTTTATGCAAATGAGGAGCGACTTTCGGGAGCGACAACCAATAGGAGTAAAGTCAGTGGAGCGCACGTGATCCTATGAGAAGTTTATTTTAGCAGTCAGAAACTGTCCCAATAACATATGATATGTCTCCGTGTACATACAGTGGTACTTGCCGTGCTGACTCCGAGCCTGAATGGTTTCGTGAACTCAGAAAGACCAATATTTGCCAGTTTGCTGCAGTTAAATAGCCGCGATAGCAAAGAGCACTCGCTGTTTCTCGTTCATCTTTAATATTATACATTTTATGTACTGATTCCATTTATATTTAGACTTTTCCTTCCAAAATGTTTGTTTGTAGCGGCAAGAAAACAGATTTGTTGTCTACAATATGGAGTAACATCCGTGAATTTCACTCATAAACATTACTAGGCAACAAGTAGTGGGAACGCCCACTAGCGACCTCACCGCCAGCCACTGGTGACGTAAACATTAATAAATACACTGCTTTTATGTTCATGTAACACTGCATAGCAGCTAGTCAGGTACCAAACTGTGCTAAATATTGGTTTCACACCATTTCAAATTTTTCTGTTAGATGGTGCAACCCTAGTGGATTTACAGTAGGCTAAGCTTATAGAGTGTGTTTTACCTCTTAAGCGCAGCAGACATTTGGGGGGCCCTGCATTTACAACTGATCCGCAGATGTGTAAGAAACACAGGACTGTGAATGTGTGTGTGTGCCGAAGAGGACAAAACAATTAAAAAATAAAACTACAAGCAAGCATGTGCATGTTTATTCTGGAAATTTAGCTCAAAGTTCAACGGTCCAACAGGAAATGAGAAAAAATGGATGGTGAGCTCAAAAGAGTTATAATCAGGAAAGGTGGAGAACCAGCAAAGCAGTGGATGAGCGTGCGCGTGAGTGAGTGAGAGAACGCAGGACTGAGAAGATGAGGTGGATGTATGGCTGGATTAGGGGGCTCTAAGAATGCAAAGGAAATTAAAAAGAGCCCAAAATAGAGCAAAATAAAACACACACACATTGTTTCTGGCTGGAAATTGTCATCTAATCTAGTGGAGCAGGGGTCTGGGGGGGGGGTCATCTATACGAGATGTCTGTGATGTTGAGAGAACCTGAAGGGAAGGAGAACCTAAAGCTGTAGATTGCTAGATGACTGCTAATGTGATTGTTCATGTGTCTGTAATATTCTGGTCCTTTCCTTAGAAAGCACTAGTAATCAATCAAACATGTAATATGGACAATGTTACAGTGATAAGGTGAGAGCAGAGAAGGTCATACATATTAATTGGCAGTATTTTTACCTGGTTAATTCATTGGCAATATTTACCTGGTTAAAGACTTTCACAGTTTAACATCTATACTTTGTAGAAGCCTGGAAGAAAAAGAAGTCTGTATGTATGTGGAGATACATGTACTATGAGAGCTGAAGTGGTGAACTTACAAACATGGCTCTTGATGGAAAGCAGCTCTGTGCATCAAAGGGTGAAGATGACCTTGTGTTTGAGTGTGTGTGTGTGTATGTGTGTGTGTCAGACTCAGGAGCATGAAGAAGAGAAGGCAGTGGACCACATTTTGCTCAAGATAAGAATGAAAGATAGTGAAAAGAGAGAAAAAGACAGGAAGAGAGGAAGCTAGGGAAAGATAGAGAGCTGGAGAACAGGAAAAATACACACCAAGCATGTGCTCATCAGAATGAGGCACAACAGGCATCTAACATAGATATGAAACACCATTAAATGACTACTGAGAACAAGGATATCAATTATTATAAATAAGAGGGACATGTTTCTACACTCATAACTCAAGATTTCTAATCTTTTTGGGAAATTCACACACTTTCACAAATGTGAGAAACAAGGAAGAGGGAAAAAAAACCTTAGCAACAAAGTCAAATTATCTCTCTGATGCAGTTAAGTATTACATATAACAAAAACCATAATGTTTCTTTTCTTTTTTTTTAACTTCAAAACAAATATAATCAATCTAAAACTTTTTTGTATCTTAAGAGCATTACAATTCTGCCCATTATAGGAATGCATAATTTATCTGTGCCAAATTGGTTATCATCCAACATTACACTTTTTTTTTATCGTATTGGCTGATATTATTTATTTAATTGTGCTGCTCATTTCCCCTTTTATTACATTTAGATGGTCTTTTCTGTCATCTAATGACCACTTAAAATGAATATTTAAATTGTACTACCGGTATTTTAAATTTATTTAGACAACATAATATAGAACTTTAATGTCAGCCCTAAAACAGTACTGGCCAGAACTTTAATATTGGCGCATCCCCAGTCCATTACAACAGAAGATCCTGAATAATTAAAAATTATATTTAAAGACATCAGAGGGTTAAAAAAGGCAGTCTGTATTAGCAGTCAAACCCAGAGCCCAGAGAGTACAGGAATTGTCTAGGTTCCCCATCAATAGATCTCAATATGAACAACATTATCATTAACAGTGAACAAGAGATGGCAGTTAACAACTAAACACTTATCAATCATTAACATCAATAACTAATAATTAACCACTGATACACAATTACAGACAGTAATCAAGAAATCAAACAAAGTTAAAGAATATAAGAAGAGAAGGATCAAGAGAAAAGATGAAAGAACTGATGGAATTGAAGAAGAACCTGGGGGAAAGAAGAAAAAGAGAGGGGTATCGGCCCCTGCAGAGAAACAAAGAAGAGAGGGAGGGAAAGAAGGAGATAGCAAAAAGACTTAAAAAAAGGAAAGACAGTGTTAGTGTGGTGGAGTGAAGAGCAGAATATAGGGGCTGTTCCCCCTGGCTCAGGCCTTGATTAACACCAGACTTCCAAACAGGAAATGACCCGGCCAACGTCGAGCAACGGGAGGCTTTCCATCTGGAGCCCAGCGCTGCATAAGACTCGAACACACACATCTGAACGACCAGAGCAAAAGAGCGATAAAACCAACACTGATTTTACCAAAATCAAAGAAGATAAAGAAAGGACCCCATTTTCACTGCAAATTCTAGTCATTATAGCAGTATATGAATGCTTGTCAGTCATGGATAATGAATTCAATTTGACAAGCTGAGTGACAAAAAAAAACAAAAAACTATATAAACAGTATTATGTGAAGAGGTATGTTTGTTCCTGCTATTATTCAGTGATGATTTTGTTAGTAAATTAGATATCAATGAACTCAAAAAGATGCCAGAGTTTGGAGATTGAAAGCACAATAATTTCTGTCATGACAACTCTCTGAGTGTTTGGCCTGGTAATGGATATGGCATTTATGACATGTTTGAATTTGGTGGAATAGATCTGCTAGGCTGCTGCTGTTGGATATTGCTGCTGCAGAGCAAGTACGGGACTTGGTACTACCAATGCATACACCAATACGCTGCTGTGAGCAAGTAAGACATGCTGCTGCAGTACAACAGAGCATACATGCATTAACTATAGCACATCTATACAGGTGGAGCTGGGGAAGGTGGAGGGTTTCTTAAAGCATGATGCAACTGCTACAGAAAATGCAGATTAAGTTTTTGAAGATTGAGCAGTGAGCTCATTGGCTACTGATACAGCAAGAACCAATCAGCTGTGGCCTATAGAGAATGATGTGACTGCAAGCGGATGGAGGTAAGGACCTCTAAGCCTGCGCCATCTAGAGTTTCATGACAGAACTTTGTATTAATGTGCAGAGAGATGAGGGAGGATAGGAGGGAAAAACGTTGCATCTCTGCAGTGACCCAGACAAGAGAGAGATACGCACAAGCGTGCGTTAAGGGCAAGCAGGACAAACCCCGAGAGAGAAACAACCAACAGAGAGTGTGAGAGAGAGTGTGAGAGAGAGAGAGAGAGAGAGAGAGAGAGAGAGAGAGAGAGAGAGAGAGAGAGAGAGAGAGAGAGAGAGATGGATTGTGAGTGAGTAATCTTAACCATTCCCAAAGGAGTGATATGACCAGAAAGAATGTGGACGTGTGTTTGGCTGTGTGTAAGACGGCTGGGACTGTCCCCTCTCTCGTGTGTGTGTTTGTCTGTGAGTGACCCCTGTGGCTATGATTACGGTTTAAAGTCTCTTTATGAGCTGAAGGGTTTCCTGTCACAAACAAGTGCTAACTACATTTATTAGACTTTTATTTCCTTCATAAACATACAGTATTCACAAACACACACACACTTCAAATGTTACTGACATATCCTGCAGGCAGATTGTGATTGGATGATACGAGTGATGAAATCCTCCAATCAGTAAGCTTATCTGGATGTGCTTCCTGTCCTGGAGCTGAGGAGTGTTTCATTTCCTTTAATTAAAGAAGAGATTTTTAATTTCCTTCTAATTAAAGCATGACTATTAATTTCCTCTGTAGAAACCAGTAGGTACAAACCACCACTGTCTATATATTTATATGAAGGTAGAGGTTCGTGTGTGTGTAGGTAGAGGCATGGAAAGTAAATAAATAAAAGCAATGGTAACTGGAAATCCCTTGAAAAAAAAAAAAAAAAAAGAGAGAGAGAGAGAGAGAGAGAGAGAGAGAGAGAGAGAGAGAGAGAGAGAGAGAGAGAGAGAGAGAGAGAGAGATAAAAGGTCATGGGGTGAGAGATCTCTTTGTCAAGTCGAAGTGTTGCCATGCCAACACAAGCATCAGAGTTAGCCTCCTCTTGTAGATCAACATCATTCTGCTTTTTGCAACCCGGGCCACTATAATAGAGATATGATTCGGCAGACAACTATGGCAAAAAACAAACAGTAATGCTTGGAAAAAATATCACAAATTGAAAAGCCAAAAATACATTTCTGTCATTAATTACTCACCCTCGTGTCTCATAGACTGCAACGTAATCACCACATTCAAGGCTCAGAAAGGTAGTAAAGACATTGTTAAAATAGCCCATGTGACTACAGTAGTTCAACCTTAATGTTATGAAGCAACGAGAATACTTTTTGCAAAAAACTCCCCAAAATAATGACTTTATTCAACAATTTCTTGTCTTCTGTGTCAGTCTCTGACTCTGTTCACGTGAGCACCACGACACGTGTGTGATGCTGACGCATGATCCCGCCAACACTGAGCCGGTGTTCTGATGTAGAAGAGCTGCGCTGTGTTTACAATGTGAACAGCATCGAGACTGACATGGAAGAGAAGAAACTGTTGAATAAAGTAGTCATTTTTGTTAGATTTTGGCACGCAAAAAGTATTCTCGTCGCTTCACATTAAGATTATATCACTGTAGTCACATGGACGATTTTAACGGTGTCTTCACTTCCTTTCTGGGCCTTGAAAGTGGTAATGGCGTTGCATTCTAATATCTTAATTTGTATTTCGAAGATGAACAAAGGTATTACGGGTTTGGAACGACATTAGGGTGAGCACACACACCAGTCATTTTGAACAAAAAGTGCCGAATTGGAGCATAAATGAAATCTGATAGCTCACCAAAACAAACACACACATCCACTTACACGTATAAGGCCACACACAGATTTAGAAAAACACACAGGGCATCCACACAAAAACACAGGCAGGTACTCAGAGGAAGACACCCCCAGATCTCCAAAGAGACCTCCCAGCATGCTTCTCTGCTGCCTTTGACTCTCACACAGATGGGTGAAGGATATAGGAAAAAAAACAAAGTAATCTCAACAAATATTTCTTTTTCTATTATGTACTATGTGAACGTATTTATGAAGATGCATTTGTACTAGCGTGTGTATTTGGTTTTAACGTGTGTATTTGTGGATGATGGAATGCCCTTGGCCAAGAGGATGAAGTGGGATTTTATTTTTTATTTTTTTTGCTGTATAATATGTGCAGTTAAATCACTTTGTTTTGGCAGTAAACATGATGGTGGAAAAGGCAGGAAAGAGAGATTTTGTGCATGTGTTTATGTGCTGGGACACATCCAGGCTAATGTATGACACTTCTACATGTACATGCGGGCAATATTACATACATATGTGTTTGTGTAAAACTTGATATCATACTGAGAAAGAAATTTAGCAATATCAATATTATGTCCAATACAATAAGGTAATAAATATTTTCATGTTATGATCATTCACAGGTAAAATGGCTGATATTAAAATTCTGTATTATTTTGTCTAAATAAAATAAAAATTTAAAAAAACCCCAAAGGGTTTAAATGGATAAATACACTGATATTAAATAAACTATCCTGTATCATCTCGAAAATAACTACATGAGTTACAAATGCCTCTTTATGCTGACTTTAAACCTTGGCGTGGCCAGCAGTAATTGATAACATTCAATATCATAAATCAAAATCCATAACAAAGAACAGGTGGCTTTTCTATTTCTATTACAAAGCCCTGAGCCATTTGAATATCAGGTCTATGATTCATGTGCTATCCATCAGCTCCTAATTCAGACAATACTGCTCTATAAACAGTCTTCAAAGTTTTATTTATTGATGGGGCTCATCCAATTCTATAAACAGACACAGTAGCACACCATCACACTGTTTTCAGAAAGTCAACACCTCCGCCAATAACATTCTCTGTTTCACACAAAGTCCTTTGAGGTAATCCAATTACATTTGCTGTTTCAGTCCAGCAGGAAGCCTTTTTATCCAATAATATTTCTTGTTTCACAGGGATAGCTCAGGTACCACATGTAGAGTTGGCTGTGGATAACTAAAGAACTCATTTCCTATGATGTAAGACTGAAAAGGAAACATTTCCCTAGATAGACAAACTAAAACCAGAGACAAACACAGGTTACTAACAACAATTAAAGCCAGATTTAGTGTCAGATACATGCTCATTCAGATTCTACATAAGTGAGAACACTCCTTTTCTATCCATCCTCTAGTGAATTCATTCCTCTCTCTGTTCTGATTTGTCTGTTTGGAGACATTTTACTGCCTCACCTCTGACTCTCTACCCGCTGCTCTGTAAAGCCACAAGCCTTCAGTGATGACAGCGCTGAACAACAATAACGTCATAATAACATGCTACAGCTAACACCACCCTCTTGCCCCCTGCACTGATGGAGATCAAACTCACAGGACAAAGTAGAGACCACCATCTCAATAAGTATATGTTTTTGTACAGATGGATAGGTAGACAATCATTTTAGAGAATCAGACTAAAAAATTATTAAACGAGTCCCTGCACAGACATTGTTTTGTAGCAATAATAAAAACATTAAAATATTTATTTAGCAGACATAATACATTTTCAAGACAAAATAATGTTAATATAATAATAGGTATATATATTATTAAATTGTACACATTATATATTAACATTAGTATAACATTTAATAATTTTTTGTTAGGTTGCAGTTATTCCACATCGACAGAATGATAGAAAGAATGATAGATAAAAAGAACAACAGATGGAATGATGAAAAGAAAGAACAAAAGATAGAATAATAGAATGATAAATAGAAAGAACAATAGAGCAATGGATTGATAAAACAGAGAGAACGAACAATAGTTAGAATGATAGAGAGAACGATAGAAATAGTGAACAATAAAGAATGATAGAAAGAGAACACTAGATAGAAGGATAGAATCAAAGAATGACAGAACAATAGATATATAGAATAATATAAAGAATGAACAATAGATAGAATGATAGACAGAACGATAGAAATAGCAAACGATAAAGAATGATAGATAGAAAGAACAATAGAAAGAAATAATAGAATGATAGAAAGAACAATAGATAGATAGAATGATAGACAGAACGATAGAAATAGCTAATGATAAGGAATGATCGATAGAAAGAACAATAGACAGGAAGAATGATAGAGAGAATGATGGAAATGGCTAATGATAAGGAATGATCGATAGAAAGAACAATAGACAGAAAGAATGATAGAGAGAATGATGGAAATGGCTAATAAGGAATGATCGATAGAAAGAACAATAGACAGAAAGAATGATAGAGAGAATGATGGAAATAGCTAATGATAAGGAATGATCGATAGAAAGAACAATAGACAGAAAGAATGATAGAGAGAATGATGGAAATGGCTAATAAGGAATGATCGATAGAAAGAACAATAGACAGAAAGAATGATAGAGAGAATGATGGAAATAGCTAATGATAAGGAATGATCGATAGAAAGAACAATAGACAGAAAGAATAATAGATGGAAAGACCGATAGATTAAAAGAACAATAGAAAAAAAAACAATAGATAGAAAGAACAATAGATAGATAGATAGAACAACAGAGAGAAATAATGAAATACAGAAACGATAGATGGAAATAACAATAGACGGATGGACGGATAGACAGACAGTCAAACCCACTATCTGGTGTTGGTAAACAGGACGACACACATAATGAAAGACAGCAGTCAGAGTTACAGCAGCACTTCCCTCTGTAATTCTGTAGAGTCCGGTGATGCTCTGTAATTCACCTCCCATGAGTGTGTTTTTAACTTCTCTCGCCCTCTGCATGTGTGTGTTTGCTCTGACAGGCTTTTCTGCTGTGTATTTGTGTTGGGGTGGACGTCCTGTTATTAAAGCTCTCTATGCAATCTCTGTGCGTTTGAGAACAAGTGGGTGAGTTTTTATTATGTGTTTCTCTGCTGATTTAAAATGAGTAATCAGGCAGAGCGGTTCCCATGCTGACCAGAGGCTGAGTGCATGTTAGTGTGTGCGTAAGCGGCTGGTTCCCATGGCGACCATGTTTCAAGTGGAGCCCGATTTCCATTCAGACCAATTTAATTGAGCCGAATGTCACAATCAATATATATTTCACTGAGCACATACACGGCACTGGTACAAGAACACCAGCTGCAGCTGCACGTTCTTTCATTGTTAAATAATTTGATTGTTACGCTGATGATGAAAACATACGGCAAAAGTTTCATTACACGTGCGTCCAGACACGTTCATACACTTAGAAAATCCTTTAAAACCTACAAATAGCTGTCAATGAGCGGTCATACATTTTCCTGGACACACCTGGTGTGCATTGGCACTATAATTGTCAGGCCAGGGTTTATATGAAAGAGTCATACGCTTTAAAAAAACATAGAGAGGGAGAAAGAGGCCCCTCGGCCGAGAAGAGCAGGAAGTTAGCAAGAGCCAAAGCATTCTTCATCAATGCAAGAGAGAGAAAAAAAGACAAGAACGAAAGAAGGAGGGGAAAAAAGTAAATATTAATGTTAATTGTACTTAACATTCATTTTAATGCATAGGCTAATATAAAATACTATATTATTAAAATGATAGAGAAATGAAAACAATAGAAGGATAGAAAGAACGATAGACAGAAAGAACGAGAGATAGAATGATAGAAAGAAAAATAGAAAGAATGATAAAAAGAACGATAGACAAAATGATAGAAGGAACGATAAATAGAATAGATAAAAGAACGATTAATAGAATGTTAGATAGAATGATCTAAAGGATTGAAAAAAGAACGATAGACAGAATGATAGAAAGAATGATAGAGAATGATAGACAGAGCAATAGAGATAATGATAGAAAGAACAATAGAGAATGATAGAAAGAATGACTGATAGAAAGAATGATAGATAGAACGATAGATAGAATGATAGAAATAACTATTGATAGAAAGAACTTTAGATAGAACGATAGAAAGAAAAAACGATAGATATAATGATAGAAAGAACAAACGATTAGATAGAATGATATAAAGAACGA
Organism: Gila orcuttii; assembly: GCA_026230005.1. Classification (NCBI taxonomy): domain Eukaryota; kingdom Metazoa; phylum Chordata; class Actinopteri; order Cypriniformes; family Leuciscidae; genus Gila; species Gila orcuttii. Next base: position 32,731,578 of record JAPDVR010000012.1, on the reverse strand, counting down.
TTGATAAAGAACGATAGATAGAATGAAAGAAAGAACGATAGATAAAATTAAAGAAAGAACGATAGAAAGAACGATATATAGAATGATAGAAAGAACGACAGAAAGAACGATCGATAGAAAGAACAAACAAAAGATAATGATATAAAGAACGAATGATATAAAGAACGATAGAAAGAACGATAGATAAAACGATAGGAAAAAAGATTTATAGAAAGAGCATTAGACAATGATCGAAAGAACAAACGATAGATAGAATGATATAAAGAACGACTGATAGAAAGAAGGATAGATAGAATAATAGAAAGAACGATTGATAGAAAGAACAATTGATAGAAATAAGGATAAATGGAACGATAGACAGAACGATAGAAAGAACGAACAATTTCTATAGAGCGATAGAACAATTTTATTATTAAAATTACAAATTGTCTAAATTAATAAAACACTACTAATTACTTTTATTTAATATTCATAATGTAATTGATATCAGGAGATTTGCTAAAGATTACACACATACATGTATTTATATATATATATATAAATAAACGCAATGTAATGGATTGTGTCTATAATGATAGCAACTTTCAGCTCGAAAAATGTGCTCACGTACTCAAGTTACAGCATATTTTCCAACAATCGCAATACTGCAACATGCCAGCTTGTTTCTTTCAGAACCCCACAGGTACGGAAACATTCGTGAAACTTCAAAACCACACCGACACACACACACACACACACACACACACACACACACACACACACACACACACACACACACACAGAGATTTGAAACGACACGGTAAAGATGGAGGACCACAAGCCAGTCTGACCGCTGTGGCAAAAGCATCTATTACATGCGCTGATGGCGACTCTCTCAGGGTGTGTCCACCAGCCTAATAGGCACTTTGAATTTCACTTTAGAACATCAAGTCATTGTAACACACACACAAAAACAGAGCTCTCAAGGTTGGAAAAGTTGAACTTGTAGTCATGTTTCAAAAGAGGCATTGCACGCAGTCTTTCAAGAAACCTCCATGTAACCTTGAATACACAACATTATGTAGGCGGCAAGCAAAAATGACTAAGAAACTAAAGCCTGGAGACTGAATTGGTTTGAAGTGCGGGCCGGCGAGTGTGCAGAGTTCATTCCTGCAGTCACAAATCAGGCTGAATCAGGTTTACAGGCTCTCATATGGGCCACAGATTCAGATGGCTTCCATCAGCTGTCACCAAACCGAGAGAGAGAGAGAGCATGAAAAAGGGAGAACGTCTGAGGAAAAAGTAAATCAAAGATTTCAATCTTTTACTTTCAAAGTGGATTCCACCATAAAAAAAAGAGCAGTGTGCTAGTGTGTGTGTGTGTGTGTGTGTGTGTGTGTGTGTGTGTGACGGATGGAATGTGAGGGTTGTGAGTGAGTATTTCTGGGGACAAAAGACAGAAAACAGAGGTGTTTCTCTCCATTCATCTTAACTTAACATCTCACTTTTACCATGTCCATCCATTTTGTATCCTCTTGACTCCTCAGTGACCCAGCTCTCTCTTGATCCTTTCCTTTAAGTAATACATCTTGTAACATACAGTACAGTAATTGAGGGACAATCCTGTTGGAGCAACCTGAGATACCGTATATAGTGCGTTTTAAAACCTATTAAGGGAGCAAGAAAAATGCGAAAGAAAAGAAAAATACAAACTCTGTTCTTTCTATGGTAAGGATGGCTTAGAAGTCATGCCTATGTAGACAATAAAGCCCCTGGTATACTTCGTTCAGTTTAGGCAGCTTACTAGGTTTTAGAACACAGCTTATGGGCCAGATTTACCAAACAGGGCAAATTAGTGTGAGAACACAATCCCATAAAAGCGCTGATGGGAGTAGAAAGTTCTGCGGGCGATTTAATGACAATGCGCACATTAAAGAACACAGACATAGCCAGATCATTTACATAATTACCATTTCTCTCGCTCTTTGATGAGATAGTAAAATGATAAGACGTGTCGGTAAATTTTTTTAATTTTTTTAAGATTCAGCTTTTTTGAAGTTTCTTATGTCCAAGACTTCATTTATTTGATCGAAAATACAGTAAAAACAGTAGTATTGTGAATTATTTTTTTCCAATTTCAGATAACATTTCTATTTGAATACATTTTAAATTTTTTATTTTATTCCTGTGATAGTAAAGCTTTATTTTTTAGCATCATTACTTCAGTCTTCAGTGTCACATGATCTTTCAGAAATAATTCCAATATGCTGATTTGGCAGTCAAGAAACGTTTCTTATTACCAACATTAAAATTTAATCAGCTTTCGAAAGAAAGTAAGTTCAAAAGAACAGCATTTATTAAAAAAAATAAAAAATCTTTGTAGCAATGTAAAAGAATTTACTGTAACATTTGCACTGATCAATTCAATGCATCCTTGATGAACACAAGCATTAATTTCTTTCCAAAAAGGAAATAATAATAGTAATAAAAACACGGTAGTGTAATATGGGTAGTTGACACAACATGTTCTGGACTAAGAAAAAAATTACCAAGTAAATTTTTCCAACAATTAACACATTTTTAAAATTAATTTTTAATGGTCTTGAGGTGTGGCAATTATTTTTTTCTAAAACAAATATTTAGGGATGCACTGCTATTAAAATGTAGATTGAAACTGATAAGTTATGGCTGAAATAAATAAATAAATAAATAAATAAATAAATAAATAAATAAATAAATAAAATGAATAATTTTAAATGCTATTTTTTTAAAGGTGAATTTAGGGATCACAACACTAATGGATATTCTCTTTGAGATTTGCAAAAGATTGCATTAACAGTTATTAGTGTTTTTAAAAATGAACAAGTGAGCATTAGATGAAGGCAAATGTAAACTAAAAATATGAGCTTATAGAAGCTACATGTATAAAACAGCATACAAGCATAAGCAGCATTGTTGTTTAAATGTTCCAGCACTAATCACAAGTGTGTAACACAGAGATTAAGGCATGACATCTTCATGAAGTCACTCAATAATGTGGAAACTAAGTGACAATAATGTGACACTATATGAATGAATGAGGCATTTATATAGTGCGTTTCATATGTACTACTGTACACCCAAAGCGCTCATTACTAACTAACTGACTTCTAGATGTGTCTGCACATTATTGCTTTAGTATAATGGTACTGGGATCATGTTGAACTAGTATTCCACCACTGACCTGTGATCTCCTGCAGCAGAGGGCTTAATGTGGTCTGCCGGGTGAGTCGGAGTGTCAATGCACCAATCAATTCCTTCTCCACCTTCTCCACATGCTTTCCCTCCTCAGCACCAGCCGGACATGCTTCCTGGGCCATAGAGTACACATAAACCAGCAGCACCAGAAGATCATCCATGCTCAGCTCACCAGAGTCAGAACCTGTTCCAGACTCAATGGACTTTATGAGGGGAAGAAGTTGTTTCAGAACCTCTGCCAGGTCAGAGTCCCCCAAGGCCTGAAGAACAGAGACAAGACATTCATCAGCAATATTAAGACTATTAAAAATGTAGAATCGCATCTATCAAACTACAGCTGTGACATTTATCCAGCAGGAATTACAAAGTTCTGCTTTAGTTATTTCCATGACACGATCAATCATTATGTCAGAGATCTCCACCGCACTCTTTTCCACTTTTACGTATGCTAAATTCTTTAGCAAATCAGTACTGAAGGGAGAAATTATTTGTTCTGACCCTGAACTAATAGCCTACCTAATTCTGTTACAGAGCACATTTATGGATGGGATCTGCTAAAATATCTTTTAAAGGTGAAGTGGGGTTAAAATATTATCGCGTATCAAGTCAAGTCAAATATATTTATATAGCGCTTTTCACAATACAGATTGTATCAAAGCTGCTTCACAGTATCAATCAAAACAACTTAACAATGCTTGTTTATTACTGGAAAAAAAGACATCCAAGTTTGGTAGAGCTGATCAATGGTATGATTGGTTAATTAATTTGAATATCCCCAACTGAGCAAGCCAAAGGCAACAGTGGCAAGGAACCGAAAAACTCTATCCAGTGACCTAATGGTGTCCTAACACCCCATCAGATGACCCAATGGAGAAAAAAAAACCTTGGGAGAACCCAGGCTCAGTCGGGGGCCAGTTCTCCTCTGGCGTTTATGAACTAGAGGCCGAATTTACAGTAACTGTAAGATAAAAAATTTATATGAATGCCTGGCTAAATAGATGCGTCTTCAGTCTAGTTTTAAACTGGGAGAGCGAGTCTGAGCTACGAACAATATCAGGAAGGCTATTTAGAGCTTCGGAGCTAAATGTGAAAATGCTCTGCCTCCTTTGGTGGATCTGGATATCCTAGGAATGACCAGAAGCCTCGAATTTAGTGATCTTAAAGAGCGCGATGGATTGTAAGGCGATAGAAGATCCGTTAAATAGACTGGAGCTAAACCATTTAGAGCTTTATAAGTCAAAAGCAATACCTTGTATTTAATACGGAACTTTATAGGTAACCAATGAAGTGATGATAAAATCTGTGTTATATGATCATATTTTCTTGATCTAGTAAGAACTCTAGCGGCTGCTATTTTGGACTAACTGTAGCTTGTTTATTGAAGATGCAGGACAACCAGCTAATAAAGCATTACAGTAATCTAGTCTTGAGGTCATGAATGCATGAACTAACTTTTCTGCATCAGAGACTGATAGCATATTACGTAGCTTAACAATGTTTCTAAGGTGGAAAAAGGCAGTTTTTGTAACATATGAAATATGCTTTTCAAAAGACAGGTTGCAGTCTAATGTAACACCCAGGTCTTTTACTGTAGCGGATAAAGTAACAGGGCATCCTACTATGTTAAAAGTCGTGCTGTGAAAGGTTTTGTGGACGGTTTTTAGAACCGATAATTATTACCTCTGTCTTGTCTGGATTTAATAAAAGAAAATTACGCGTCATCCAATCTTTTATATCTTTAACACAATCTGTCAATTTGGATAATTTAGCGTATTCATCTGGCCGTGATGAAATATATATTTGAGTGTCATCAGCATAACAATGGAAACGAATTCCATGTTTCCTTAGAATATTACCAAGTGGCAGCATATATATTGAGAATAATAAAGGGCCTAACACAGATCCCTGCGGAATGGTAGCGGTCAGATAAGTATGACCTGAACCAGCTTAATGCTTGTCCTTGAACACCAGTGTAATTTTGTAGTCGATCTAAGAGTATTGTGTGATCTATAGTATCGAACGCAGCACTAAGATCAAGTAAAACTAGTACTGAGATACAGCCTTGGTCCGAAGCTAAAAGTAAATCATTTGTGATTCTAAGTTTCAGTGCTATGATGTGGCCTGAATCCATACTGAAACTTTTCATAGATGTCGTTTTCTTGCAAGAAAGAGCCGAGTTGAGCGGACACAACTTTTTCTAATATTTTTGACATAAATGGAAGATTCGAAATATGTCTGTAATTTGCTAGGTTATTTGGATCTAATTGTGGTTTCTTAATAAGAGGTTTTATAACTGCCAGCTTGAACGTTCTTAATAATATTGAGAAGAGGCTCTTCCACTATAGGTAACACTTCTTTCAGTAGTTCAGTTGGTATAGGATCTAATAAACATGTTGTTGTTTTAGATGAAGTGATAAGTTTATTTAACTCTTTTTGTTCTATGGTTGTAAAGCATTGTAATTGTTCTTGCGGGGTGATAATTGCGGCCGAATTATAAGGCGCGAGCAAACATCGAACGTTTACGATTTTGATTCTGATGCTTTCAATTTTCTCGGTGAAGAAGTTCATGAAACCATTACTACTAAACTGTAACGAGGTATTTTGTTCAGACGACGTCTGTTTATTTGTTAGTCTAGCCACGGTATTAAATAAAAACCTTGGATTATTTCGGTTGTTTTCTATTAATTTGCTGAGGTGCTCAGCCCTGGCCGTTTTAAGTGCCTTTTTATAAAGTGACATACTGTCTTTCCATGCGATTCTAAAGACCTCTAAATTAGTTTTTTTCCATTTACGATCTAAAATACGGGTTTCTCTCTTTAAAACATACGTAGTATTATTGTACCATGGTGCTATACTTTTTTCTCTGACCTTTTTTAATCTAATGGGTGCAACAATATCCAATGTTCTAGAGAGAATGGTGCTCAGAGTGCTAGTTAGTTCGTCTAATTCATCTGTTTGTTTGGGTTCAGGCAGCAGCTGAGACAGATCAGATAAGCTATTTGAGAAATGATCTATGGTGGATGGACGAATTGTTCTACCTGGTCGATAACGTGGCGCAGCATGACATATTACAGCAGTGCGTAATATGCAAGTTACCAAGTAGTGGTCAGTGACATCATCACTTTGTGGAATGATATCTATATCGGTTGGATTGGTTCCATATGATATAATTAAATCGAGTGTATGATTAAGACGATGAGTTGGTCCGGTGACGTTTTGCTTGACCCCGAAGGAGTTTAATAAATCTGTAAACGCAGCCCCTAACGCATCATTTAAATTATCTACGTGTATGTTAAAATCTCCAACAATTAATGCTTTATCGACGTTGACCAAAATATCTGATAGAAAGTCAGCAAACTCTTTTAGGAAATTGGCGTAAGGCCCTGGAGGTCTATTTACGGTAGCCAATGCTAGAGATAATAGGGATTTTTTTCTTACATCTAAGAGCGTAACATTTAGCACTTCAAACTAATTAAACCTATGACGAGTTTTCTGAGTAACATTAAGGATATCTCTGTAGATTGTTGCAACACCGCCGCCACGACCGATCAGACGGGGCTCATGCTTATAACAGTATCCTGGCGGAGTAGACTCATTTAGACCGAAATAATCATTTGGTTTAAGCCAGGTTTCAGTAAGGCACAGAACATCGAAATTATTATCTGTGACCATTTAATTTACAATAACCGCCTTAGGTGTGAGCGATCTAATGTTTAGAAGACCTAGCTTTAGAAATTGTTTTTGTTCACTAATATCCAAGCTTATTATGCAGAGACCACAATAAGTTCATGTTTTTGAAAAAAGTCTCTTATGCTTACAAAGGCTGCATTTATTTGATCTAAAGTACAGTAAAACATTAGACTGGGTAAACCCAGCCTGATCTGCCGGCGATTTGATTTCGCCCTGCAGCTCAGGCTGGAAACCTGTACATTCTTTTATCCTGCTTCCGTTACAATTTTGCGGGGACCAATCAAAAACTGGCTTATCCACCTGCCGCGCTACTGGCGGTTTAATCCAATCCAATTCCTTTTAACCTCTCGACGATGGTCAATGGCTTCTTTTTGATTTAGCAAACACATCACTCGAATGGGTGTAAATACCACTCACTTTCATGTTTTTTTTTTTTGCACAATCTGCAAAAATCTCTCGATGCCATTGCTGCTTCTGCAAACTGCTGATCAATGCTACAAACCGACACGTTTGTTGACACGTTTCCTGCCTGGAGTTTTCGCAACAAAGACTACTTAAACATAGCCAGATGTTATAGCCAGACTAATAAAACATATACATAATGTGAAATATTACAATTTAAAATACCTGCTTAAATTGCTGCTCAAATATATATTTTTTATATTATCAATGTTAAAAACAGAAGCTTAATATTTTTGATAGTCACTTTAGACATTCTACGAACTATAAGTAACTTTGCAACTACATGTCAACTAACTGTCATTAGAGTATAAGTAGACTGTAATAGACTGTCAGAAGACTGTTAGGTTATGGTTAGGTGTTAGGGTTAGGAGAACAAGTTGACTTGTAGTTGCCAAGTTACTTATAGTCAGTAGAATGTCTATGTGGGGACCAACAAAATAAAGTGTTAGCAGATATTAAGCAGACAGTCTACTAATACTCTAATGACAGTTACTTGACATGTAGCTGCAAAGTTACTTATAGTTAGTAGAATGTCTAAAGTGGACTATCGAAATGCAGTGTTACCGATTGTTGAGATACAAATCTGAGTCTGAGAATGATTGCGTGCTTGTGTTAGAGCGTGTTAGTATTTGAAACCTACAAAATCTAATAACCTTGAGGATGGATTTCATATGCAATGAAATCGTCCCTATTGAGCTCAGCAGAGCTGTTCTGCCCAACACAAACACGTTTTCTCTCTCTAGAGAGAGCTAAACTGGCCTTGCTTCAGAATCTCATATCTGAAAACTACAAAATCCTCCCTCTGAGCCTGGGAGTACAATGACAACCAAACAATACATTCCAAAGCACTGAAACATGGAGTCTCAGCCCACTAGGCCCCCGCGTGTCATCCTTCCTTCCGAACATGAGCGGCCCCCCTTGAATCATCTTATGAGGTAACCATTATCAGTCAGAAGAGAAATAATGGAGTGTGTTGTAGGTTATTCTTTCAGACAAAATGAAATTCCACACTGTTGAGTCGGGCGCACGCCATTTTTTTCACTCGGGAGAAATCGTGTGGGAGATCGTTGATGCTCGTATGGTCGTGACTCACATTGTGTGAGAGGAATTACTAAATGAGCAGAGTACATTACGAGCATGTTTAAAAAATTCTGGGAGTCAGCCTGATTTTGACCAGCGTATAGGCTGTCCCATATTGCCAAATCATACACAACCACGTCACATAGGCTAGATCTATGAATACTATTAAGCTTTAGCTCAGAGGCTGTAACCATTCAGCATGCGCATCCACTGACACAAACACACAATATACAATACACTCTCTAGTTGTTTCTGTTAAAAGGAATGGCTGTGCTGCTCTCTGCTCTTCAACAATTTTTTTTTTTTTAAGCAGCAACATTGAAAGCTTCAGTCTCCGTGTTTAGCCCAAAAGCTCGTGCAATTGCCACCGGCTCACTGTGTAGGACAGTCGTGCATGCTTTGACACATGTGTACCAGCTGCTTTGACACGATCATCAGGTTAACTGACTGGTAACCTGTGCAATATCTCACAACCCCCTGAGTGTCCGAACTCGTACAGTGTATGCCCGCCTTTACCCCGCTTTAGTGGATGAGATTCCCCATTAGGCTTCTAAGGTCTGACCCATGGTGTACAGAATCGGAATAGATTTTAGATGTTTCTGATTTATAGAATGTTCTTGCTTGGAGTGTGCTCTGGGGGTACTCAAAGAGTTAGAGGAAGTCGAACCCCAGCGGGCTAATTCAGATCTTTGTGCCATATAACCTCCCAGCCAGAGCGCCTGGATATGAGGGACTCACTCTTTCTCCATTGGATGGAATCATTCTAAATGCAGGCCTGGATATGTAAGAAGGAAGGATATTGACTTGGCGAATGACTGGGTGTGATGGATCACATGTTCACAACACCATGAACGAAATGATATACATTTAAAAAGAAACATCTCATTGAGAGGAACCACAGTGAATCTTGATCGATACTTTTCCTTTAACAAAATGGTTATCAATAACAAACAACTCAATTCTATCAGAAATTAATGCGGTTCTGGTAAGCCAACTGTCAAACTCTTCAGACGATGGTGTGGCTGCCACGTTTTATTGTGCAAGGTAAAAGATTTGCTCAGGATTGCTTTTGGAGACCTGTGCAAAGTTGATGGTAAAGGAGGATCAGAAAATATTTGAAACCTTGCGACATAAACAAGATCAACAAGATGAGCATACAAGGCAACACTAAACATATAAGGTGTCATTTGCCTGAATTTCTGAGTAAATGAATGATTAAATATTCAAAAAATGTATTCCCTTAACTACCATTAACTATGGCATCAGGTTTGCAGTATTAGTTTGAGTCCTTGTCCAATAATGACTGTCAAAAAGAACAAGCTGATCGACCCAGACAACCTTTGCAAGCCCAACATATGCGGGACACTGCACAGTGGCAATTTTTTATTTTATACCTCTCTTATGTTTCAGATATGATGTTATCTAAAGTTAACACACATCCACGTGAGTGCCACATTCAATCTTGTTCTGCGAAATTCTGAATCAAAGCCCAGATCTGTGTTTTACAATGAATAAAATTCGAGGGAAACAAGAACAAACTCCCTCAAAGGCACGTGACTCACACTAGCCTCTACCACAAAACACATTTTTATCCTTTGACATTGTGAAATAGAAGCCTTGCAGAACCCTTAGCCCAAATATTTGTGAAGCAGAGCAGGCGTTTTCTTTTCTACTTCATTTACAGGCCAAAGAAAGATTTTTTTATGATGCTGTCATTACATCATGATGGTAAGAGATATCCTGCAACATCTTTGACTGCAAATGTACCATAGCAACATCTGACTTACAAAATTCCACAAATGCATTCGCCCCACTATGATTCTTTGCTAGAAAGGATAAACAGTGCCAGGGCTGGCATGCACCAATTTTTAAGGCCGTCCTGCCTCACTTAGTAGCCAAGGCAAGATAGGACATGATGAGAGGAGGAAAACAACTAAATAAAAACAACAACAACAAAAAAACACTTGGGGGTTAAAATCCAGCAAGGATTTTTTTCCAGCTTCAGAAGTTCAGAATTCTACTTGCCCTGCCAACAGTTTCACTGGCCCCAACACACACTATAAATGACAAATGATTCAGAATGGTCAGTATTAAACGTATAATTTATACATGTATTATTTAAAATTATAAAATGATTTGAAACATTTTACATAACATTTAACATCTGTAAAAATATCTGGAAATTATAAGGTTATTATAATTATACATCATTATGAAATTAACAAGCAAAAGTCACAGAAAACCAAGGGCCCCCTATTTTAACTATCTAAGCACATGGTCTAAAGCGCAGGGCGCAAGTGCAGTTAAGGCGTGTCCGAAATCCACTTTTGCTAGTTTAACAACGGTAAAAATGGTTGGCGCGCCCAGCGCATGGTCTAAAACGGTTGTCCCTATTGTATTAAAGAGTAAAGGGTGTGTTTTGGGCTTTACATGCAATCAACCAGAGTCTCATCTCCCATTCCCTTTAAATGCCAGTTGTGCTCGCGCCAGGGCGTTTCAGGTTTCAGTTGGTCAATGGCGCAGTCTATTTCAGTTGCCTCAAAATAGCAACGCACCATCAATGCGCCTGAACACACCTTGTTTTCAGACCAGCACGCTCATGGGCGCATGGATGGGCGCAAATGCATTTGCTATTAAACAACGTGGCGCAGGACGGGAAAATGATAACTACGTCGGACTGAAACTATAGCAAAATACACTTGCCTGGCGCTGCGTTGGGCCAGGTGTATGATAGGGCCCCAAATGTTTAAGGCCTAAATGAGGAAGCGAGTGGAACAAAAATTAATTGAATTGAAATTAATGCTGCCCAAACTCTCTCACACTGAACTCGGGCCAACAGTATCCTTATTGCTGAGCCCTGAACTGCATAGTAATTTTCCCATAAGTACAGGTCCTTCTCAAAAAATTAGCATATTGTGATAAAGTTCATTATTTTTAGGGCCCGAGCACCGATGGTGTGAGGACCCTCTTGGAATTGCTCTGTATATTATTATTAGGGCCCAAGCCTTGAAAAGGCGAAGGCCCTATTGTTTTCCTAAGGATTATTCTTTATTATTATTATTATTATTAGGGCCCAAGCCTTGAAAAGGCGAAGGCCCTATTGTTTTCCTAAGGATTATTAGGGCCCAAGCCTTGAAAAGGCGAAGGCCCTATTGTTTTCCTAAGGATTATTCTTTATTATTATTATTATTCTTTATTATTATTTTACTACCTTTTGGGCACTTTTGGGGGCCTTAACGTGCTCGAAAACTCTTGAAACTTTGCACACGGGTCAGAACCCGCGGCTATCAGGGCCGGGCTGAAGATGGTACCCGGGCGTCACAGGGGGGCTCGACAGCGCTCCCTGGAATGGTGTTTGAACACTTGTCCATATATCAAACACGCTTGCATGTAATAATCTGAAACTCGGTACACTTATAGATCTCATCGGGCCGAACAACTTTCGCACTCTAAGTTTTACGTCAGCCCAACAGGAAGTCGGTTATTATGGGTTGTTTGGAAAGTAATTTTCTATATTTTTCTTACGACTATTTGGGCACTTTTGGGGCCCTTAACGTGCTCAAAAACTCTTGAAACTTTGCACACGGGTCAGAACCCGCGGCCATCAGGGCCGGGCTGAAGCTGGTATATGGGCGTGGCAGGGGGGCTCGACAGCGCCCCCTGGAACGGGATTTGAAAACATGTCCATATATCAAATACGCTTGCATAAATTAATATGAAAATCGGTACACATATAGATCTCATCGTTTCATATATCCTTCGTACTCTTACTTTTTACGCCAGCCCAACAGGAAGTCGGCTATTATGGGTTGTTTGGAAACTCATGCTAAGGAATTTGAAACACTTCTCCTAGGGAATTCAACCGATCGTCACCAAACTCGGTGTGCATGAAGTCAAGACATTGAGGATGAAAAATTGCCAGGGGATTTTTGATATCTCGAATGGTTTGGCCGTGGCGAGGAAACGAATTTATGGCGAATAATGGAAACAGGAAGTGTGTTATAACTTCTGCATACATTAACTGATCTTGATGAAACAGTGTGTTCGCTGTAAGAGGCCGATCACATGGATGTGACTATTGTGAGTCAAAGTTATAGCGCCACCAACTGGCAGCAGGAAGTGTGTCACTTTCAAAATGCTTTGAAATCACCCTCTTATTTTTACCCGATTTGCTTCAAACTTGATGTGTATAATGTAGACACTCGCCAGATGTAGACCTGTGAAAGGATTATTGATATCTTAGATACTGTTGCCGTGGCAACGCAGCAAACTTTAATATTCTTTTTGGATGCTTTTGAGACTCTTAGCATGCCTGAAATTGCTTAAAATTGCATGAAACTCGACAGACAGATCACATTTATTAGCCAGTAGACATGTGCAAAGTTTCAGAAACGGGCGTGGTGCAGGGACTCAGTAGCACCACCTTTTGACAAAAGAGGGGGAGTTAGGTCTATAGTTTTACCTACAATCATAAAACTCGGTACGCATATTGTTCAGATCAAACTGGACAACTTTCTAATCAACTGTCATTAGCTCAGACCAAGAGGAAGTCAGATATTTTAGTTTGAATGTGGATGTTTCTGAGAAATTTCTCTCCCTCTCTCTCCGTCTCTGTGTGTGAGGGATTTGTGTATTGCTTTTAATGGATTTCAAGGTTTCAGGGGCTTTTGGGGCTCTTAACGTGCTCAAAAACTCTTGCAATTTTGCACACAGGTCAGAACCCACGGCCATCAGGGCCGGGCTAAAGCTGGTACCCGGGCGTGGCAGGGGGGCTCAACAGCGCCCCCTTGAACGGGATCCGACTATTTGGTCCATATATCAAACACGCTTGCATCAATTAATATGAAACTCAGTACACATATAGATCTCATCGGGCCGAACATCTTTCCCCCCGTCAAGTTTTACGCCAGCCCAACAGGAAATCGGCTATTTTGGGTTGTTTGGAAAACATTTGCTGTGGAATTTAAAGTACTCCTCCTTGGCAATTCATTCAATCATCGCCAAACTCGGTGTGCATGAAGTCAAGACTTTGAGGATGCTAAATTACGGACGGATTTTTGATATCTCGAACGGTTTGGCCGCGGCGAGGAAATGAATTTCCATGACTAAAATAGGACATATAAAGTGTGTTATAACTTAGTTAGTTTTACCTACAGTTACAAAACTCAGCGTGTATATTCTTCTCCTCAAGCTGAACAAATTTCTAATTTACAGCCATTAGCTCAGACCAACAGAAAGTCAGATATTGTAGTTTGAATGTGGACATTTTCTCTCTCTCTCTCTCTCTCTGAGCCAATAATGCAAGCCGTTTTAACATTTAATCATTTTAACCTACTAGTCTCTATTTTCATGCTACTAGTACTTATTTTTTAGATACTAGTATCTATTCAATTAAGTACTAGTACTTATTCATTAGCGACTAGTGCTTGTTCTTTAGTACTAGTTATTAGTTAAGTGTGTTATAACTTAGTTAGTTTTACCTACAGTTACAAAACTTGGCGTGTATATTGTTCTCGTCAAGCCGAACAACTATCTAATTTACAGTCATTATCTCCGACCAACAGAAAGTCAGATATTGTGGTTTGAATGTGGATTCTGAGAATTTTCTCTCCCTCTCTCTGACAGAGAGAGTGTCCCCTGCCATTCTGTCTGTGTGTGTGTGTGTCTCTGTGTGGGGAGGGGGAGAAGGAGGGGAAGGGGGTCTCTTCAGGTGATAGTTTAGACACAAAATCATAAATAGGGCTATACTGCCCTCTTGTGTCCAAAATTATATTTATATCTAAATATATTACGTATGTGACTGAGGATGTTGTGTTTTATTGCGAGTGTACACAAATATAAGTAAACAGTTTGCAGTCTGAATGATATCCTGTATGAAAAAAATGACGGAGTATGTTTCCACTGTTCACACACACACACACACACAGTTCGATCGCGCCCGCGCCTCTCTCTCTCACACACACACACGCGCGCGCACACACACTCACGCACACACAGGCACACACACGCACACACAGTTCGATCTCGCCCGCGCCTCTCTCTCTCTCTCTCTCTCTCTCTCTCACACACACACACACACACACAGTTTGATGGCGCGCGCCTCTCTCTGAAGCTGGAGTGTGTGTGTGTGCGCGCGAGAGAGGCGCGCTGGCGCGATCGAACTGTGTATGTGTGTGAGAGAGCGAGAGAGAGAGAGAGGCGCGGGCACGATCGAACTGTGTGTGTGTGTGATAGAGAGAGAGAGAGAGAGAGAGAGAGAGAGAGAGAGAGAGAGAGAGAGAGAGAGATAGAGAGGCGCTGACATCATTTTATACGGAAATCAATTATTTATAATTCAGATGAGAATAAAGTTAGTGTTAATTAAAATTAAGGAACATTTAGTTCTTCTGTTCTGAATATCATTAAAACAGAAAAGGCAGAGACAACATAATGATAAATAATCTTAAGATATTATATCGTATGCTATGTGTTGTGAATACACCCATGTTAAACATTAAAATTTACTTCCATTGCATATCATAGAACACATAAGCGTAAAATATAATTACATTAATAAACCTGTACAAAGACCTCCAGATAAATACTGGGCTTCTATATTTACACATTTAAGTGCTGCAAAACATACTGAGTTATGACATCCTACGACATTAAAAATTATTCTATATTTAAATTATCTCATATATGTGGCTATTGTGGTTCACGATCATAGGCCCTGACCCAAATGGCACACTTCATATGAATACTCTTGTCTTGTGTACTTATTTCATGTGTCCGTTGAATCCATGAGACCGTAGGGCATCTCATTATTCATTTTAGGTTTCAGAAGGTTGCTCACGCATATGATATGTGCCCTCGATGCACACTTTTGCAGAGCCCACACTGATGCAAGCTCTAAAGCACACTTCTTTTCGACAGTCAAAGCAGGGTTACGTGCACAATAACCCTAAAGGCACCAGGGTGGCGGTGCCACCGGCTTCTTTTCTATATATATACAGGTCCTTCTCAAAAAATTAGCATATTGTGATAAAGTTCATTATTTTCCATAATGTAATGATAAAAATTAAACTTTCATATATTTTAGATTCATTGCACACCAACTGAAATATTTCAGGTCTTTTATTGTTTTAATACTGATGATTTTGGCATACAGCTCATGAAAACCAAAAAATCTAGCATATATATCTCCAAAAATTAGCATATTTCATCAAAAGAAGTGTTTTTAATACAAAAAAATTCAACCTTCAAATAATTATGTTCAGTTATGCACTCAATACTTGGTCGGGAATCCTTTTGCAGAAATGACTGCTTCAATGCGGCATGGCATGGAGGCAATCAGCCTGTGGCACTGCTGAGGTGTTATGGAGGCCCAGGATGCTTCGATAGCGGCCTTAAGCTCATCCAGAGTGTTGGGTCTTGCGTCTCTCAACTTTCTCTTCACAATATCCCACAGATTCTCTATGGGGTTCAGGTCAGGAGAGTTGGCAGGCCAATTGAGCACAGTAATACCATGGTCAGTAAACCATTTACCAGTGGTTTTGGCACTGTGAGCAGGTGCCAGGTCGTGCTGAAAAATGAAATCAGATGGAAGCATGAAGTGCTCCAAAATCTCCTGATAGCTAGCTGCATTGACCCTGCCCTTGATAAAACACAGTGGACCAACACCAGCAGCTGACATGGCACCCCAGACCATCACTGACTGTGGGTACTTGACACTGGACTTCAGGCATTTTGGCATTTCCTTCTCCCCAGTCTTCCTCCAGACTCTGGCACCTTGATTTCCGAATGACATGCAAAATTTGTTTTCATCTGAAAAAAGTACTTTGGACCACTGAGCAACAGTCCAGTGCTGCTTCTCTGCGGCCATCAGGGCCGGGCTAAAGATGGTACCCGCACGTGGAACGGGATTCGAAAACATGTCCATATGTCAAACACGCTTGCATGAATTAATATGAAAATCGGTACACATGTAGATCTCATTGTTTCATATATCCTTCGTACTCTTACTTTTTACGCCAGCCCAACAGGAAGTCGGCTATTATGGGTTGTTTGGAAACTCATGCTCAGGAATTTGAAACACTTCTCCAAGGGAATTCACCCGATCGTCACCAAACTCGGTGTGCATGAAGTCAAGACATTGAGGATGAAAAATTGTCAGGGGATTTTTGATATCTCGAACGGTTTGGCCGTGGCAAGGAAACAAATTTATGGCGAATAATGGAAACAGGAAGTGTGTTATAACTTCAGCATACATTAACTGATCTTGATGAAACTTCAGCAGTGTTCGTTGTAAGAGGCCGATCACATGGATATAAGTATTGTGAGTCAAAGTTACAGCGCCACCAACTGGCAGCAGGAAGTGTGTCACTTTCAAAATGCTTTTAAATCACCCTCTTATTTTTACCCGATTTGCTTCAAACTTTGTGTGTATAATGTAAACCCACGGCAGATTTAGACCTGTGAAAGGATTATTGATATCTTACATACTGTTGCCGTGGTAACGCATCAAACTTTAATATTCTTTTTTGATGCTTTTGAGACTCTTAGCATACTTGAAATTGCATGAAACTCGACAGACACATCACATTTATTAGCCAGTAGACATGTGCAAAGTTTCAGAAACGGGCGTGGTGCAGGGGC